>CM067105.1:1515541-1580721 GCA_034008185.1 Gorsachius magnificus | reverse complement strand
TCTGAGGAGAACTTGATCAGGAAAAAAGGACTGACCACAAGAAGCCCAACTCCTGAGGTGGATCTGAGCAGAGAGCTTGAGGATCTGGGGGATTTCACAGAAGAACTGGTCCACAGCATTGCCTTGGCAGAGGGGAGTGAAAATGTATTGGCCGTGTGCAGCACAGCATTGAGGAACCCACTGACCCAGGCAGCTGCTGCCATGTGGACACAAGCTCTGCTGCCCAGCAGGATCCTGTAGTGCAGGGATCTGTAGATGGCAACATAGCGGTCATAGGCCATGACAGTGAGAAGAAAATACTCTGATACAACTAAAAAGAGAAACCAAAAAAAAAACTTGAGCAGCACAACCAAAGAAGGAGATGGCCCTGGTGTCAAGCAGGGAGTTGGCCATGGTTTTGGGGAGAGTGGTGGAGATGGTGCCCAGGTCAAGGAGGGTGAGGTTGAGGAGGAAGAAGTACATGGGGGTGTGGAGGCGGTGGTCGCAGGATACAGCAGTGATGATGAGGCCGTTGCCCAGGAGGGCAGCCAGGGAGATGCCCAGGAAGAGCCAGAAGTGCAAGAGCTGCAGCTCCCTTGTGTCTACAAATTCCAGGAGGACAAACTGCATGATGGAGCTGCTGTTGGACATATTCTCCCTCTCAAGGCATGGGGACCTGTCCAAGGAAGAGAGATCACTGGCAGCCTACAAGAAACATCTTGGAAGTGAACTCAATGTTTCTCACAGAAATTCTCAATCATCTTATTCCTTGGGAGTACTTTCATTCAGCTCCTTTTCTAGAGCTCCTTTGCTTCTTGGGCGTGGACTGAGGATCAGGGTCTCTCCTGTGCCCTGCAGAGGAGACAGTCCTGCCCTAGAGTGGAGCTCGGTGGGGATTAATCTTTCTTAATCACCTTAGGTCAGATTAGGGGAACGTTATTTTGGGACAAAATTGCTCAGCGTTTTTACTGCACTCAGTGTGTACATGGGCTACAGCTGAGTGCCCAGTGAGTGGACGTGGTCTGCCCATCAGCTTTTTCCATGGCTTCTTTTCTGCTTGCACCTCCTCGACCTGGAGCATGTTCACACTTGTATATTATCCCCCAAGAGAAACAGGGAAGAGTGGAGAAAAGGGAATTCACTTACCGAGTGCAGATCTGGATGACAGGACCCACAGGGTCAGTATTTAAGTGGCAGCTGAACCCCACTCCCCAGCCAGCTGAGGGGAAGCATGGACAGGAGCGGAAGGGAACAAAGAGCATCAAGAGGATTCTGTGCAAAGGGACGCAAGGTCACGGAGAGAGTACAGAGGTGATGCTGGAGCTCTCTGTAATCTGAAGCAAAGCAAAAATGAGGTTTATGATGCTTCTCCGCAACCTTTACACCTGTCAGCAGAACAGCTGAAGAGTCTCAGACCCCCATCCAAATCTGAAAGATGAATTTCAACTTGTCATTCATCACACAGACACCCAAGAGTAGCAAACTCAAAGCTCAGACTCTCACTTTCAAGTAAGCCTTACCTTGACCTTCCCATTGAAAAATCCCCTCAGAAATGCCCTGGGGTGATCTCAAGCTGTGATCAGCCCTGACCCATGAAGCACTCTGTTGACAGCAGGAGGACCCTGCCCTGCAGGGCGCCCCTCCTTCCACCCACAGCTTCTCCCTGCAGTTCCATGGGGAGCTGCCCAGGCAGGCTGAGTGCTGACCCTGGCAGGCGGCAGGGTCCCTGCCCCATCACTCAGCCCCTCAGCCCCCTGCAGTGCCAGGACCCTTCTGGGAAGGACAGCCCTGGGCACCCCTGCCTGCACACATGGCTTCATACCCTGCAGCCATCCCCAGGAGAAAGCAGCCGTCATGCCCTGTCCTCTGACAGTGTGGCAGAGTATCCCTATTTTGGAGCATATCCTTCTCCACAGTAAAGAAACTTTGAGAGCCATCCTGCCAGATCCTAGCTGCTGCAAGATGCGCCTTGTCTAGGAGACCCCTCCAAGACACTCATGTGCATTGCTCTGCAGCCAGAGACTTACTGTGTTAAGAAAAGTATAGATTTCTCCCGCAGTGAGCGCTCAGCATCCTCCCACCCCAGGCTGCCTGTAGCAGCATTCTCACTTCTCTCCCCTTGCTGCCTGCAGGCAGTGGCCTCACCCTGCTGCGATTTGCAGAGGAGCTGCTCCTGGGCAGAGCGCCCGGCAGCGCTGCCCACCACTCACTCCAGCCCAGGAGCCCAGCCCAGCTCAGCAGCAGAGGACCAGCCCAAGGCAGCACTTGCTCTGCCCCCTTGGGGCTCCCTCCAGGTGTCCCTGGGGCTCCAGGGGAACCTGCTGTGACACAGGCTGAAGTCATCCCTGATGTTCCCTCCCTCAGCTGGGGAGACACACTTCTTCCAGCACTGTAATTTCTCCAAAGTCTGAGTCCAAGATTTAACTCTTCATGTCCCATCATTAGACAGGAATCCAAGACAGTGACCAGGAGGGATCTCCTTTAGCTCTGCTGAGAGAAGGCATTCAGCTGAGTCAGTGTGGCACCTCATTCTGGGTCCGTAGACCTGGGGCTGGAAGGGGACTCCCTCCCATGCCTGCCACAAACCCACAGGTGGTTGGATTCTTCTTGCATCAGGTGTTCAGGTGGACACGAAAAGGGCAGCTGCACATGAGGTCCTTGTCTCAGCTCCCATGGCAATTACTGGAGATGGAGCCCAGGAGTGAGGTGTTCAGAAGCAAACTCCTGATGACACCTGAGCTGCCAGAGGTGACCAGGATGCATGCTGGTACCTGTGAGCTCTAACGGAGCAGCTCTTAGAGACAGGGCAGCATCTGGGAGCATCGCCATGGAGGTGGGTGGGAAATGTCTTTGGCTGTGTGAAAGGAGAACAGATAGCCACATTTATGACAACTGAACATGTAACTGTTCCTTATGTCCACCATCCTACAGAGATATCCAGGTGATCAAATGCTGTCATGTGCCATAGGAAGGAGCTTGCCTCTCTCTTCACCACCAGCTGTATTTTCTACATGTCCTTTGAGTATAACGGCAGTTCTGTCAAGTGCATCCCTTCATTGCCCAACCAAAGTCAGGGTGTCTGAATCTTAATTTAATTTCCAAGGAGAGGCCCATTAGCACCGTGTGAGATGCCAGGGCTCTCCAGCACAACTGCATGCAGCTGACACAATCAGCACAGGTCCTAGAACAGAAACCCCCTCCACATTCAGACCAGTTGTGTGACAGGCAGCACCCAGGGCATCTCAGACAGATCTGGTGCCTTTGGGCCAGTGACTGAATCCCAGCACTGCAGTGGCCTAAGGTGTGTCCTTGCCCTATCCAGTACATGCTTGGCAGTGCATGAATACCAAGCACATCACACCAGGGCCTCCACTCGTGTGCGTTCCTCTCTCAAACTCTGCTGGTTCTTCTCTCCCCCATCATTTAACCATCCTCTCGATGTCATGATCATGGATGAGGCCAATGTTTTTCATTCTGCCTGTATCACAGTATGTCCACACCCGAGGACAATCTCACCATCACCTCTTCCTTCCTGAGAGCAGCTTCGCCTCCACCACAAGCCCTCAGAAGCTGCAGAGGCACCACAGACAGCAAAGCCCTCTTCTGCTCTGCTTGCACAGCCCAGCTCTGTTTCTTTTTGGCCTTGGATAAAGCAGGGTGCTTTATCCTTGTGGATAAAGATGCCCTTGTGGGCACCTCTTTTCTTCTTTACCTTGCCATCTGCTGTCCCTCATGCCTCTGCTCTGAAGCAAAGCCTTTGCAAAACCAGGGACACAGCTGTGAGACACAGGTCTTTATAGCACAGCTGCCAGATTGGGCAACAACAGTGACTCTCAAAGAAGGCAGAGCTTGACATCGATGTGAAAACCAGGGTCAGCCTTGTCTGTCATGACCATGGAAGAGTGGGCTCTCACCTCCCAAGGGGAAGCAGAAGAGAAGAGTGCAGATGCTACACCTCAGAGGAGCAGACTTTGGCCTGGTCTTGTGACTTTAAGTGGGGCATCCCTTATGAGCAGAATAGAAAAGCAGCAGAGCTCCGTACAGCTGGACCTGTCTTCAAGGACAGCATCTTTCAAGTATGAAAGTGTGTCTACCCATAATCAGGACAACAAGGAGAGACATCAAGAGAGAAGCGTAGCAAAACAGGACACTCATGGGGAAGCTCCATAGAAAAAAGGAAGCACACAAGAGGTGGATGCAAGGATTGAAACAAAGGAGAAATTCAGAAATACGGTTGGTTTTAGGAAAGCCAGAGCTCCCATAGAGCTGACATTTCAAGGGAGTTCAAGGGCACAATGTTACCACAGTTAAAGAAGAAATGAAGGTAATGTGTGGCCACTGCTGAATTTAGGAAGAGTAGGTGTGAGGTAATCTTGGCTTTTGTCTTCCCTGGCAAGGTCTTCCAGTTCAGTGTGCCTAAGAGGCAGAACCCCAGGTGAAATCCAGCAGTGGATGGAGATCAAGCCAGGGGTTACTTAGGCAAAGTCAACCCTAAAGAGTCCATTGGACCAGATGGGAGGAATCCAAGGATGTTGAGTGACCAGGCCAATGTTGTAGCAGGGATGCTCTGATACATTTTGGAAGGTCATCACGGATGGAGAAAACAAAAAGGAAAATGTTGCATACACCTTCTCCAGAGACCTGAGGACTGAGCAGGGGAATGATAGGCTGCCGCGTCAGAGTCCAGGGGCTGCGTGAGTGGGCAGCAGCTCTGTGGAAAAGGCTGCTCTGGTGGTCCCTGAGTTTCTGTACGCAAAACATGAGCCAGCAGAAAAGAAGGTCAAGAGCATCCTGGGCTGTAGGGGCAGGAGCACAAACAGAAGGAGTGATTCTCCCCCTCTGCTCAGCACTTTTTACACCACATCCAGAATACTTGCCCAAGTTTAGACCCTGTGCAATGACAGCAAGACACTGGCAAACAGGAGCCACTTCACTGGAGGGCCACCAAGACAGTAACCCTTCCATTATCCTTCAAGTGTTTGTGGGATTTCCCCAACAATATCAGTACCTGCAACAACAACAACAACAACAACAACAACAAGTGCATTAATCTGCGTTAATAGAAATACCTGCAGTGGAGCAGTCTGCATCCATGGCAGCCACTTTAGGCAATGCCAATTAAATCAGTATTTGCAATAGAGGGCATGATACCCAATCCAAAAGTACATGTCCAAAGCAGTTTGGGTGAAGGGCAGTCTTGCAGAAGCCACCCTTTGTGCTCCCACCTGTCATGGCCACTGCTGATTTCCCTCCCCAGAGTGGCAGAGGCTGGATCCCCTTCTGAGGAAGGACTCCCTGCAAGGAAGCCACAGCCATGGGTGTTGCTCACCCGGTTCTTACTGGCACTTCACTCAGCACCTGTTTTGCTCTATTTAGTGCTTTTCTGTGACTACTCTTTCTGCACAGAAGATCTTCAGTAGACAACAATTTCATAAAAGATGGTGATAAAAGCTCTGTGATGGACAAGAAAGCTCACCGTGAGCTCTGGAGGGACCCAGGAAGGTAGTTAATGAGCACCAGGAAGCTCAAGGCCTCTTCTGTGCCCCTGGCTGAGGGCATCGATGCACATTTGGGCTGTAGCACCTCAGGTGTAGCACCAGGCCAAGCTCGGACTTGTCTTAGGGAAACCTGGTATTAAGTGTCCGAGACACCATCTGTGCAAAAGCTTTCTTTCAGAGCAGAGACAGGCCAGAGTGGGAACAGGCAGATGGGAACATAAAGCTGAAGTTGGATGCCAGGAGAAC
This sequence comes from Gorsachius magnificus, assembly GCA_034008185.1. Classification (NCBI taxonomy): domain Eukaryota; kingdom Metazoa; phylum Chordata; class Aves; order Pelecaniformes; family Ardeidae; genus Gorsachius; species Gorsachius magnificus. The sequence continues at coordinate 1,574,998 of CM067105.1, read as the reverse complement.
GAGCAAACCCTGCTGTCCTCAAGGACAGAGAGAAACAGGTCTGAGAAGTGCAGCCCTGGCAAGAAATGGGTTTTTTTGTCAGTGGTGTCTCTGCTGCCCCTGAGGGCCTTTGGCAGAAGTGAAGGTGATCTCCATGAACGACAAGGTGCTGCTGACAGATCGGCCTCTGAAAATTATGTGTCTGTTCCTTGACTGTCTTATCAAGGGGGCGAGTAAATGTTGGGGGAGAGAAAAAAGAGCAATCTGAGACTGTAGGCACATGAGTGGAGACCCCAGTGTGATGTGTCCTGTGTTCCTGGACTGCCCTACATCTACTGGATAGAAAAGGGACAGACCTTGCCACACTGCAGTCACTCATGATAGGAAAATTTAAAACTGGCCTGTGCCAACAAGGAGAGAGGCTAGGACACAAAGTACAGACTTACAAGGTTAAATATTTCTTCATGCACATGAGGTGTCTAAGCTAAAATGGGGTATCTCAGATGTGGTTCTTATACATTTCAGGCATTCAGGGACAATATGACTTGACTACTCACTAATTAACACAAACAGTACCAACTCCTAATCATAAGGAAACTTTGCAAAGCAACCATATTTCTGCAGCACCGTCAGCCATCAGCATTTTCCCTACTGTCTATTGATCCAGATGCCCCTGGAGCTGGTCTATTGACAGTTACTTATCTATGTCACCAGACACTGGGAGGGTTTCAAGGATGTGTCAGAGGAGCTAGGGTATTGGCGTTATCTTGCTTGTCCAGGGGTATCTTTCATCCTTCATGGACAGCTCTAAGACTCAGAGAAATAAAGTCGTTATTTCCAGAGCCGGGCTGTCCTTGTGATGAGGTGGTGTCCTTTAGTTTACTTACTCAAGCATGACTAATCAGTATACAACATGAAGCACTTTTATATATATATCCTAGAATCATAGAAGAGAATCACAGAATCATAGAATCATTTGGTTGGAAAAGACCTTTAAGATCATTGAGTCCAACTATACCTGTCCACTACTAAACCATGTCCCTAAGTACCTTGTCTACCCATCTTTTATATAACTCCAGGGATGGAAACTCAACCACGTCCCTGGATAGCCCATTCCAGGGCCTAATAACTATTTCAGGGAAGAAATTGTTCCTCATATCTAACCTAAACCTCCTCTGGCACAACTTGAGGCTATTTCCTCTTGTCCTATCACTTGTTACTAGGGAGAAGAGACCAATACCCACGTCGCTTCAGCCTCCTGTCAGGCAGTTGTAGGGAGCCATAAAGTGTCCCCTCAGCTTCCTCTCCTCACCCTCTCCCCCCCCCCTTCTCTGGACAGGATCCAACCCCTTACTGTCCTTCTTGTAGTGAGGGGCTCAAAACTCAACAAAGTATTCAAGATGCGGCCTCACCACAGCAGTGAACAGGGGGAAGGATGACCTCTGGTCCTGCTGGTCATACGATTCCTGATACAAGCCAGGATTCCATTGGCCTTCTTGGCCACCTGGGCATACACTGCTGCCTCCCAGTTGGCGACTGACCAATAAGTCCAGGTCCTTTTCTGCTGGGCAGCTTTCCAGCCACTCTTCCCCACGCCTGTAGCATTGCATGGGGTTTTTGTGATCCCAGTGCAGGACCCGGCGCCTGGTCTTGTTGAACCTCATACAATTGGCCTTGACCCATCGATCCAGCCTGGCCAGAGGGGACAAAGATGAGGTGGTTAGGGCATGGGAAGGAGGGCTGTGGGGGTTAGGTGTTCAGGGTAGGGCTTAGGGAATAGAGCTCACCTGTCCAGCTCAGGGACTGGGCAAAGGCTTAGGGGAGGGTGTGGTGTTCTGCTGAGGGTGTCTGGTTCACGTTTTGGGTATGGGCCAGCTTTGTGGATTCGAGTTTTATTTAGGGCTCGGGTGAGGGCAGTGTTTAAGGCATCATAATAGTAGGGAAAAGGGCTAGGGATTAGGGTGATCAATAGGGTAAGAGGAAGAGGGGTTATGGGTTCTGGCTTTGGGTTAGAAGTAAGGTCTGAAGTTAGGGACACCATACACCCAGTCATTGCACTGGGGTTAAATCAGAATGGAACGGTACTCTATCCAATGGAGCACAGAGTGTGGGCCCAACACAAGGGAAACAAATGGCAGACTGTTGATGTCGATAGATGTGTTGTGTGAGAAGAACAAGGATTGATTTGTGCAAGCAATGCCATTAAATCCCAAGACATTTGTCTTGACACTGAACAAGGTGGTGGCCATTTTGAAATACATCCTGACAAAACCTCTGTGCTTGTTTATTTTGGAGATGGGTGTGGTTTTATGAGACCCCCCTGTGATTTTATAGCTGTAGGCAATATCACTGTAGATATGAGATATCACTCAAATATCCGTATCTGTAATTGTACTGAAATTATGGGATGTGACTTTAAGTCTTCAGCTCCTATCTCATCTCATTCATTGCTACAGTCAAGCTATACATCAAATAAAGTTTTTTTACCTACCACGACTGGAGTGAATCTTACATCCGTAAGGAAGCTGCTGCAGCATGATGATCTCTACCGATTGCTGAAACAAGTTCACGGAAATGGACAAAGAACCCTGATCGCCGGTCATCATGATGCAAAAGAAATACAGCATGATTTGGAAAGAGTGAAAAGGGATGGAGAACGTCATTGGTGGGACACCTTATCAGATGGTCACTGACAGCAACAGGAACTTTGAATGTAACGCTTCATCCAGCGGTGATTTTGTTAGCTCTGACAATGTTTGGCTTATTCCTTATAATGATTCTCTGTGCAATAGTTTGGAACATAACGAAGTAAATACTCCTTGTTCATCATGTGATTTCACCCACTAATGCATGAAAATAATATGTAATTAATAGTTTAAATAATATAAAATATTATAATATAATCATATTTTACACAAAAAGCTCTTTACTTATTGTGGATCTACAAGCTGCAAACATGGTTGTCGAGTGTTTATAGCATAGAGGCAAGAGGTGACCATACCAGCATCTATGGTGTGAAGCTGACTGTAGTCACAGGATGGAGTGTGACAGACACACCTGACCCCAAGCCGTACCCCCAGCTGTACTTTGGTTTAGGCTGACTAAGGAGCAACAGGCCTCATGCCCTGTGGTGAACCTGTGAGCTGGGAAGCTCCTGGCTCACCTAAAAGGGAGTGAAGATGCCTCAGAAAAGTATTTTGAAAGGTGGTTTCAAAGCCCCACATTGCAACATAACCAACAAGAAACTGGAGCTAAAGCGAAGACATTGATCTTGCCTCTGTTATTGACCAGCAGTCACCTCCTTCACTCTATCAATATTACCATCAGGATGAGCCCAGTCTGTGCTCTCCCAGAATTGCAGCTGGACTGTCCCCTTGAGCAGGGACACTGCTCAGTTTGGGACTCCTTCTTTGAGACTCAGAGATCCTTTCCTACCCAAGGCAGGGAGGTCCCTTGCTCGCGACAGGTCCTCAGTGAGTGAATGATGGCATGCTGAATTAATACTGATGAAACATTACTCATCCCCATTACTCAACAGTATTATGAACTTTGCATAGATAATTCCATTAGGCATAAACTGTTGTCCAAGTCTGAGACTAAGATTGGACCTACCCACACCTAGGCTCCATAAGGAGTTTAGAGAACAAGGGGGCCCACTCTGGACCTCGTGACTCAACGGGACGGTCTTCCTTACCCTTTCGTGTCTCCGGTCTCTGTGTGAATCATTCTAACTTGATTCTAACTCAATTTCCCTTTGTACATTTCTTCCATGCAGTCATTAATAAGGTGACCCTTGCCATCAAGCTTATGGAACCTTGTCAAATCCCTGTTAAACTTGGTTAAATTCCACAAAATTTATTGAACTCTGTTAAATTATTATTTTACCTCAGTAAAACCTATTGCTGCTTCTCTCTTTTGAGTGAGGTGCACTGAACTTATCTGCAACACCAGCCCACCCATAACCCTTCACCTTACCACATGCCCTACTAGAAGAGATTAAGCTAGAGGTGAGGTTATGTACATTTTAGGACAATTTAGAGTGCAGGGGAGCTCAGGAGGTCTCGAGTCCAACGCCCAGCTCAAAGCAGGGTGAGCCCTGAGGTCACAGCAGGTTACTCAGTAAATGTCAGCACGCACAGAGAGAGTTTACATTTGACCACCTTGCAGAACAGAGCTATCACTAGACCATGCCTCCTGAGATTCCTGGGAGCATCCACCTTCTTGTCCAGAGGGATGTGATTCTGCTGCACGTTTCCTGGCCTATCTCCAGACCACGGCATGCTTTAGGCTGTAAACAGAATTGAAAGAAAGCTTCTGGCTTGGGTACTATCAACTGAACTGCTAAAAGAGAGGGAGATGGAGAGATCTCAGGCCTCATAGGAAGGAGCTGGAGATAACAGATTTGACATAGTGTAGCTTTTATATCATTCCATATGTGAGGGCTCTGCTCCCCCATTTCAATCCCTGGCACCCAGAAAGCTCACCTGCTTTTCCTCCCTCTCCTCTCAAAGTGATCAGGTGATGGGAAGAAGAGAAGCAGAAAGGCCTTAGGCCTCTGTGAATCAGCTAGGGTCTGGCACCTGGAGGGCGATGGTGACATTTCATTGTACACTCCATAAAGAACCAAGCTGGGAAGTGAGTCTGCAAGTGCAAATCCACAAGGTCCACGGACAGGCAAGGCTGTGCCTCTGGCTGTGATTGGAGACCAGTACACCGGCATTATAGAACAAGCTGGGGCTGGAAGTTGGCTTCAGTCTCCTGGTTTGGGCAGATTTTTCACATGGAAACCTGGTAGGAAGAGATTGGACCCCATGTGTGGAAAGGTTTTGCTTGCCAGCAAGCAATGCTGGAGTGGATGGCAGGTGGCAACATCATGATGAACGAGGTTCCCACAAAGAGAGCAAAAGCTGCAGTTCCCAAGGCCAGGGAGACACAGCCCTGTGCAGCCCTGGCAGGAGAGGGGTTTGCTGTCCCACGTGGTTCTGTAGCACTGTGTGGGGCATGTGAGAGGGGTGGAGTTGATCTCCCAGAAGGACAAACTACTGATGAGAAGGTCCCTAGGGGAGGACAGCCTGTGATCCAACCACTCAGTGGACATCATGCTAAGGGCTGACCGGCTGGAGAACAGCTGCGCAGAGAAGGAAATTTGGGTCCTGGAGGACAACAACCTGAGCATGAGCCATCAATGCACCCTTGTGGCAAAGGCCAACATCTTGCTAGACTCAACTATGAATGGAAGATGCAGGGAAGTGGAGATGACCCTTCCCTTCTACTCAGCACTCATGAGGCCACATCTGGAGTGCTGTTTCCAGTGAAGGGCACCCCAGTGCAAGAATGTTGTGGACCAGGAAGTCCAGCAAAGGGCCACAAAGCTGGGACCAGAGTGTCCTTCATAGGAGGAAAGGCTGAGACACGTGGGACTGTTCATTCTGGAGAAGAAAAGGCTTGGAGGGATGTTATTAATGTATATAAAATTCCATCTGAACCCAAGAAAATACTTTTTGACCATGAAGGTGGTCAATCACTGGAACAGGTTCCCAGAGATGTTGTCAATGTCCATCCATGGACACATTCCAAACCCACCCTAGAGCAACATGCTGTAGCTGAGCCTGCCTCAGCTGGGGGGGGACTGAACTAGATGATCAAGACCGTGTTGGATGGGGCTGTGAGCAACCTGATCTAGTTAGCGGTGTCCCTGCTCACTGCGGGGGGGTTGGACTAGGTGACCTCTAGGGGTCCCTTCCAACCCAAAACATTCTATGATTCTATGATCTCCAGAGGTGCCTTCCAATCTCAACATTTCCATGATTCTGTGAGTATAAAGGAGAATTACTTTGTCTTTACCAGTGACAGCAATTGGTAAGTGATCTCCCTCATCTTTATCTTGACCCAGGAGATTTTCTTATTTATTTTCTCCCTCTTTCCTGTTGAGTCAGGAGAGTGTGTGAGCATCTGAGTGGCTTTTTGGCTGCTGGTCATAGTTAATGCACCACAGGACCACACCAGGACTGCTGCATCCAGGACTGCTGCATCCAGCCTGAGACTGGAGTGAGTCCTGCAGAGGCCAGAAGGATGCTTGGGGCCTCGAGCATATTATGGGCAAAGAGAGGCTGTGAGAGCCTGGGTTTTGAGAAATCTTTTGGAGCCAAACTCTGCAGAAAGGATCAGGCGAGTTGGTGGGATCAATATTTGTCAAGGCCTTGAACACCTGATCAAGCTGGAACTGTCTGAGAAAGAGCGTGGCTGAGAGATCAACTGTGGCAAGAGCTGTGGGCTTTGGTGTGGAATGAGGGTCAGTAGGCAGCTGTTTTCCCTTTTTATTGTTCATGGCAGTGGAGTTAGGAATCAGTGAGCCCCAGAGGAGGACAGGGGTGTCCATGCAGCAAAGGGCCCTCCTCAGGGCTGGGGTGTCTGGCCAGAGGTGGAAATGGCTCCTGTGTGGGATTCATCTGGGACAATTTTCCTGGGGCAGCTTCCTGGGGTGTCCAGGGAACATGTCACAGAGCAGGACCCTCTCTTCTGCCCCTTTGATGCCTTGCATCCTTCACCATGTCACCTGGCTCTGCACAGTGAGTGCTGGCTGCCCCTACCCTGCACACTCACACAGCTCAGCTCTACACTGGCATTTTTCTCTCCCCAGGCTCCTTCCAGCACAGCCCAGTCCCTCCCCAGCTCTCCCCACCTCCACTGCCCTTTCCAGACCCCAGCCCAGCCCAGCAGCCCAGTCTGGACTGGCTCAGTGTCACTACCCACCACAGGGGGCTGCAGAGCTAAGGGGAATCACCCCACAGCCCCAGCCCCTCTGAAGGGTACAGCGGCTGCTGGGGGGAAGAGAGGGGGTTTCAGGCTTCCCATCAGCCCCAGGGCTGGTGCTGGCCCCAAGGGCATGAGCAAGCAAGATACTGAGATCTCCTGAACTCAGTAAGTGATGCCTAACCCCAAGTGAATTTGCCCCCTCCCCTGATCCCACCAGCCCCACTGCCAACGTCAGCACCAGAGGCCTGGCCCCAGGGGTTCTCAGGGAGCTACTGCATCTCTCCAGTCTCCACTTCCTCTGCCTGCTGAGTCCCCACTGACTCCCATGGTGCTGCAGAGTCCTTGTTTGTGAAGACCTCGATTTAGTGCTTTCCCTTTGTGGGACTCATTCTTTGAGGGTGTTTCACCTTCCAAGTCTCCATACCTTCTAACTCCAGTGCATGTGGTGAGTCCCCATTCTCTCCTCACACCTCAAAATTTATTTCAGTCGTATCCTGCCATACATGAAGCAACCTGAGGAAACAACAGGGAGCTCATTAACATTTCCCTTGACACTGGACAAAAAGAAGAGAAATTTTACATCCAAAACTTTTGAAAACAATGATTTCATGGGCGTAACCCAAACAGCAACAAGAACAAAAGGAGAAGAGAAGCATTAAAAGGTGAATTGCCTAGACATATTCTTGGAAGCAACTTTGGAGGAATATCCCAGCCTTCAGGTACTCACCTGAGGGATCCCCTTTTAATAATGAGCTACTATCTGACAGAAGCTATCTCAACAGAAGGGGTATATATGAATAAAATTATCTCTAAGTAGAGTTATTACTAGAGAAATAATGTGAATTACGGCCTAGGGTAAAATCTGGGAAATGTGCAGGAGATGGGAGGCAGGTTATTGCCACTGAAAATGCACCCATTGCAGCAGTTTCCAAACAGCCTTTTTGAGCTCCTGGTTCCTCATGCTGTAGATGAGGGGGTTCACTGCTGGAGGCACCACCGAATACAGAACAGACACAACCAGATCCAGGGATGGGGAGCAGATGGAGGGGGGCTTCACTGTAGTGCTGAGAAACAGAGAGACAACCGCCAGGTGAGGGAGGCATGTGGAAAAGGCTTTGTGCCATCCCTGCTGAGAGGGTAACCTCAGCACAGCCCTGAAGATCTGCACATAGGACAGCACAATGAAAAGGAAAAAGGCTAAGCCCACAAACACATTAAACACAATAAGCCAAGCTTCACTGAGACAGAAGTCTGAGCAGGAGAGCTTGAGGATCTGGGGGACATCACAGAAGAACTGATTCACAGCATTGCCTTGGCAGAGGGGGAGTGAAAATGTATTGGCTGTGTGCAGCACAGCAGTGAGAAACCCACTGCCCCAGGCAGCTGCTGCCATGTGGACACAGCTCTGCTGCCCAGCAGGGTCCCGTAGTGCAGGGGTTTGCAGGCAGCAATGTAGCGGTCATAGGCCATAACAGTGAGAAGATAATACCCTGCTGACATCAAAAACATAAACAGAAAGACCTGAGCAGCACATCCTGCGTAGGAGATGGCCCTGGAATCCCAGAGGGAGTTGGCCATGGATTTTGGGACTGTGGTGGAGATGGATCCCAGGTCAAGGAGGGAGAGATTTAGGAGGAAGAAGTACATGGGGGTGCAGAGGTGGTGGTCGCAGGCTATGGTGGTGATGATAAGGCCAGGAGGGCAGCCAGGTACATGCCCAAGAAGAGCCAGAAGTGCAAGAGCTGCAGCTCCTGTGTGTCTGCAAAGGCCAGGAGTAGGAACTGGGTGATGGAGCTGCTGTTGGACATATTGTCGCTCTGGGCATGGGGATCTGTAAAATAGAAATAATAGAAATGAGAAATTAGGGCAGACTTCTCTGAGAGAAATCAAAATGTGTTCTCTTAGGAACCCTCTGGCTTAGACATCCTTGGCATTCCTGCTGCACTGCCAGGGGAATCTTGTGGGTCCTGAGAGGCAAAGGGACTGTCCCGTAGTGCAGAGGGAGGACAGCTGCCCTGTCCATCAGCCCTGCTCTCAGCTGCCCTGGGCTGGCAGCTCTTTCAGCTCCAGGAACATCACACTCCCCCCAAAAGAAACAGAGCACTGCTGGGAGCAGAGGAATCCAGTTCCCAAGTGCAGATCTCCAAACCCCTCAGCCCATCATACCTGAGGAGGATCTCAGCTCTGCCCTCCCAACCAGGGACACCGAGGGATCATGGCAGCTGCCCACATACAGCCACTCAGCAGCATTTCCGTGGCCTCAGCACCCAGGGGTCTCCTCTAGGGGGATCCTGCATAACATGGAGATGCCATGGGAGAGCTTTGCCCTCCTGGAGGGCAGCCTGCAGCCCAGCAGGGCCTCCCAAGGAAAGAGTCCCATCTCCTGCCTTTATTACATCCAGAAGAGAGGCTGAGATCCCTGCCAGCTGCACACACTGCAGTACTCAGAGCCCCAGAGGGTCACAGGGGGTGAGCGGGATGCTTTTCCTCCATGGACAGACGTGCATGGCAGTGCACACAGCATTGGTGTCTGAGCTGCACTTGAATCCTCATCCACCCCACCCCAGGGAGTGTAACAGGAAGACCAAGGGTGGCAGGGAGAAGAGGAGAAGATGCCTTTGCAAGGGAGGCAGGAGAGGGAAACTCAGTCAGACATGAGAGTTTGTCTCCTCTTTGTTGATCAGGCTGCTGGGAAGGAAACTCCTGGCCAAGTCTCCATGACACTGAGAGCAGAGGCTCACTGTGTGAGTGAGGAGACCAAGGGGTGGCTCCAGGGAAAGTGTCTGCACTGGAGGGGATGGCAGGGAGAGGCCTGAATCCCTGCTCCCACGGCATTTCTGGCAGCAGTTCTCTCTTCCTTCCTACCCATGGCTCTGCTGCCTGGAGCTCTTCTTGGCCAGGACCTGTTTCTCTGTCCCCATGTCTCCTTCCTGTGCAATGCTCACAGAGCCCATCCCTCCTGCTGTGTGCTCAGCTCTGCCCTGCAGACACCTCCTGGCAGCAGGGCACTGCCCAGGAAAATCTCCATGTGTGCACGGGGGACAGAGCAGCTCAGACAAGTGCTAACGAGAGATGGGGTCTCATTTCCTGCACCAAAGCAGAGAAATAAATTCCCATCTCCCACTGCCCACTCAGCCAAGCAAGAGGAGAAACCTGAAAGCACACATTTCTACCCTTTTAGGGAATGCCCTACCTTGACATCCATCTTTAAAATTACCAATCTTAAAATGTCCTCTGGGTGATGTAGAAATCTGAGTGTCCCTGACCCATGCTGCACCCTCTGGACAGCAGGAGGACTCTTCCCTGTCAGCGGTCACTGTTTCCAACCACAGATTCTGCCCACAGTGTTGTTGGGAGCTCCCCAGGCAGGCTGAGTGCTTACTCTGGCAGGCAGCAGAGTCCCTGGCCTGTTGCACAGCCCCCTGGGTCAGAAGGACCCTGCTATGAATGACAGCCCTAGGCAATGCTGCTGCAAAACCCTGGAGTGGTTCCTGGGGCAAAGCAGCCATCATGCCTTGTCCTTCTGACAGCGTAAGAAGGAGTCCCTGCTCTGCAGCATGTCCTCCTCCTCTACACTATGTAGAGGAGTGGCTGAGTGAGAATGGGCATGATTTAGTCCCATTTGACAGCCCCTGCTCTTAAGCAGATGTGGGCGGACCTATGACCGGAAGAGAAGGTGAAGCCCCTCCACTGGACAGATGACCCGTCCCAGTCACAGTAGCGATGTAGGCATGTGTATAATGGTGTTCTACCAATCACAGTGTGACATGTGTGTATGTTATGGTTTTTGGCCTATATATGCTTTTGTTAGCTGCGCAATAAAGGAGAACGACCATACTCATATTGAGATTCCATCGTTAATCCGGGCTGGCTTCCCCTCCACATCTGGTAGCAGAGGATGAACCCATAACCCAGAAGATGTTGCTAACGGTTACCAGAGCTTAGCTGGACTAAGTTCTCCAAGTCTGTGGTAAGCAGCGAGAGGAGTGGAATCGGGAAGTAAGGTGGCTGGGAGAAGTGTTCGACATGGATCGAGGTGGCCTCTCGACTCCCAGAGGGGTGTTGCTCGGCCTTTAAAAGGGGACGGGACTGGGGGAAGTGTTCGACACGGATCGAGGTGGCGTCTCGACTCCCAGAGGTGAAAAGCGGCACAGCAATGGAAATAGAAGCTGCAGCCAGGTTGCTCTCCGGTATCCTTTCTAAGAGAGGGGTCGAGACAACTGTGAAACAATTGATTAAGTTGATTAACTTAGGACACCGATGAGGGCACTTTACCGACATGCCTCTGTTATTTTCGGTTACTGAGTGGAAAGACTTTGGGGAAATGATGTGGCAAAAGACGATAACTGGGGACAAAAAAGATGAGAAAGAAGTGAAAGCGGTCCGGGAGCTGTGGCGCGCTGTATTAGAAACTTTAAAGAACATGAAAGCAGAAAGAGAAGTAGCTTGCGCTGCTGCACAAATGTTAAATCCCGATCCAACTTTAGAGAAACTTAGGGACGCTGAAAGTAAGTCAGGGCCTTTGGCGTGATTTTTTGGACTCCTGCTGTAAAAGGGATGACTGGGACTACTTGTAAAACTGTTGCTGAGATCCGCGCGAATGTTGAGTCCGTCTCTCTCCCGCAAGAGGCGGCGGGTCCGTCTGCTTTGGGGCGGGGTCCGGAGCAAACGGAAGTTACCACCACCGAGTCCCAGGGGAGGTGTGAGCCGCATACGGAAGCAGTGCCCCAGGATACTCCTGAGGAGGAGTGGCCTGTGCCGCCTTCCGCTATGGAAGGAGAAGGGTGTCGGCCTCCACCCTCAGCTACACCTCTGTATCCGTCGTCGCCGCCTAAGTCAGGCCGACTTGAAACCTTTTTCGGGGTCGGACATCTGCGCCCCATAAAAAGCATGACCAGCCAGCAGTGCAGGCGCCGCCGCAGCACCCACTACGGAACAATCAACCCCCCCCCCCCCGATGTGCCTATGATGGCACAGTGATTTTATGAAAAGGACTTGGCTGTGGATCATCAAAAAAAAAAAAAAAAAAGGGAGGGGGAGCAGCCGAGACATGTAGACATGTTCCAGCATATTTCTCTGTGAGAGAACTGAAATATGATAAAAAGACTTTAAATCGCTTATTGCGATGGGGACAGTCACATGGTTTTTTTACCTCAGCTCAAGATGTTTTTGATTTAGTCTGCTGAGATAAGCTGGGAGACGTGTTGTGGGATGAGGTCGGCAATGGGTCTAAGGAGGCTGTCGCTTTAAGTTTGGCATGGAAACTCATTACCGCGGTACTTAAAGATCTAAAAGCTGAACAATCGGTAGCCACCTGTGCCGCTGAAGCACTAGACGGGAAAAACAACAATACAGAGGAACAGGAGGCTGAGTCAAAAATGAACGAACCTATGATTATTGAAACAGTATTTCCCCCTCCACCTCATATTCCACCTTTGCCAGAGACATTCTCTCCTGTTGAGGCGCAGGCGATTAGAGAAGAATTGCGTAAGCAAAATCAAGAAACGCAAAAAATCATTCAGAAGTTAGCTGACTTGTCTCCAACTCAATCCGGAGATGGTCTGTGACGCAGATATGTAATTCGTACGAACTGAGTTATCTAGGCATAATGCAGAAGCGCAAAAGCTGATACATCGATTGGCTCATCTGCCTGTGCGGGACAATGAGATTTTACCAGGCCCGAAAGAGTTAACAGAGCAAACGGCAAAAGTCGGAGAAGCCCTTAATGAAGGCCGGTATGCAGGAATGCAACCACTAATCGCACCTGAACTAGAGGAAAAACTAGGGAGGATAGCTGAAGAAGAGCAAAGAGAATTAGAATATTTGAGGAGGACATGTGATGAGAGCCAGGCGCGGCAAGCTATGACCTCAGGGCCTGACTCACATAATTCCATCACTTTCCCTAATCCACAGGGCTCAGATAGGGACACCGCCCCCCCCGATCCGATTCAACGGTGACATGGAGTAATTCGAAATGCAATCATCGAAGGGGACTTTATGCCTAATGCTACTGCCTTCCCTGTTCAGGTGATAGGGTGACATTTTGAGTGGTAGCGTCTGTCTTTTTAAGCAACCGTTACGCGTGACAGAGCCCTGCTTTCCTGAGGACGGTGAAACACTTGCCTGCCCATGGGAAGTGGTGAATGAATTCCTTGCTTTGCTTTTCTTAGCTTGCATGTGTGTTTTTTTGCTTTACCTATTAAACTGTCTTTATCTCAACCGGGGAGTGAGCGAGTGGCTGCGTGGTGCTTACCACGACAGTCCCTTTTGGCATGAAAGGTGTATCTGAAAACATGGAGTTGACAGAATTGGAGTCAGATTTTTGTTCGAGTAGTTTTTAAGATACTCTCAGCAATGATATGGGACTCGAAGGGTTTGAGATAATGACAGGTTTGATTGGAATGTGCTAGATCAAATTTATAGCTGTTATTGCTGTTTAGCTATTAATCAGCAGGCTCCTGTGCTTGTGATGGGGCTTGCTTGCCTTACTGTACATTAGTTCAGTGCTCGTTAGTTGCTGCTTTTTTTGCTTTTGCTGCTTGCTGTACCGCTGTACTGCTTATCATTTCACTGCGCTGTGCCTGGGAACATTTTGATAACCGCCATGGTGATGTGCCCAGGCTGGCAGATGGCCAGGGCATCGCTGTTGTTTCTGTGCTGCTGTGCTGGACAGGCTGTGGATAAGTCCAAGCAAGAGGAGGAGTTCATAGCGATACTAAACCCTAAGGTCTGGTCCAAAGAGATCAAGGGTGGAGATTGTAATGAATATACCTTTAAATTGTTGTAACCCATTATTTGAGTTGCATGTTCTAGGAATTACTATAGCAAGAACCACCTGAACCAACGGAGGACAAGCCTTACAAGAAGCAGTGCAAGTGCAGCAGTGACCTGACCTGAGCTGGCTTTGGTGCCCAGTTACTCCATGCAACACACCACTTCTCCTGTCCTGAGTGACCAGCATAAGAGATGGAGCCCAAAGTCATGGACTAAAATAACTCAATGGACATTTTGTGGACATTTCTGGACATCTTACAAGGGCAGTCCATAGACTAAGGGAATGATATCTGTGTAATATTTTAAAGGATGGGAAGGGGGTGGTCGTTAATGAAGACGTATTGGATGTGTGGGGTTTGATCGAGCTTTGCCAGATATCCCTGTATCTGTACTTCTTTGCAATTTGAAGAAATCACCTTTTACCTTGCTACTACAAGTCCCTGCTTGGCAAAAAGAAAAAGGGGGAGAAGTCAGTATGTTACCCATAAGTGCCAAGCAGGCCTCAGGACGACAGAGGGAGCAGAAGTTACAGTGCACGGTATTGGAATGGCTGTTTTCCGCCTCATACCGCTCCAAAAAGTATTTGGCATTAATGGTCGAGGTTACACTTGTGTCTTGACAGGTTCCGGACCTCTCTGAGTGCCAAGCAAGTGGACACGGCCGTGGTACGGACACCTAACGACCATAACCTGAGAAAGGAAAAAGACCAGAACGAACAGGATGACATGGAAATTGCAATGGCTGATCTGCTCGAGGGTACAACTTCTGGGGGAAGTAGAAGTAGATGGGCTAATAAGAAAGATTACACCAAGATCTAACATCTGAGTCACGTTAGCCAATATTACAGGCCAGAGCTCCATTTGTCTAAGTTTGGCCACCCCAGGGGATCCATTTCGTACATGTCTAATAGGAAACCCTGTGTGGAGACCAGAGGAGCTCTGGGGTTATGTTGGAAATAAGTCTATTTTGAATTTTACCATAGCTAATACGACCCTGTCAGCCCCAGGGCTAAACCCTCAACAGCGAGATGGAGGATGGCAAGCAATGATTGTGGAAAACTTGAATGTTACTCTGATGTCCCCCCCAGAAGAGCTAGATCTACTGGGGTGTCTTAATGCCTCATCTGTTGGGAAACAAACTGGGTGGTTTAGTTTTGAGTCGCCCTTAGTAACAGACCTCAATGCTAACTATAAGAACTGGGCAACCGTGGATTCCACCCTCCGTTCTGGAGATGTTTACACAGCTCTTTACTCAAGGCTCAACCAGACCAGACAGCCAGCGTGGAAATTGCTGCCGGGCATATTTTTAATATGCGGTGACCAGGCCTGGAATGGAATCCCTAAAAGTCCTCACGGGGGATCGTGCTACCTGGGGAAATTGGCTCTATTTCACCCCAGCTTGATAAACCTCATGCAGTGATCGTTTGGAAAAATCAGTCATAGATCAAAGGGAGAAATCTATGAATTAGTACATATATGGATTGTCCAAAAAGAGAAGGATGGCCCCCCAGATGGGACACTGCTTGTGAGTCTCGACAGATCCGTGGGATCATGGGGCCTCCAGCCGGCACCGAGGGATTCTCGGGGAGAACCTCTGATCCCCGGACCGAGAGATTCTAAGCAAGTCCCCTGGAAAGGTAATAAGGTACAACAAGGATTTCTTGAACAACAGGGCCACAATGTGTTGTGGAGCTATGTGGACAATCCAGGGTGTGACTGATATGATAAAGAGGGCTATTCCTGGAGTTTGGTTGGCACAAAAACACAGAAGGGGGATTGTGGATACATTCCTATCAGAACAAGGACATCAGGTTCTGATAGGGTTGGAATGCTCTTAAGGGGGAAATGCTCAGTTGCTAGAATAGAGAAGCAGTAACCGCAAGTAGGGTAAAGTAACCAATGAGTGAGGCTTTGCTGTATATATCCAATCGCTATTAGAGGAGAAGTGTATGGACAGTGTGTTACACCTATGAAATTATTGCTTATGCTGTGTGAACCCTGCTGTGCTCTATAAGCATACCTGCAAATGTCATTGATGGTCCTTGCTATTTAGGTAAACTAACCATGTTTGCACCATCTCTTAGTCAACTTAGGAATATCATTATGTCTGTCGGCCGGAGTTGAACAAAACGTGCCTTATTAACCCCTGATTGTAATGACAATGTTGAACTTTTATCTGTAGCTGCTCGCGTTGCTTTAGCTGTCTTTGTACCGGGTGCTGCTGCTGGTAATGCCTTAAAGAATCTAGCACATCTTGCCTGTTGGTCAGAGAAACAAAGTAATATAACAACGGAGATTTTAGGAAAATTATTGTTAGATCAAAAAAGTCTACAGCATGCTCTGTTACAAAATCGTGCTGCGATTGATTTTCTACTATTGGCACAAGGCCATGGATGTGAAGATTTTGATGGCATGTGCTGTTTTAACCTAAGCGATCATAGTAAGTCAATCCATCAGTCAATTGCCTTGATGAAGAACTTAGAAACAATACAACAAGATACCAGTCCCTGGGATAAGTGGTTTGAACAATGGGGACTAACAGGATGGGTGAAATATCTCTTTAAGGAAGGTTTACGCTTGTTAATACCTTTGGCTGTAGGACTAATAATTATCATTATTATAGTAGGTATTGTGAGACGTTTATTATCCAAACTAGTATCTACTGTTTTGCTTGTGCAAAAAGAAAAAGGGGGAAATGTGGAGGAATGGCTGAGTGAGAATGATCATGATTTAGTCCCATTTGACAGCCCCTGCTCTTAAGCAGATGTGGGCGGACCTATGACCGGAAGAGAAGGTGAAGCCCCTCCGCTGGACAGATGATCCGTCCCAGTCACAGTAGCGATGTAGGCATGTGTATAACGGTGTTCTACCAATCACAGTGTGATGTGTGTATATGTTATTGTTTTCTGCCTATATATGCTTTTGTTAGCTGTGCAATAAAGGAGAACGACCATACTCATATTGAGATTCCATCGTTAATCCGGGCTGGCTTCCCCTCCGACAACATCTGTCTGCCAGGAGGCACCACCCAAATGTCCCCAGCCATTCTGAGCTGTTCTCATGTCTGTGGGTGCCCACGTGAGCAGCTCTCAGTGCCTCGGGCATGGTGGGACCTGGCCCCTGGCAATGCCAGGCAGGTGCTGGCTGAATGGAAGGAGAAAGATGGGACCCAACAGAGACCAAGGGTCAGGGAGGGGCTTTCACCTGAGCCCCAGGCACCAAGGGAGGGTGGGCTGAGCCACCACAGGGGCCAGGAAGGGTGTACGCAGCCAGGGTGGGATCTCATGGGGCTTTCCTCAGGGACTGTGAAAACAGTAAGGGATGTCCCAGCTCAGCACTGCAACCGGCCACACTGGGCCCTGCTCTGGCGTCCGCTCATTGCTTCCTGAGGGCGCAGCTCGTTCCCTCCCCGCACTCTGGCCTCAAAGGTGGGGAATGGGCTGATCTTTACCTGAACACGTCACTCCAGCATCACCTATGTGATCCCATGTGTATTTACCCCATCCAGCGTGTGTGCAGTCAGACAGGGCAGACTCAGTGCCTCCACAGCCAACATTATACATCCATGTGCAGCCAGATCCTGGCCCAAAGTATCCATACTGAGGAGCTTCAAGAGCAGATCCACAGCCCAGCTGCTTACAAACCACTGCAGCATCTTTCATGTCCAAGTAGTCACCACACACGGTCCCCCACTGGCCCTGGTGTATCACCTCCACTCTCCCAGCACAGCACCCACCGCCATTCCTCAGCCTCACCTCTGCAGCGCCTTCAAACACCAACACAGGACCAGTTAAGAGTATGCTGAGCCCCACGCTTCAGGTCTGGGAGTTGAGTCACAGCACCAGGGTGGGATCTGTCTCCTCTCTGAGCTGTCCCTGGGGAAGTGTAGGGGTTTTTCCTCTCCCCATGGGCTGTGCAGGCTTGGGGTGACCTTCTGGGCCATTCACCACCCCACAGCCCTTGGCACGTCCTCCCACTCCAATAGCCCCCGCCCTCCCCCCCCCCCCACAGCTTCCCTGCCCGGTAACACCCAAACCCACACCATCCCCCAGGGCTTTCCATGTCCTCAGGGAGCACTGAGATGATCCCAAGCATCCCCCCAAGCCCTGTTACCTCCTCCCCCCAGGCATCAGCCCAGCCTCTCTGCTTGGCCGGGGCCCCCAGCAAGGAAACTTCTCTGCCACCTCTGGGTGCAGTCAGCCTGGTCCACTTCTCTCTGTGGGGCACCAACTGCCTCCCTGAGGTCAGGGGGATGCTGGGGCACTGAGCAGCACACAAACCCTCCAGGGCACCCCGGAGATTGGCTCTGCCCTGGCCATCACTGAGTGCTGCTGTCACCACCTGGGCCACTGCCAGCCTCAGGGGCACAGAAATGGGGAACAAGTGGGGGTGTCTAGAAATGCAGCCAGTCATGGGCTGCCTTAAACACTGAGATGTAAGGGGAAGGGCAGAAGATCCATGGAGTTGAGCACCTGCTGACCCTCATCTCAGTGGAACCTGGAAAGAAACCCCATTCCCCAAGGGATTCCGATGACCCCACTGGAACCCGCTGGCCCTGGGCTGTGAGAGAAGGGACCCAGCACTTACCCCTGCACAGCTGCACCCAGAGGAGCAGCCCCAGCACCCTAGGGGACAAGAATCCCTCCAGCCCTATCCTGAGTCTCCGGCCCTGCTGGCACAGCCCTGCTGTGCCCCACTCCCTGCCACAGCTCCTGGGCACTGACGGGAACAATGCCGATGGGAGGGTAATATACCTCTGCAGATGCAGAGCCAGCTGCAGGAGCCAATCGAAGCAGCAGCACCTTCTTAGTCATTATCGGGAGCCATCTCCCCTCTGACACAGCCCAGCCCTCCAATGAACGTCTCCAGCGCTGTTCATGACCATATATGAGGGACATAGATGTCCTGCTGCGGGTGTCACGGTCGCTGCAGTGGGGGGTCATCATGGGAAAAGCCAGGTGTGGAGGGGAAATGGGTCTGTCAGGCCTTGCACCCTGCTGCAGGGACTGGGAGCGCTGAGCATCTTCTGTGGTGGGAACATCCAAGAGCCCAAGGTGTGAGTGCCCAGCCAGCACTGAGGCATGGGAAGGACACAGCTGGGGCTGCCGTGGGGTCTGGGTTCAGGATGGGAAGGACACAGCCTCTGCCCTTGCCAGAGACCCTGCTGTGCCGGGAGCAGCAGCTGGAAGAGGTCCCTGGCCAGGGGAAGAGCTGCATCCCAGCAGTGCTGGCTGGCCCCTCCCTCCCTGGAGAGCCCCCCAGGGGGTCCCTCGCAGGAGCCGGAGCCCAGAGGCTCAGACATCTCCCTGACTCTCAGTCTCTCACCCGGGGGCCGTTATTCACCGTGGGCGCATCGGGAGCTGGAGCCTGCAGGTGCACAAACCACAGACCACGTGGCCTGGCAGCGCTCACTGCGCTCCCCCCGCCATTCCTGGGCAGAAAGTCTGTGGTTTCCTCCTGGCACCCTGCCCAGGCACATCCCTGCTGTGCCCCCGAGCCACCCCCACCCCGACTGCTCCAGCCAGGGCTGCAGGGGCTTCCCCTTCCGCCTCACAGGCATGGGGATGGGCAGCTCCCATCCCCCACAATGCCCCTTGGATGCACATGGCCGCTACGCACCCAGCCCCATGGCCATGGGATGACATCAGTGATGTGACCTCACACCTTCCTCCTGCCACAGCTCTGTGACTGTGAGTTACAGTGGCACTGAACTCACACCCCTCCTACAGCCACCACTAGGTGCTCAGGATTTACGCTGTCACATGTGGGGTGTGTGCTGTCTATGGGATTCTGCTGATGATGCTTCTTCCAAAAAGCCATAGTTGGGGGGGTGTCTGAATATCCTTTTGATGACATCAGAGCACCCACACAAGCCTTATACCTGCTCTTGGCCTAGAAGCTACTCCAGCACCCATGAAATCACAAGCGCATACACAAGCCATGTGCATACTCCTGGCCAATCCCCCACTCAGCACAACATAGGTGTCTCAATTGGGACACCAATGACCGAACACCTCCCCAGACACCTACCCAAGCTGTTGTTCTGCTCCTCATTTACTCAGGCACCAGTGACACCACGGCAGCCTACACAAGCCAGCCCTGCTCCTGGCCTATCGGATACTGGGGCAGCAGGGACTTCACAAGCACTGACACAGCCCGTGGGCCTCTTCCTGGCCTATCAGATAATTGGTCACAAATGATCTTGCAAACACCTCCACAAGAGAGGTGCTTACTCCTGCCCTACCAGCTTCTCAGGCACTACAAAAAGGTTTTATGGCTATCTATGTTTACTTCCTATAGTTTTATAAATGTTTACATATATATATAAAATCTGTGCATAAATATGTATATGGAAATATATCTTTTAAAATACTGTACCTATTTAGAAAGAAATTAAATACATATCTGTACAATTATTTATAAATATATATATATATAATAAAGCATATTTTTCTCTGGTGACTATTCCTGGCCCAAAGGAGATGGGCAACCATTTGCAAATGCTGCCTGAGAACACGTGGGTATGAAGGTGTCACGAAATGGCTGTCAGCCAATCACAGAGCAGGATGAAAAGACGCAGAGAATGAGGCTGCCCAAAGTGGCAGCCTCCTCAGGAAATGACCTTTGTGACGGGCCCGGGGACATTGGGATGGCAGCCAGTCCTGCCAGCCAATCACTGGGCTGCCTGAGAACAGGCGGGTACAACAGTGTCAAGCAGTGGCCATCAGCCAATCACAGAGCAGGATGATATTTAACAACATGCTAACTCCTGGCCCTGGTCTGGTGGCCCCCTGTCTCAAAATGTCTGCCCTTGTGTTTGCACTTCCGGGTGGGCTGCACCCCTGGGCAAGGAGGAAGGGGTGGCCGGTCCTGCCAGCCAATCAGAGCAGAGCAGGTGGCTGAGAGAGGGAGGGGGCGGGGCTCCCACCAGAAGCGGGTGGGCGGGGCACCTGTCCCCCCCTGCCTCCCCTCGCAGCGGTGCCGGTGCTCCTGGCGTCAGCCAGGGCAGGGATCCCAGCAGGCACCGGGAAGGCCCCTGGGCAGGGACAAACCCCCCAGCCAGAGCTGGGCCGCCAGAGCTGGGCGAGCCCCCAGGTCCCTCCCATCTCCAGCCCAGCCGGGGGACTCTCTGGCAAAGCACGGGGGGGTTGGGCTGACATGAAACACCGGCCCTGCTCCACCATGGACCTCCATGGGCTGCAGGGGGACAGCCTGCCTCACCATGGTCTTTACAACAGGTTGCAGGGGAATTTTCTTCTCCGGAACCTGGAGCTCCTCCTCCCCCTCCTTCATGGCAGTGAGGGCTGACAGGGACTGTTTTGCTTCCTCACGTCTCAACGTTCCTTCTCTCTCTCCACTGAGCCGCAGATTTTCCCAAATATGTTATCCCAGAGGCGCTTCCACCGTCACTGATAGGCTTGGCCTTGGCCAGTGGTGGACACAGGGAAAACTTCGAGCAGCTTCTCACAGCAGCCACCCTAGTAGCCCCCCCACTACCAAGACCTTGCCACACAAACCCAATACACTAGGTCAGACTCAGCCAACCATTCTTTAGGCATTGGGGCCAAATTCTGTACAAATACAGAGATCTGCAGTGAAATACAGAGATCTGCAGTGTAAAGACATGACACAGTCTTTTTTTGCCTTCCCGTGCATGTGTCTCAAACCCAAGCTTCCTCTCCAGGACCTTCCTGCATGTGAACCAGCATGCAGACACCAGAAGCAGCCCGAGTTCAACCTCTCAGGGTTGTTCCTGGTGCTGTGGGTGCCCAGGGAGGAGCAGTGGCAGCACCAGCATCCCCACCTTCTCTCCTGAAGCTGCTTACTTATTGTCTTAGAACCAGGTGAGAGTGACAGAGAGGTGTCCAGAGAGCCATATCCAGGTGGTTTCCAGGGGAATGATGGAGAGAAAAAGAGGTCTTCGCTGCCTCCTGCAGCATCATGAACTGAGGAACATGTTCCGCCTCTCAGCTCCTGGCAGCAGTAAATCCCTTTTGGCATGCCCTGAAATGCTGGGGTAGTGCGGCAGCACAGGCACTTCCAGAAGCAGGGGCAGGCATGTGTCTACCTTGGCTGGGCTCACTGGAACGGGCTTCCTTCAGCTTTGAAAAATGCTGCCCATGAGATAGTCACCATATAAGAAGTACCCTGGCAGCTTCCCATGAGCAGAGCTAGCCTGAACCGTGTCTCCTGTGATCTTCCCAAGCTCGAGACATCTGAGAGTTAAAAATAATAAGCTCTGTGTTTGAGGACATTTTGAAACAAGCAGGAAATGCTGGTATGTGGATAATCTGCATGTAGACAGTTGCATTGAGTTAAAGCCTTAATTTAAAATAGATGTGGGTATCTCCCAGGATTTTTTTCATAAAATAAAAGTATTTTGTTTTCTGAACATTTATATGAATAGGTAGGTAGATTAGAAAACAATCATAGTGACTTTTCCCTCATGCAAACACAAATTTTGTCTTGGAAATCTTGAATGGCAGCTCTATGAGACACAAAAACTGACAGGAAACAGGAAGAAATACCTTGGAAAAAGAATCCAACTGTTAGGATCACAGGTTTTTGTGAATCCAGATTTTTCTCTTGTGAAAACCTACCCTGTGTTTTTCACTTGGCTACTCTGAATGCTTTTATCACAGCTCTCCTGACCTGCTGTTCTCATCATTAATACATCAGAGTTTAAGGCAGCTTCTCAGGCGATAGCTGGAGAGGCACAGCCAGCGCCAGCATCCTCCGTCCTCTGCCTGGAAGAGGCCATTCCTTCCCCATGTCAAACTGAGACTCCTCAACATCTTTCAGTTGGGTCTCTTCTGCATGAGAAGCAACCTGCTATTGCAGTGCCGCTTGCCTGTGGCTCACATCCTTCAGGTGTGCCCAGCAAGAAGCCTTTATGCTCTGGGAAGGGGGGAAATGCAAAGGGAAGGCTCAGTTCCCCAGGCAGCAAGAGCATTGCTCTGCTTCTGCAAGGGCTTGCAGGGCACTGGGAAGCACTGCAGGGCTGGGATCAGAGCAAATGGGCCCTTGGCTGGATCTGTAAGCTGTCAGAAGTCCAAGCGACTGAGCAGCCAGTTTAGGCATGCTGAATTATTCAGGGCTCATTCAGACACTATAGAAGGCTGACCTGTTCAGGAAAAGTGGGTATCGTAGGGAGATCCCCCAATGTTAATCACTTTCTTCTCTGTATGACTGAAAACTGCATGAAGCAGTTTGATTGCTTGCATAAAACTATATCTTAGCACCCTGAAAACTTATGATTTATGTGTAAACTACTGCTTATCTGTCTTATTAAAATGTCCCATGGATGCATCAGTGTCACTGGCTTCCTTGGCAGACAGAAGGCTGTTTTACTTCTGATGGGATTCACCCTCCACCAGGTAAAAAGTAATAATTCAGACCTAAAATAGTCTCCCAGATCTTTGTGTGGGGACACAGTGTCAGGGGATGAGCTCTTACATGTGAGAAGAGCTTGGATCAAACTCTCTCACTGAGGTCTGAGAATCAAGTTTGCCTTGCCTTGCTTCCTTTTGATTGCCTCTCCTTGCTGAGCCTTGCTTTGCTTTGTCTTTCCCTTTTCATTCCTTTCCTCCTTTTCACCCTCTTTCTTCTTCATGATCTTGCATTAAATGGAGATCTTGCAAGATCTGGACAGGGAACGTAAGCAAGACTGTTCTTAAAGGGGTGAGTATTAACCCATTTTCTTCCTTCTTTTCTCATCTCTCACCAGGCATTCTATTTAAGAAAATAGAAAAGTCAAGTTTCTTTTACCCATATGACAAAACCTAGTCATTCAGGCTCATGGATTCTGTTCCTTCCTCTCTGATCCCTGCAGCAAGCAAACCATGCTGGATTTCTAAACATTCATGCAGATCTTGATCAAGCTTGCCTAATCCTGCATTCACGTGTATGCTGATGTTTGTAGTCTTTCTCGAGGCTTGAAGTGTGTGTGATGGTGGACAGGCCACCAGCATCCTCTAAGAGCCTGTTGTTTGGATTGCTCTGTGGAGAGAAAATGCCACAAAGGAAAGGCTTGGAGAATCACACTGTTGGATTTGGATTCATTCTTCTGGGATTTCCTGACCTCTCCAGCCTGCAGGGGCTGTGCTTCACAGTATTTCTGGTCGTCTACCTCATGGTCCTCACAGGGAACAGCGTGATCGCACTCATCACCGTGGTAGACTCAAGCCTCCACAGCCCCATGTATTTCTTCCTGAGGAACTTGTCCGTCCTGGAGATCTGCTACACATCAGTCACTCTGCCAAAAATGCTGATGGGTTTCCTGATGGCAGATGTCAAGATCTCCTTCCTTGGCTGTGCTGCCCAGCTGTATTTCCTGGTTTCCTTGGGCAGCATTGAATGCCTCCTCCTGGCTGCCATGGCCTACGACTGCTGCATAGCCATATGTGACCCCCTGCACTATACCCTCATCATGAGCAGGGGTCTCTGCATCAGACTGGTGGTGGGGTTGTGGCTGGCTGTTGTACCCGTGCAGGTAGGACAGACCTATCAGGTGTTCAGTTTGCCCTTCTGCGCATCCCATGACCTTCATCACTTTTTCTCTGATGTCCCCCTTCTGCTGGAACTGGCCTGTGCAGACACTTTCTGGAACCAAGTGATGCTGCACACCGTCATCCTGGTTTTCGCAATCCTTCCCTTCTCCTTAATAGTTATTTCTTACATTAAAATTATCAGGGCAATTCTGAAAATACCTTCAGTTTTGGGTAGACACAAAGCCTTTGCCACCTGCTCTTCACACCTTGGGGCAGTGACACTCTTCTATGGCTTGGCCGCAGTCGTCTACTTAAAGCAATTGTCAAGGGATTCTGGAGACACTGACAAATACCTGGCCCTGTTTTACATAGTTGTGACCCCCATGTTCAACCCTATCATCTATAGCCTGAGCAATACGGAAGTGAGAATTGCCTTGAAGAGGCTCCTGTGGACAAAGTGATACTACAGAGTATGTAAAATAGTCCCAAACCACACCAGAGGTCCCAGTGGGGCATGTGGTTGCCTGAACAAAGCATCCCATGTTTGCTCTAACAAAACGACGTGTCCAGCCTGGCTTTCACCCTCCTCAAGAAAGGGAAAAGTCTCTTGAGGCATTCCTGTTATGTCATGGCCCACCATGATATCTTTGTACTCTAGAACATCTTCAGTGCCCCTAAATAATTTAATGCCAACAGCTACTTCAATTTGTGCCTGACCAACATAACGTTAAAGGGAAATAGTCAAAGTCAGTACTGAAAAAAGTCAGTACTGA
Organism: Gorsachius magnificus; assembly: GCA_034008185.1. Classification (NCBI taxonomy): domain Eukaryota; kingdom Metazoa; phylum Chordata; class Aves; order Pelecaniformes; family Ardeidae; genus Gorsachius; species Gorsachius magnificus. Next base: position 1,550,227 of record CM067105.1, on the reverse strand, counting down.
ATGAGCCCTAGAGGGGTGACGGCCATGGATGTAGAGGTGACTACCTTCAGGGCTTAGAAATCACTTGCTAGGCCCCAGGGACTGTCTACAGTGTCCCTGCATGTAATCAGCTTAAGAAAGTTAAAAGACATGAAGGTCATCTTCCCCTGCTATGATGTCTTGCACTGAGTTGTGTAATGCGTGACTAACTTGAGATAAAGAATAATTTAAAAAAAAAAAAAAATCACCAGGGGGACAACTCAGAACAGGAATAGGGGCCCAGAGACCTCTGGGGTTTCTGTTTGTTGTGTTTTAACACCAGCCAACAACTAAGCACCACACAGCCGCTTGCTCGCTCCCCACCAGCAGTATGGGGGAGAGAATCAGAAAGGTAAAAGTGAGAAAACTCGTGGGTTTAAAAGTGAGAAAACTCCTGAGATAAAGGTGGGGTTAGTAGGTAAAGCAAAACTCTGCACACAAGAAAAGACAAATAAGGAGTTCATTCCCTACTTCCCTATGACCCTCTGCTGTGAAGGCCCCCATCTCCAGCTGAATCCTTTCTCCTGAGGCACACTGCAAGGCACAGGCTCATGGAAGGGCTTTTGGGAAAGGGAGTGCTGGGAACTGAGGTCCAGCCTCCCAGCAAAGGGTGGGGTATCACCAATCCCAGGTTGGCTGAAAGTTGAAAACCTCCACAGACGGAGATCACAGAGAGTCTCTGGGTGTCCTGCTGCAGCACAGCACCACACTCTGTCTGGCTTTCCCTAAGGCCCAGTGTGAAGCTCCCAGGAGGCTGTTTGTGGCTGTTGCCTCTGCTATACCATCTGCCAGTGCAGAAGAGCTTGGCTCCACCACCTGTCCAGGCAGGTGTCACCTGCTTTTAGACTGCCCTGTGGCCCACTTCAGCAGACTAAAGATGCCCTGTTGCCTCAGCCTCTCCACACAGCTCATGTGCTTTAGGTTTCTAAGCCCATCATGACAGACTTCCTCTGGACCTTCTCCAGTTTCTCCATCCTCCTTTCCAAATGGGAAAGTCACTAGCTCATATGCCATAACTCTCATGCTTCTCTCCTCAGGACACTCCTCAGCCAGTCACATCACAGCTGGTCCTCGTGCACGGGGTTTGTCTGCTCGCAGGGCAGACCTTGCCCCCTTCACCTTGAAAAACTTCAAGAGATTTCTGGTGGCCAAAGCTAAAAGGCTGTGAAGGTCGCTCAGGACTGAAACTCCAATATGCCAGCATTTAAGATTTGTGTTCCAATGCCTTTAGCAAGATAGCAATATGGGGACATGCTGGACTCCACAGGTAATAGAGAGAAAGATGTGTGTAAAATGGCCAAAACCACTAGAGCAACCATCTCAGAAGTATAATAAGAGGGTACAAACCAAGAAATGCAGGGCCAATAGGGAAAGGATGAACATGCTAGGCTGTTTTTTTGTGAGGTAAAAGAGAACAACTTGGGCAGGGGGAAATGAAGAGGGAAGCAAAGGATGTGATCAGGGCTGTTTGGGGGAACATATGAAGCAGCCCTGCCCATGGTGTGAATGGTTTGTGTGGTCAGGGAGAACCCGAGAGCTTTCCCTAGTTTGAAGGCATGAACAGGAAGGCAGGACAGCATCATCCAGGCTCAAAGGGACCTTGGGAGGTTTCTCAACCAACCTCATGCTGAATGCAGGATCAGACCAGATTACCTGGGGCTTTATCCAAACACATCTGGCTCACTTTCCAGGACAGAGCTGGTGCAAACTCTCTGGGAAACAGTGTTCAGCATTTGACTATCATTGTGTTGGAAAAATTTCTTACCCTATGTAACCTGACCCTCTCTGTTTCAGCCCATTGCCTCTAGTCCTTGTGTCTTGTACCATGGACATGAGCCTGACTCCGTCTCCTTAGGTACAGTGCCATGCTGATGCATGTCCCCCCAGGATCTTCCTTTCTGCTGGCTGGACAAGCCCAGCTCTTTAAGCTTTGTCTCACAGTACAAGTGCTACATCCTGACTACCCTGGTGGCTCTCAACTGAACGGGCTCCAGTTTACCAATGTCTCAGGCATTGCAGGAGGTCATAACCTAGGGAAGCATTCTGTTCTAAAATCTGCTGGCCAAAGGGCGATAGTTGCTTCCACTGGCTGTGCTCCTGTTCATACCGACCAGGATGCCTTTGGCCGTTGCTGATGGCTCGTGTTTTGCCTACTGAAACCGAAGGACCACCAGAGCCTTTCCTGCAGAGCTGATACCAACCTAGGGAGTGCCTGCCCTCTGTCACTGCAGGACCTTACTCAACCTCAAGGACAGGACTTTAGACCAGTCCTTGTTGAATAACATGACGTTACTATTGGCCCATTCTTCCAACCTAAGTCCCTCAGGATGGCAACCCTGCCATCCAAATAATGTCTGCTCTCCTCAATGTGGTGTCATCTACAAATGTTATGAAAAAGCATTTTCTCATCTCTTTTGGGTAATTCAGACCCCTTGAAACGTGACAGGACCCTACTAGTTACAGTCATCTGGGCAGAATATTATGAATTGACCAAGTTCCTCTGAACCCAACTGTCCAGCTGATTTTTTACCCATCTACTTATCCACCCATACAAAGCATAATGTCCTAACTTGGGCACAGGAGTTTTGTGGGGAATAATGCTGATAGCCTTTCTGCCTTCCAGGTAAAAGACAACCACTGCTCTCCCCCCATCAAGAAATTCTGCCCCTTCATCAGCAAAATCAAAGAGGATGGCCAGGCACAATGTACCCTGGGTAAATCCAGTCCCCTTTCTCCTTTGGACACCCAGAAATGGGACCCAAGTTGCAAGGAAAAACAATCCAGCATATATACAGGTCCTGGTAAAATGTCTCTCTCCATCTCATCAGCCTTCTCTACACATGGTATGGCTGCAATAAGGTGTCCTGTTGCGGATCCTGATTTAGAATCCTGATAACCACACCAATTTTTCACGGATGGATGATTTAGGCTTCTTAAAGAGCCACTGCCAAAGGCAGCAGCAAAAGTGGTTTTATGAAATTTAAGTTTGATGGCGAGGTTCACTGTATTCCTCACTGCACAGAGGACACAACAGTGATTCAAAGTTACGAATAGAGAATCAAAGTTACCGATGCAAAATCTTAGTGCCCTGTGATACAAGGTTGTGCGTGATGACGGTCACTTCCCAAAGGTCTGCAGCTGGTCCGAGGTCTCTCAGCCTCAAGATCACTGCTGTGCAGCCACATTTATGGGATAAAGTGGTTGGCTTGCAGTCCAATTACATGTGATGGAAAAGGTCTGCAGGAGACTCCTTGTACCCACCCTTTCTTTGTTCCTTGATAAATGAGCCTTGGAGGAACCAGCTGGTATTCATGTCTGAATTGCATGACTGGTGTTCCAGATTCCAAGCAAATATGCATTAAGGCTCACCATGTCATGCTCTTTTTTGTGGATTTTCAGGGAACAGATTGAAAGTTCTGGCAAAGCTCTTGGCCCGGTTATGGCTTAGGCCTTTACCTCCTTTGCAGCCTGAACCAAACTACCACTGCTTTTGTCAAGCAGTTAAGTGCATCCGACACAGGGACTCAGCTCCCTCCCATGCCTGGTGGTGGGATTCCTCTTGCCTCAGCTCAGGTGTGCACAGAATACAGTCCTCTGAAGACTGGAATAAATAAAATGTCACTCGTCTTCAGGAAGGGTCTACTGGGTTTGCATGGCAAGGTTTTGGTAGTGGGGTGGCTTCTGTGAGAAGCTGCTAGAAGCTTCCCTTAGGTCTGATAGAGGCAGTGCCAGCTGGCTCCATGATGGACCCACTGCTGGCCAAGCCCACTGGCAAGGCCAAGGCGGAACAGGCACATTGGAAGTGCCTCTGTGAAAATGTATTTAAGAAGGGAAAAAAAATAACTTCCAGAGAGAGAAATGAGAATATGTGTAGGAAACAGACCTGCAGAAACCATGGTCAGTGTAGAAGGAGGGGGAGGAGGTGCTCTAGGTACCAGAGCAGAGATTCCCCTGCAGCCATGGTAAGACCATGGTGGGCAGCTGTCCCCCTGCAGACCGGGGGGGAGCAGATCTCCACCTGCAGCCCAGGGAGGACCCCACACTCGAGGAGCAGTGTGCCCAAAGAGGCTGAGATACCATGAGATCCCGCACTAGAGCAGAATCCTGGCAGGACCTGTGAGCCCATGAAGATGGAGCCCATGCTGGAGCATGTTTTGCTGGTAGGATCTGTGACTCTGGGGGACCATGCTGGAGCAGTTGCTCCTGAAGGACCACACCTGGAAAGGACCCATGCTGCAGAATTCATGAAGAACTCAGCCCATGGGAAGGACTCATGTTGGAGAAGTTCATGGAGGACTGCCTGTCGTGGGAGGGCCGGCTGGAGGAGGGGAAGAGTGTGAGGAATCCTCCCCCTGAGGAAGAAGAAGCAGCAGAAACAATGTCTGATGAACTGACTGCAGCCCCCATTCCTATTCACTGTGACACTTGGGGAGAGGAGGTAGAGAGAATTGGGAGTGAATTTGAGCCTGGAAAGAAGGGAGGGTTCAGGGGGAGGTGTTGTAAGATTGTTCTTAATTCTCATTATCTTATTCATACTATTTATTGGCAATACACTAAATTAATTTTTTGATTAAATTAGTTTTTTGTTATTTTCTCAGCTGTTCTTTCCTAATCAGGTGTTGTTGTTTACCCCAGCAGGCAGCTGAACACCAGAGAGCTGCTTGCTCGTTCCCCCCCTCCCTCAGTGAGATAGGGGAGACAATTAGATAAAAAAAAGGTAAAACCTGTGGATTGAGATAAAGAAAGTTTAATAAAACAGTAGATAAAAATATATATTACAGAATATACAAAACAGGTGATGCACAATGCAATTGCTCACCACCCACTGACTGATGCCCAGCCCGCCCTGAGCAGCGCTCACTCCTCCCCAGCCAAGTACCCTTGAGCATGACATCACATGGTCTGGAATAGCCCTTGGGCCAGTTGGCATCAGCTGTCCTGGCTGTGCCTCCTTCCAGCTTCCACTGCCCCCTGTCAGAGCAGGGGAAGCTGAAAAAGCTTGACTAGTGTTAGCCCAGCTCAGCAACCACCACAACATCAGTTTATTACCAATGTTACTCTCATACAGAATGCCCAGAACAGTACTACTACAGTCACCAGGAAGAGAATTAATTGTATCCAAGCAGAAACAAGGACACAGCCGCATTGGTGTCTCCTGTTTACCAGATCACTGCCCTCTTTCAGCAGCAGCCGCCCTGCATTTCCCTTCTTCAGCATCAGTCTCTAACACAGCAATTGAAGCTCTTCTCTATCCTCTTGACTTTTCATGCAGCCACCAACTCCAGGTGGTCACCCCCTGGCAGTGGCTTCATGCCCCTCACAGTGCCCTGTCCTGTGCCAGCCCAGCCCCACTGTCCCACACACAGTCCCATGGACCCACTGTGCAGGCACAGCATGGCAAAGGATGCATTTGGTGTGAGGAACAGTTTCTCTTGCATGATCTCCATGACATCCCATTTTGCCTTGTCCTCCTTTGGTTCCTGCTACTTGAGACAGCCCCCACCATGTCGTGGAACATACCCATCCATATCCCCTGTGGGGTTTCACAGACATCCCTGCTCAGGGGTCTGCCAGGGTCTGGACAAGGAGAGAGGTTGAGCAGGGCTGGGCATTCCCCAGCGCAGGCACTGAGCCCAGCAGCAGCAGGCAAATGGTCTGGCAGCCAAGCTCACCAATAAGCCTGTGGAGAGTGGCCAGTAGCTGGAAGTGGCCAATTTGTGAGGTCACCAGTGAAAGCTCACTCCAGTCCCATTCCCTAACACATCGCCCCATGTCCTCCTCCCCTCAGCCCATGGAGAACCAAAGAACAGCAGCACGGCTGTGTTGGGGGCAATTTCTTCAGCCAGTTCCAGCTTTGGAAGAAGACCCATCCTCAACACAGTGGCACTGAGGAAACCTCCTTTTATAACAGAGTTGTGACAGGGCAGGCCAGCTGTGCCATCGGGCCAGAAAATTGTGCAGAGTCCTCTGGGTCAGACAGACTGGGTTCATGCTTGTGGAGACATGGAGTGCATGAAGGTGTTTCTGGGGAAACAGAATTATCACAGATAAAATGCCCAGAGCACAGGAGGTTCCTGAGATTCACTAGACACCACTTGTTGAAGACAAATGGGAAGCTAACTGCTGCTGAAATACTACCGATGGAATCACCTTCCTGAGTGCATCTTTGAGCTCCTGGTTCCTCATGCTGTAGATGAGGGGGTTCACTGCTGGAGGCACCACCGAATACAGAACAGACACAACCAGATCCAGGGATGGGGAGCAGATGGAGGGGGGCTTCAGGTAGGCAAACACTGTAGTGCTGAGAAACAGAGAGACAACCGCCAGGTGAGGGAGGCATGTGGAAAAGGCTTTGTGCCATCCCTGCTGAGAGGGGAACCTCGGCACAGCCCTGAAGATCTGCACATAGGACAGACCATTGAAAACAAAATACCCAAAGCCTAAACACACACTGACCACAATAAGCCCAACTTCAATGAAGTAGGTGTCTGAGCAGGAGAGCTTGAGAATCCGGGGGATTTCACAGAAGAACTGGTCCACAGCATTGCCTTGGCAGAGAGGGAGTGAAAATGTAGTGGCAGTGTTAAGGAAGGAATTGAGAAAAGCACTGCCCCAGGCAGCTGCTGCCATGTGGACACAAGCTCTGCTGCCCAGGAGGGTCCCGTAGTGCAGGGGTTTTCAGATGGCTACGTAGCAGTCATAGGCCATGACAGTGAGAAGATAATACTCTGCTACTACCAAGAAGGCAAACAGAAAGAGCTGGGCAGCACATCCTACATAGGAAATTGCCCTGGTGTCCCAGAGGGAATTGGCTATGGATTTAGGAATAGTGGTGGAGATGGAGGCCAGGTCAATGACAGATAGGTTGAGGAGGAAGAAGTACATGGGGGTATGGAGGTGGTGGTCGCAGGCTATGGCAGTGATGATGAGGCCGTTGCCCAGGAGGGCAGACAGGTAGATGCCCAGGAAGAGTCAGAAGTGCAAGAGCTGCAGCTCCCGTGTGTCCATGAAGGCCAGGAGGAGGAAGTGGGTGATGGAGCTGCTGTTGGACATCTGTTGCCTCTGGGCATGGGGTCCTGTTCTCAGAGGAAGAGTCAATGAAGTGTTAAGGGAGACTTCTCTGAGGAAAATCAAAGACTTTCTTGTAGACCTTTGCACTGCTACACTCCACCCACCCCGCATTCCTTTCCCAGGAGACCTTCCTTCATCTCTGTGACTACAGCTCTGGTTTATGCTGGCCAAGTGTGCCGTGAGGAGCACAGCCTCTGCCCGCTGGCTGCTGAGGAATCAGCCCTGCTCTGCATCTGTGAGGTCATGGGAACAGAGAGGACAGGGGTCAGTCCTGGTGTTGGACTTTGTCAGATAAATCCGCTCCTACTGCAGGAGGTCCTGTTAGCATCTAAACACTCAGTGCTAAGGAATGAAGATGCCAGCAGAGAGTTGGAGAAGTTTGGTGTTTTTAAAGCTCCCCCTACCTTACCTGGGATTTTTTCTTGGATGTCAGAAACCCTCAGCATTTCTGCTGCACTCAGGGAGAACAGAGCAAGTCCTGTGAGGAAAAGGATTGCCTGTGGCTTAGTGCAGAGTGAGGGGAGCAGCTCTGTCCCTCTGACTTGTTTCCAGGTGCCCTTTCCTTGCACCTTTCAGAGATGAAGGTTAATAAACTTTCTCTATTACCATGAAAAGCAATCAGACACTGTTGAGAGCAGAGGTATCCAGTGCAGACCACTAAATGTCTCACCATTCCTCAAGGTCTCAGCACCCTACATTTGCCAAGGACACACATGGCTCCTTTTCCCTTTTTTATCAGTTCTTGCATCTCTACACTTCTCCATTGGGCTTTCAGATTACATAAAGGTGCTATTGGTCAGGTTTTTATCATGGAAGGGTGATAGCCACATTATCAAACAACAGCATCTGGTTAAGGGAAAACCAGCTTATTTTCCAGCCTTCAGGCTGCATTGCCCACTGCCCCACACATAGAGGAAACCCGGGACACTTGTTCTTATGGACACACTTGCATGGGGAGATCACAAGATCAGTGTGTGACTGCAGCTGAAATTCTACTTCCCCAGAGAGCCCGACAGCAAGAATGAAATAACAATAGCAATAACACAGACCAGTGGAGAAAAAATCAAATATCCAGTGGCTGGGAGAGGCCAGAGCAGAGGCAGGCGGGCCCTCAGGCAGTGTTACCCTGCCCCAGCTCTGCACGCCACCTCCCAGGCACCACCATTGTCGGGCAGCTGCTCTCAGCCCCTGAGCTCTGCAGAGGGAAATGGCCACGGGGCTGGAGAGCTGCCCCACGGCTCTGCTGGAGCTCTGGCTGCAGAGGAGCTGTTTCCCGCCCTGGAGCCCCCAGCCCTGAGGGCAGAGGCTTTGCTGTCTGGGAGAGGAGGCCAGGGGGCTTGCTCAGAGGAAGGGCTTGGCATTGGAGGGGATCATACAGAGTTTTCTGATTCTCTCTCAGACGGACCCCGCCTTGTTTCCCTCCCTTTCCCTTTTGTCAGTGCTCACAGACCCCATCCCAGCCCTGTGCACTCACTCTGGCCCTACAGAACCCTGCCTGTTTGCAGGGCACTGGCTGGGTGCATGTTCCTGTTTATACAGGTGGAAAAAGGGCAGGTCAGAAAAACCCTGATGGGTCCAGCAGGGCTGATGCTGGAGCTGTGCATAGGCAGAGGAATGGCTGAAAGCAAATTAGGAGATTGCTGGCAGACTTACCGATTACTCAAAGTAACAGCTCAGCAGTCGCAGTGACTTGTCAAAATTAAGAATTTCTTTTATAATTTAAAGCCCTCCCATTCCCCAAGAGTTGGAAAATGAAAACACAGACTCTGGAAAATTACCTATTTTATAGTAACCCTTGTCTTGATTTTCCCCTTGAAACAAAGAATTGGAAATGCCCTGGAAATGAGCTGAAACTCTGAGCAGCCCTGAACCACACAGCACCCTCTCAACAGTAGAAAACCCTGCCTTGCTGGGGGTCTCTCCTTCCACTAACATCTTCTCCCTTCTGAAACCCTGAGCGCGACCACACGACAGCGTGACCCCTCCTCGCAGGCAGCAGAGTCCCTGCCCCGGCACACAGCTCCCTGGGGTGCAGAGATCCTGCTGGGAAGGACAGCCCTGGGCACCCCTGCCTCCACACCCGCCTTCACAGCCTGCAGCCCTCCCTGGGCGAAGGCAGCCATCATGCACATCCTCCTCTACTCTAGAGAAGCCCTGGGAGCTGTACTTACAGATTACCGTAACCTGTGGGATGTGCCAGCTTTAGGAGATGCTACCAGGATCTGCAAATGCAGTTTTTGCACCCACAAACTTACTCCCTGTCAAGATTTCTCTCCTTGAGCCCTCAGCATCCTCCCACTCCAGCTGCCTTTAACTCTCTCTGCCTCGCTCCTCTCCCCTTGGTGCCTGCAGGCAGTGCCCTCAGCCCTGCTGCGCTTTGCGAGGAGCTGCTCCTGGGCAGAGCTGTCTCTCTGCAGCGCTGCCCACTTGCCATGAGCTCCCTCCATCCCAGGAGCCCAGCCCAGCTCAGCAGCAGAGGACCAGCCCAAGGCAGCACTTGCTCTGCCCCCTCGGGCTCCCTCCAGGTGTCCCTGGGGCTCCAGGAGAACCTGCTGTGAAGCAGGCTGAAGTCCTCTCTGATGTTCCCTCCCTCAGCTGGAGAGACACCCTTCTTGTCAGCACTATAATTTCTCCTATGAAGAGAAGATTTGGGCATGAGTATTAGAGAGGTAATACTTTCAGGAGCTGGTAGCCAAGAAGGTCTGGGAAGGCTGGAATTAGGTAGCCCCAAAGCCTTCCTGTTCTCCAGGCTTTGCACCTTTGCAGCACAGGCAGACAGTGGCATCCTGGGCTGCATCAGCAAGAGCACTGCCAAAGGCCTGATGGAGGTGATTCTTCCTCTCTACTCAGCCTTGCTGCCACCTGTCTTGGTGGCTTCCCTCAGCGTTTTCTATGCTACCACCTCACTATCCCTGCAGCACTGCACCTGACATCTTCCAGCAGTCCTGCCTTGACTTCTTCTGAAAAACAGGTCCAGGAGAGCCTCCCACCATGTCAGGTCAGGGTTTCACCTTCCACCTTGCCTCTAAAAAAGGCCTTCTAGCAGAGGTCCATGGTTGCCAAAGTCCCCAGTGATTACCAGGGCCTAAAATTGTGTCCCTTCCTCCAGCTCTCTAGAGGACACCTTATCCCAACCTTCCTCAGGCAGTGCAGGAATCCTCACCAGAGGACCATTGTCCATCAAGGAGTTAGTGAGCCACGTGATAGTATATCTGAGTAGTCCCAGGCCTGTGCCATGCTCTGGTCCACGCAGAGCTTGGTCTTCAGGCTATGTTGGGCTGTATTTACTCCTGGGTTGCAGGATAAACTTGATTGCCATGAGAAGCCTGCAGGCAGCTCCCAGCTGGTACCAGTGATGAGGCCAACTGCATGTCCTTCCCTGTATCAAAAACTGCCACAACCAAATCCCATGTCTACAGCCTCTTTTGGGAGCAGTAGAAATGATTATTTGAATTTTTTGCCCACGTAGGAAGATACCGTAAGTGATCACAGGAACAAAATGGCATAAGCCGTCTACAGATGGGATGTGCAAGAGCTGCACCAGCTGACCAGAGTAACCTCACCATGACTTTCAACCATCCCTCTGCTGGCCTTTCAGCTCTTGGATAAATAAAACCAAATAATGTGCATGCTGCTGTCCCATCACCTTGGGTGGAAAGGACATGACAACCATATCCAAGCCTTCTTCCTGGGTGGGCCTACCAGGTACTTAGGGAAAGGGATTCCCACAACCAACTTTGCCAAACAGGTGCCTTCTGCTGGTCTGTCAGAGCACATATCCCAGCCCTGAGTCAAGGGCTGACCTATCAGCTACTGCAGAATGAAGTGACCTCACAGTTCTTTCCCTGCCATGTTCCCACTGCTGGCCCATAAACTCCAGAGACAGAAGTGACATCACTGCCGCCTTCACAGCTTTGTGGCTCCTGCTGGCCCATGAGGTCCTGAGGCACAACTGACTCATTCATAACTGATGTAGCATTCCCACCCATCTCCTCCTTGTGGCCTACGAGCTGATCAGATGTATGTAACCTCACTTTTCTCCTCCAATGCCATGTAAATATTCCAGGACCTCATGATCCCCCTGCTGCCCCAAGGGGCCAAACAGCTTAAGCTTAAGGGAAGGGTTGAAGGTGAGGAGATTTGAGCATGTGAAAGAAGGGCTTTGGGGGTCAGGTGTTCAAGTTAAGGTTGAGGGATCAGAGCTCGCCTTTCATGATTAACAATTAAACAAAGGGTTACAGGGTAGGTTTGGTGTTCTGCCAAGGCTGTCTGGTTACTGTTTAGGGTATGGGCTTCCATTGTACATTTGGCTTTTGTTGAGGGCTGGGGTTAGGACTGGGGTTAAGGCCGATGTTTTAATGCTAGAGGTAAGGGCAAGAGATTAAGGTGACCTATAGGGTAAGAGTACGACTAAGGGGTTAAGTGATTAGACTTTTGTTTAGAGGTAAACTTTGAGATGAGGGACTAGAGAGATGGATTCCTTTAGGGGTGAGGTCTTGCATTTAGGGGTAGGCTTAGGACTTAACGGTTCCTAGTTAGAAACAGGGTAAAGGCCTAACAGGAATGTTTTTACAGACAGTGTCACAGTGGCATCAAAATTACCTGAACGGATCTTACCTCTTCACAATCTGCCACCTCTGTTGGCCAAGCCCCTATTCCCTCTCATGTATCTCCCATCTCCCTTGTCCCAGCTACCCCTGACTTCCCCAAATGTTTCATGTTGTTGGGGGCTGTATTGTAATGGCTTTCCAGACCTCCAAGTACTTCTCTTCCCACTGTTGGCCCATCAGAAGTGACCTCACAGCCACTATTTAAGGGGACACAATGTGCTGCGGTGCTGTTCAGACACCCCAGCAGTGCTGGAGGCAGCTGATGCCCTCCACCACCCCTGAGACACTCTGCCTGCACACCAGCTCCTGCTCCAGAAGGGCTCCCAGATCTCCTGGGACAGGTTTCCCACAGGGGTGCTTCAGCTGCCCCAGGGCATCCTGGAGGCAGTGACCACCTCTGTGTGGATAACTGAAGCAAGCCCTGAATATAGATTGTAGGACAAACTTGAAACCTTGGCAGAAAAGAAGTCTTTCCAATAGCTGAAAAAGTCTTCCTTTGCAGCACTGCTAAATTTTCATGAATTTTCATGAACTTTTTTTCATAGTTTTTTATTAACAGCACCAAGGGTATGTACGAACTAGATGATTAATTTCTCATGTATGATGTGAATAGCTTATTGCAGCCTTTTATTAAAATAAATGGTCATACTGATGGTTCAAATGAGGAAACGTTGTTCAGATTAAGTACTGTGTTTATAGTGGCACATTTTCACTCTTTACTTCTGCCTCTGTGTCTTTTCTCCTTCCTCTGTCTACCCTATCTTCAGTGAGCTCTCCAAGGGAAAGATTCATTGAACTCATGTAGGAGGAGACCTGAACACTGTCTTGACCAACTCTCCTGCTGGAGAGATGGTGACCTAGACGAGGTATCTCAAGGGACATCACCAGCTTGCCCTCATCTACAAAGGAGCTGAGGGTGAGCTCCATGCCATCATACAGGGAGATAATTGTACAGAGCTTGACGCTTGTGGTGAGGCAGAATGCTTATGGGTGAGGATGAGGGGGCAGGCCAACAAGAAAGATATCCTGTTGGGAGTCTGTGGTAGACCACCCGACCAGGATGAGGATGTTGACAAAGTATTCTACAAGCGGCTGGCAGGAGTCTCTCAGTCGCGAGCTCTTGTTCTCGTGGGGGACTTCAACTTCCCCGACATCTGCTGGAAATACAACACAGCAGAAAGGAAACAGTCCAGAAGGTTCCTGCAGTGTGTGGAAGAGAACTTCCTGACACAGCTGGTAAGGGAGCCTACCAGGGGAGGTGCCCTGATTGACCTCCTGTTCACTGACAGAGAAGGACTGGTGGGAGAGGTGGTGGTCGGAGGTTGTCTTGGCCTTAGTGATCATGAAATGGTGGAGGTTTTGATTTTTGGTGAGGTAAGGAAGGGGGTCAGCAAAACCGCCACCATGGACTTCCAGAGGACAGACTTTGGCCTGTTCAGAACGCTCGTTGGGAGAGTCCCTTGGGAGACAGTCCTGAAGGGCAAAGGGGTCCAGGAAGGCTGCATATACTTCAAGGAAGAAGTCTTAAAGGCACAGGAGCAGGCTCTCCCCATGTGCTGTAAGACGAATCGGCGGGGAAGACGACCGGCCTGGCTGGACAGAGGTCTACTGCTGAGACTCAGGAAAAAAAGGAGAGCTTACCAGCTCTGGAAGAAGGGGCAGGCAACCCAAGAAGAGTACAGGGATCTTGTCAGGTCATGCAGAGAGGAAATGAGAAAGGCAAAAGCCCAACTAGAAGTCAACCTGGCCACTGTTGTAAGGGATAATAAGAGAAGGTTTTATAAATACGTTAACAGCAAAAAGAGCGCCAGGGAGAACCTCCATCCTCTAGTGGATGCAAGGGGGAACATTGCCACTAAAGATGAGGAAAAGGCTGAGATACTTAACGCCTCCTTTGCCTCAGTCTTTAATGGCCCGAGGAGTTATCTCCAGGGTACCCAGCCCGCCGAGCTGGAAGACGGGGACGGTGAGTGGAATAAACCCCCCATAATCCAGGAGGAAGCAGTCTTTGACCTGTTATGCCACCTGGACATCCACAAGTCTCTGCGGCCGGATGGGATCCACCCAAGAGTGCTGAAGGAGTTGGCAGAGGAGCTTGCCAAGCCACTCTCTATCATTTATCAGCAGTCCTGGAGAACAGGGGAGGTCCCAGATGACTGGAGGTTGGCAAATCATAGAATCATAGAATGTTTTGGGTTGGAAGGGACCCCTAGAGGTCATCTAGTCCAACCCCCCTGCAGGGAGCAGGGACACCACTGACTAGATCAGGTTGCTCAGAGCCCCATCCAACCTGGCCTTGAATGTTCCCAGGGATGGGGCCTCCACCACCTCTCTGGGTAACCCGTTCCAGTGTTTCACCACCCTCATTGCAAAGAATTTCCTCCTTATATCCAGTCTAAATCTACCCTGTTTTAGTTTAAAACCATTACCCCTTGTCCTGTCACAGCTGGCCCTACTAAAAATATTTTCCCCATCTTTCCTATAGGCCCCCTTTAGGTACTGAAAGGCCGTAATCAGGTCTCCCTGCAGCCTTCTCTTCTCCAGGCTGAACAACCCCAACTCTCTCAGCCTGGCCTCATAGGAGAGGTGCTCCAGCCCTCGGATCATTTTAGTAGCCCTCCTCTGGACCCGCTCCAACAGTTCCATGTCCTTCTTGTGCTGAGGGCTCCAGAGCTGGACGCAGTACTCCAGGTGAGGTCTCACCAGAGCAGAGTAGAGGGGCAGAATCACCTCCCTCGACCTGCTGGCCACGCTTCTCCTGATGCAGCCCAGAATACGGTTGGCCTTCTGGGCTGCCAGCGCACATTGCAGGCTCATGTCCAGCTTTTCATCCACCAGCATGCCCAAGTCCCTCTCGGCAGGGCTGCTCTCGATCCTTTCTTCCCCCAGCCTGTATTGATCCAGGGGGTTACCCTGGCCCAGGTGCCTGACCTTGCACTTGGCCTTGTTGAACCTCATGAGGTTCGCACAGGCCCACCTCTCCAGCCTGTCCAGGTCTCTCTGGATGACATCCCGTCCTTCTGGTGTGTCAACTGCACCACTGAGTTTGGTGTCGTCCGCAAACTTGCTGAGGGTGCATTCGATCTCGCTGTCTAAGTCATTGATGAAAATGTTAAACAGCACCAGTCCCAGTACGGACCCCTGAGGGACACCACTCGTCACCAGTCTCCATCTGGACATCGAGCCATTGACCACTCCCCTCTGGATGCGACCATCCAGCCAGTTCCTTGTCAACCGAACAGTCCACCCATCAAATCCATAGCTCTCCAATTTAGAGAGAAGGATGTTGTGGGGGACCATGTCAAAGGCTTTGCAGAAGTCCAGAGAGATGACGTCTGTTGGTTTTCCCTTATCCACTGTTGTTGTCACACCATCATAGAAAGCCACTCGGTTCGTCAGGCAGGACTTGCCCTTGGTGAAGCCATGCTGGCTATCTCGAATCACCTCCCTGGCCTCCATGTGCCTTAGCATAGCTTCTAGGAGGATCTGTTCCATGATCTTCCCAGGCACAGAGGTGAGGCTGACAGGTCGGTAGTTCCCAGGGTCTTCCTTTCTACCCTTTTTGAAAATGGGTGCAATGTTTCCTTTCTTCCAGTCGCCAGGGACTTCACCTGACTGCCATGACTTTTCAAATATCATGGAGAGTGGCTTGGCGACTACATCGGCCAATTCCCTCAGACGCCTATCTCCAAGAAGGGCCAGGAGGAGGATCCGGGGAAGTACAGACCAGTCAGCCTGACCTCAGTACCGGGGAAGATTATGGAGAGGTTCATCTTGAGTGTGCTCACCAGGCACATGGAGGACAATCAGGGGATCAGGCCCAGACAGCATGGGTTCATGAAAGGCAGGTCTTGCCTAACCAACCTGATTTCCTTCTACGACCAGGTGACCCGCCTGGTAGAGGAGGGAAAGTCTGTGGATGTTGTAAACCTGGACGTCAGCAAAGCCTTTGACACAGTCTCCCACAGCATTCTCCTGGAGAAGCTGGCAGTTCATGGCCTAGATGGTTGTACTCTTCGCTGGGTTAAAAACTGGCTGGATGGCCGAGCCCAGAGAGTCGTGGTGAATGGAGCTAAGTCCAGTTGGTGGCCGGTCACAAGCGGTGTCCCCCAGGGCTCAGTTCTAGGGCCAGTCTTGTTTAATATCTTTATCAATGACCTGGATGAGGGGATTGAGTGTGCCCTCAGTAAATTTGCAGACGACACCAAACTGGCTGGGAGTGTGGATCTGCTGGAGGGGAGGAGGGCTCTGCAGAGGGACCTGGCCAGGCTGGATCGATGGGCTGAGGCCAACTGTGTGAGGTTCAACAAGGACAAAGTGCCGGGTCTTTCACTTTGGTCACAACAACCCCAGGCAGCGCTACAGGCTTGGGGAAGAGTGGCTGGAAAGCTGCCTGGTGGAAAAAGACCTGGGGGTACTGGTTGACAGCCAGCTGAATATGAGCCAGCAGTGTGCCCAGGTGGCCAAGAAGGCCAATAGCATCCTGGCCTGTATCATGAATAGTGTGACTAGCAGGAGTAGGGAAGTGATGGTGCCCCTGTACTCGGTGCTGGTGAGGCCGCCCCTCGAATACTGTGTTCAGTTTTGGGCCCCTCACTACAAGAAAGATGTTGCCTTGCTGGAACATGTCCAGAGGAGAGCCACAAAGCTGGGGAGGGGTCTGGAGCACAAGTCATACGAGGAGCGGCTGAGGGAACTGGGGTTGTTTAGTCTGGAGAAGAGGAGGCAGAGGGGAGACCTTATGGCCCTCTACAAATACCTGAAAGGAGGCTGTAGCGAGGTGGGGGTCGGCCTCTTCTCCCTGGTAACAGACGATAGGACGAGGGGGAATGGCCTGAAGCTGCGCCAGGGCAGGTTTAGGCTAGACATTAGGAAAAACTTCTTCACCGAGAGGGTTGTCAGGCTCTGGAATGAGCTGCCCAGGGAGGTGGTGGAGTCCTCATCCCTGGAAGTATTTATAAGAAGGGTAGATGAGGTGCTTAGGGACAGGGTTTAGTGGTGGGATGGCAGTGCTAGGTTAAGGGTTGGACTCGATGATCTTAAAGGTCTTTTCCAACCGAGGTGATTTTATGGTTCTATGATTCTATAATCAAGATCTTCAAGAGTGTTGGCCCAAGTGTGGTTCACAGAGGAGTGCAAAAAGATAGGGGGTCTCAGGAGGACACTGACGTCATCTGGGCCTGTTCATCCAGCATAACTCCCACCCACGTCACTGTGTACTTTTTCGGTCCAGATATCACCACTCTGGCTATAAGGAGACCATGGGAGACCTGTCTAAGGCCTTGTTGAAGTCCTGGTATGCAACATCACACTTTCCCCTCCCACAGGGGTTCAGCAATCTTTCTCTTTTTCCTTCACGTGCCTGGAGATGGCTGCACGAGGACTTGTCCCATCACCTTCCAGGGACTAAGGTGAAGGTGACCAGCCTGTAACTCTCACAGACCTCCTTCTTGCCCGTCATGAGGGCAGGTTTGAGATTTTCCTTTTCCACAGACTTTGAGACTTCCTGGATCACTCTGGCTTTTCTGAGATGTTTGAGAGAGGTCTCATGTTGACACTGGCCAGCTCCACCAGCACCTTTCTCCATTTCCCACACCAAAGGCCTTCTGTACATCCCACACATGCAGAAAAGTGTCTTGGGTGTGGCACACTGGGTGTCACACAGAGAAGGATGAGTGTGCTGTAGAAAACAGTGACACTAGATAGGAGAGAAAAGCAGGTAGAGGAGACCTTCAGGCTGCCCACACTGGGTGGGAGAGCTTCTCCAGGGTGGAAGGTTTGATGCACACATGGGATACCAGCATGAACAGGAAGGGCAGGGCTGGCTCTACAAAGCAGGTTATGAAAGCAAGCAACACAAGTGTCAGTGTCACTGCAGGAGGTCTCCAGTGAAATGACAGAAGTAGTGGTCCACTCTACTGTGGACACAGAACTTTCTGGGACAAGGAGGATGTGATTACTGTAGATGATAAAAATCCCCCTAGCACAGGTGTAGCTGCCTTCTGGAGACAGGCCTTCCAGTTCCTGAGTCTTGCAAAGAGAGCAGTGGGTGGCATACAGCCCAGTACAGAGCATAGGAAGTGGCCACCAGCAGGAAAAACTCCGTTACCTGCAAAAGGTGCAGAAAACAGTGCTAATAGCACTACAGCAGCTGGGGCATGGTGGTGGAGCTGTAGTGAGTGTTCAAGTGTCCCACCCCCAGCATAATGACAAGGGTGTTCCCAACCCCAGTCACAGGGCAGGTCATGAGATTTGTCTAAGAGTGGGGGACGTTCCCCATTCACAGTACAGGAAGCTCCATCAGTGATGTCTGATTTTTCCATTGCCCTTTCTCCACAGCAGGCTTTAGGTCCTTCTTGTCCCCTCTCTCCTTGTAGGACACCTACGAGGAAGAACATCTGTTTCTTTGTTGGTTGCTTAAAGACATTGTGAAGGAAGGTCAGAAAGATGAAACTTGGTGGGGTGTGTGTCACATTCCCTAGATGTAGTCTGTGCCTCTTGAAAGATGAAAAATGCCGCCTTCTGGAGGGCAATGCCACTCATGCTTGCAGAATCCCTTTGGACTGCGCAGACTCACCTGCTCTGCAGGCACCCTCCGTTCATAGTGTGTGATGAAAGGGACAGGCCAGAAAGCCAAGGAAGCATGAGGTAGCATTTGCAATGAACCTGTCTAAAGTGGGTGAGAGAAATCTCCCTGGGATGTTGGGGGCTGTTCCTGGTGTAACACACAGAAATGCCAGGGCTCTGTGAGGTGTCCACACCTGAGCTGGCCTTGTGCACTCCTTACCCGCACAGGGGTGTTCAGAGGCAGGAGTCCTTCCCTTG
Source organism: Gorsachius magnificus (assembly GCA_034008185.1). Taxonomy (NCBI): domain Eukaryota; kingdom Metazoa; phylum Chordata; class Aves; order Pelecaniformes; family Ardeidae; genus Gorsachius; species Gorsachius magnificus. The sequence continues at coordinate 1,531,703 of CM067105.1, read as the reverse complement.
CACATGCAGAAGCAGTGCATTAGCAGAAAACACAGTGTTTCCCTGTCCTCCTCGTGCCACTGCCAGAGGCTGGGGGACACTTCAGCCCTGCAGTGTATTGTTCTGCTCTGCACTCATCTGAGATGCCCCAATGTATGCAGAATGAACACAGGGACCTTAGTTCAAGGAAGGACATCATCCAAGTGCTGCATTCAGGTGTTTTCCCAGGGAACATTGCTCTCAACATGAAGAAACCTCAAGACACTGTCCCACAGGCCTTCATGGAATCCTGTGTTTGGTTTGGACAGAGAGGTTTAGGCAGCAGGGGGGCACCAGGGGTGGCTTCTGTGAGAAGATGCCAGAAGCTTCCCCTATGCATGATAGAGCTAATGCCAGCTGGCTCCAAGATGGACCCACTGCTGGCCAAAGCTGAGTCAATCAATGACGGTGGTAGCACTTCTGTGATAACACATTTAAGAAGGGGGGAAAAAAGTTCTGCACAACAGCATCTGGAAGAAAGGAGTGAGAATATGTGGGAGAAACAGCCCTGCAGACAGCAAGGTCAGTGCAGAAGGAGGGGGAGGAGGTGCTCCATGTGCTGGAGCAGAGATTCCCCTGCAGCCTGTGGTGAAGACTGTGCTGAGGCAGGCTGTCCCCCTGCACCCCATGGAGTTCCACAGTGGATGAAATATCAAACTGCAGCCCATGGAGGACCCCATGCCGGGGCAGGTGGATGTGCCTGAAGAAGGCTGTGACCCTGTGGAGAGCAGGTGCTGGAGCAGGTTTTCTGACAGGACCTGTGACCCTATGGGGGACCCGTTCTTGAGCACTCTGTTTCTGAAGGACTGCTCCCCTTGGAAGAAACCCACTCTGGAGTAGTTTGAGAAGAACCACAGCCCGTGGGAAGGACCCACATTGGAGAAGTTTGTGGAGGACTGTCTCCCATGGGTGGGACCCCACCCTGGAGCAGGGGAAGAGCATGTGGAGGAAGGAGTGGCAGAGACAATCTGTGATGAACTGACCACAACCCCCATTCCCCATCCCTCTGTGCCACTCGGGGGGGAGGAATTAGAGAATTCAGGAGGGCAGTTGAGCTGGAGAAAAAGGGAGGGCTGGGAGGAAGGTGCTTTAAGATTTGTTTTCATTTCTCATTACCCTACTCTGATTTGATTGGTAATAAATAAAAGTCGGGTCTGTTCTGCCCGTGACAGTAATTGCTGAGTGATCTCCCTGTCCTTATCTCATTCCGAGAGCCTTTCCTCCTATTCTTCTACCCCCTGCCCAGTTGAGGAGTGGGAGTGATAAAGTGGCTTGGTGGGCACCTGACATCCAGCCAATGTCAGCTCAGCACACACCCCTAGGAATAGCTGATGGCATTTGTGCTCACTCAGTTCATTTCACCACACGCACACCATGTGCATGCTGATGTCTCATCGGTACAATGCAGACAGAGGCTTCTGACCTCGACATTTGGAGTCCCTCCATGGAGGGTCAAAGAACCTCTCCAGGCTGCAGTAAGAGACCAGTGTTGAAAATGGTAGTTGTTATTGCCTGGTTGGTGACGAGTGCTCTAGGGCAGCTTCCCCTGGGTGCCCAGTGAACACGGGCACAGACCAGACCCTGCTCTGCTGGTCCTTCACCTCTCTCGCAGGAAGCCTAGCTGTGAAAGGAAACTGCCGTGCACCCCCACCACTGGTGTTTTCTATCCTGTGTATGTTCCTGGCATGGTCTTAAGAAGAATGTTAGAAACAGACCTAAGCCATCAGGCACTGCCCTTAGAAGATCCCCTTTCATGATGCTGTTATGAACGTCAGGTGTGTCACAGAAGTGTCCATTGCTTGTCCCTGCCTGCTGGCACAAACTGCCACACACCAGGACTGTATCGAGCTGCCAGTGCTCTCAGGCCCTTACAGCAACAAAAGGGCTCAGAAGGAGAGCGTGGAGGTGGAAAGTGAGCAGCTCAGAAAGGCCAAGAACTGGTTCTGGACTCTTTTCCCCCCCACCTCTGCACACAGGCACTGCCCTTGCAGCTCCTGAGAAGGTGTTGAATAAAGGATCTCAGAAAAACAACTCACTTCAGCATTGCTTATTTTGTTTCAAAACACATGGAGCACGGCTCATCATTATGAAGTCTGGTTCACACAGGACAGGTAAATACAGCATTAGAAATGGTATGAATAATGACAGTTCTTTGTGGACAACATTATTACAACTAAGAAAAGCTTAAACAAACCCAAGCCAACTACCAAAGACAGGCTGGTCCTATAGTGCTTTACGCCATAAGTATTATGCAGAAGGAGATGGGAAGCTTTTTCCTGCTTAAAAACACCCAGTTAACAGTTTCCACACTGCATCCTTGAGCTTCTTGTTCCTCATGCTGTAGATGAGGGGGTTCACTGCTGGAGGCACCACTGAGTACAGCATTGCCGCCACAAGATCCAGGGATAGGGATGAGATGGAAGGGGGCTTCAGGTAGGCAAATGTGCCAGTGCTGATGAAAAGGGAGACGACGACCAGGTGAGGGAGGCATGTGGAAAAAGCTTTGTGCTGTCCTTGCTGAGAGGGGATCCTCAGCACGGCCCTGAAGATCTGCACATAGGTCAGCACTATGAAAATGAAACACACAAAGCCTAAACAGGCACTGACCACAGAAGCCCAACTTCAGTGAAGTAGGTGTCTGAGCAGGAGAGCTTGAGGATCTGGGGGATTTCACAGAAGAACTGGTCCATAGCATTCGTATTGGCTGTGTGCAGCACAGCATAGAGAAAGCCACTGCCCCAGGCAGCTGCTGCCATCTGGACACAAGCTCTGCTGCCCAGGAGGGTCCCATAGTGCAGGGGTTTGCAGATGGCAACGTAGCGGTCATAGGCCATGACAGTGAGAAGAGAAAACTCTGCTGACATGAAAAAGACAAACAGAAAGATTTGAACAGCACACCCCAAGAAAGTGATGGCCTTGGTACCCCACAGGGAATTCGCCATGGCTTTTGGGACAGTGGTAGAGATGGATCCTAGGTCAATGACAGAGAGGTTGAGGAGGAAGAAGTACATGGGGGTGTGGAGGCGGTGGTCACAGGCTATGGCGGTGCTGATGATACTGTTGCTCAGGACGGCAGCCAGGTAGATGCCCAGGAAGATCCAGAAGTGCAAGAGCTGCAGCTCCCGTGTGTTTGCGAATTCCAGGAGGAGGAACTGGGTGATGGAGCTGCTGTTGGACATTTGCTGTCTCTGTGCATGGGGACCTGTACAAGAAGGAAAACACAATGATAAGTGAGGGAAGATTTCTTGCAGGAAAACCCCATGCCATTTCTCATAGCACCCCCTTCCCTGAGCTGAATGGGGAATGTTTCAGCTGATTTCTCAACCCTACCAACTGAATGTCATGGTGCCTCATAGCTTGGGTGCCTTTTTCCCATGAAGACAGCTCCAGGGCAGGACCCTCAGAGTTGGTGTCAGAACAGGAGCTGACCTGTACCCCCACCTCAAACCCAGAGAGCAAGAGCACCATGGGAAGTTAGGAAAACAAGGCAGAAAACTGCAGTGCTCCAAAAAAAAAAATGCTTGAAGCCGTCTCTTTACCCTGCTTTGCTCTCCACCTGACAGACAGTGAGACTGTAGGGCAGCTGTTTTTTTCTGGTTTGTGATGTGTTTATTGTAGGACACAGGCACTTCTCCTAGACTGGAGGTGCAGCTGCAAAAGATGTGTCTCATGCCCTGCATCCCATGGCTTTGGGGGAATAGGCTTTGCTGGGTTGGAGAAGACACAGGGTATTTGCTCCACAGAAGGTGCACTAGAGAGGATGGCAGGCAGGGGCCCAAATCCCCCCTCCCAATGTGTTCCTGGTAGCAGCTCCTGCTCACTCCCTCCCAAGTCTCAGTCTATTTCCAAGACCTGTCCCTACCAGGAGTTGCTTCTCTGTACCCATGACTCTTCCTTGCTCACAGACCCCATCCCACCCACTGTGTGCTCATCTCTTTCCTGAAGACCCCTTCTGGCAGCAGGACACTACCCAGGGGTATCTCTGTGCCTGCAGCAGCTAAGGAGCAGCTCAGACAAGTGCTAATGAGAACTAGGATCTCCATGTCTTTTCCACAAGGGCAAAAGAAATTCCCATCTCCCACTGTCCACGCAGTCAACCATGAAGAGAATGCTCAAAGCACAGACTCCTTCCCTTTCATTTAAACATTGCCTCAATCATCTTCTACAAGAAGACCCTCTGCAAATGTCCTGTGATGATCTGGAGCTGTGAGCAGCCCTGATGCATGCAGCACTCTGCTGGGGGTTTCTTCTTCATCCCACAGCTTCTCCCTGCAGCAGCATGGGCTGCAGGGGCACTGCTCTAGGAAGGACAGCCCTGGGCACCCCTGCCTGAACACCTACCTTCACACCCTGCAGCCATCATGCCCTGTCCCTCTGATGGTGCAGCGGGGAGTCCCTGCTCTGCAGCACGTCCTTTTCCTCTGTGCCAGCCATGGGATGTGCAAGTTCCAGGAGATCCTCCCAGGATGTGTCTGCAGCGCTGCCCACTCTCCATGAGCTCCCTCCATCCCAGGAGCCCAGCCCAGTTCAGCAGCACAGGACCAGCCCATGGCACCACTTGCTCTGCACACTCCCCACCCCCCCCCGGAGATGTCTCTGGGTCTCCAGGGCTGACAGCTCCTGAAAGGCAGCAGCGTCTCTCCTGGGGAACACAATCTGAAGCAGACTGAAGTCATCACTGACTGTCCCTCTCTTATCACTGGACAGGCTGATTTCTGCAGTGGGAATTGCTCTGCAGGAGGTGGCAATGTTCCGCTCTGGAAACCCCCACTCCTGTCCCATTGTCAGGCAGGGCATGCAGGCAGTGACAGGCAGGGGATCAAGTGATGCAACCGCTCACCGCCCACAGACCGATGCCCAGCAATCACTGCCCCATGGCCAATTCCCCCCAGTTTCTATCCCGAGCATGACATCACGTGTAATATAAGCATGTGTAGTATAAGCAGCACTAGAAAACCACTAAAACATCAATGAGTGTCCTGGTTTTGGCTGGGATAGAGTTAATTTTCTTCACAGAAGCTAGCATAGTGCTGTGCTTTGGATTCAGTGCTAGAAGAATGTTGATAACATGCTGATGTTTTTAGTTGTTGCCAAGTAGTGCTCAGATTGTTCAAGGACTTTTTGAGCTTCTCCTGCTCGGCCAGGTGCATAACAAGCTGGGAGTACGGCACAGCTAGGACCCAAACTGTCCAAAGAGCTATTCCATACCATATAACGTCATGCTCGGGGGGGTTAGTCAGTCGGGTCGGTCGAGTGGGTCGGTCCGTCGCGGGCAGAGTGGTCGCAGCTCGGGCTGTGTGATCATGGCTCGGGGGGAGTGATCACTGCTCGGGACGGGCTGGGCATCGGTCAGCGGGTGGTGAGCAATTGCATTGTGCATCACTTGTTTTATATATTCTGTGTATTTTCTTACTATTATTATTATTATTGTTATTCTTCTCTCTTATTAAACTGTCTCTATCTCAACCCGCGGGTCTTACTTTTTTTTTCCTTTTCTCCGATTCTCTCCCCCATCCCATTAAGGGAGGGGGGGAGTGAGCGAGCGGCTGCGTGGTGCTTAGTTGCCAGCCGGGTTAAACCACGACAGTCCTATTTTGGCGCCCAACGTGGGGCCCGAAGGGTTGAGATAACGACAGATCTGAACATTTCTAAAACGCATTTGTGATAAGCATTCGTTATATTAGTCTAGTAGTCGCTGATCACAATGTTGTTTTATTTGCTCTCAGAGTTGCTGTCCCTGTTCACAGTGTTCTTTTATGTAGCACCTTACCTTCTGTGTGCACTCCCTGTGCTGCTGGCTATCACTTTTCACAAGTGGATTAAAATTGCTGTCCTGCTGTATTGTATAATACTGGCTTATGCTATGATAAAAATATTGGTCATCACATTAAGCTCATATTTGTACTCAGTATTGCTGTCACCTCTGTATTTTGGGAACCATCTATTGGGAATTATGAATAATTACACGTTTTACTTTTTAACCTCGGAGAGCCAGCCTTTGGGGGAGTCACCTTACTCCATCTTCCCCTTCTTCTCTGAGCTAATTAAAACAGTTCTTGAGAATGTTGAATATCCTTGGGATGTTCCAACTAGCATGGCCCTATTGCTAGGTCTCCTGAATATAGTTCAGCTTTTACTCAGGGTTAGACTCCTACGTAAATTATATACTATCCAAAGATCGACTCCTGCAGCAGGCCCTGCAGCTAATCCAACCTCAGTGACACCCACTGTAGCTCCTCCAACTGCAGACACAGGCACCGCGGCTACTCCAACCCCTGTGACACCTGCTGTACCCACGCCAACTGCGGACAGAGGCACTGCGGCTACTCCAACCCCAGCGACACCCACTGTAGCTACCCAAACTGTGGACACAGGCACTGTTGCTACTCCAACACCTGCAACATGCACTGTAGCTACGCAAACCCCAGCAACAGGCATTGCAGCTAAGACAGGGAGCGAACCTGTGCCAGTATCAGTTCCCCCTATACACAAGAAGAAATCTTGGAAGCCAAAGTCAACTCGTTTAGAAAGGGAGGATGAATCAGGGCCATCACAAAAGGAGGAGGAAGAGGAAGAGCTCATAAATGAGACAGAAACTACACGGTCTCTATCCTTGGGTGAGCTGCGAGATATGAGAAAAGATTTCAGCCATCGTGCAGGAGAGCATCTTGTCACCTGGTTGCTCCAATGCTGGGATAATGGGGCCAGTAGCCTGGAACTGGAGAGTAAGGAAGCCAAACAGCTGGGATCCCTTTCTAGGGAAGGGGCATTGACAAAGCGATTGGAAAAGGGACACAAGTCCTCAGCCTCTGGAGGCGACTACTGTCAGCCATGAAGGAAAGATATCCCTTCAAGGAAGATGTCATACATCGCCCAGGCAAATGGACAACCGTGGAGAAAGGCATCCAGTACCTGAGGGAATTAGCTGTCCTGGAAGTGATTTATAGTGACCTGGACAATGACCAGTTGCCTAAAGATCCAGATAGTGTCCAGTGCACACGACCCATGTGGCGGAAGTTGTTACGGAGTGCACCAACATCATATGCCAACACATGGGCAATAATGAACTGGGAAGCTGGACGGGGACCGACAGTGGATGAAATGGCTAGCCAGCTCCGGGAATACGAAGAAATTATCTCTTCTTCCCTCGTCTCTGCTGTGGAGAAACTGTCCCAAAAGGTTGAACGACTCGAAAAGCGTATACCCTACTCCCCTCCTGTACAGACCAGTATCTCAGCCATTAGAAGTAAGCGCCCTTCTGCTCAAGGAAAAGAATATCGAGGATACACACCACGGGGCACTCTATGGTTTTACCTGCGTGACCATGGAGAGGACATGAGGAAGTGTGACGGAAAACCTACCTCGACCCTAGAGGCACAAGTACGCGAGTTGCAAAGAAAAACAAGCACAAAAGGGGGCTCTTCCAAGAAACTTGTTGCTCCAGTTTCCAAAGACGGAGTAGATCGTCATTTTTTCAGACAGAATAGAAGAGCTGATCTTAATTCTGATTGTGATGAAGGAACTTCTGACTCATATACACAAACCATGAGCAACAGTGACCAGAATTAGAGGGGCCCTGCCTCCAGCCAGGTGGAGGAAAGGGACAACCGGGTCTACTGGACTGTGTGGATTCGATGGCCTGGCACATCAGACCCACAGAAGTATAGAGCTCTAGTAGACACCGGTGCACAGTGTACTCTAATGCCATCAAGCCATATAGGGGCAGAATCCATTTGTATTTCTGGAGTGACAGGGGGATCTCAAGAGCTGACTGTATTGGAGGCCGAAGTGAGCCTAACCGGGAATGAGTGGCAAAAGCACCGCATTGTGACTGGGCCAGATGCTCCGTGCATCCTCGGCATAGACTACCTCAGGAGAGGGTATTTCAAAGACCCAAAAGGGTACCGGTGGGCTTTTGGTATAGCTGCATTGGAGGCAGAAGAAATTAAGCAGCTGTCTACCTTGCCTGGTCTCTCAAAGGACCCTTCGGTTGTGGGATTGCTGAGTGTTGAAGAACAACAAGTGCCGATTGCCACCACAACAGTGCACAGGCGGCAATATCGCACCAACCGAGACTCCCTGATTCCCATCCATAAGCTGATTCGTCGACTGGAGAGCCAAGGAGTGATCAGCAAGACTCGATCACCCTTTAACAGTCCCATATGGCCAGTGAGAAAGTCTGATGGAGAGTGGAGACTGACAGTAGACTATCGTGGCCTGAATGAAGTTACGCCACCGCTGAGTGCTGCCGTGCCGGACATGTTAGAACTTCAATACGAACTGGAGTCAAAGGCAGCCAAGTGGTATGCCACAACTGATATTGCAAATGCTTTTCTTTTCAATCCCTTTGGCAGCAGAGTGCAGGCCACAGTTTGCTTTCACTTGGAGGGGCATCCAGTATACCTGGAATCGACTGCCCCAGGGGTGGAAACACAGCCCTACCATTTGCCATGGACTGATCCAGACAGCACTGGAACAGGGTAATGCTCCAGAACATCTGCAATACATTGATGACATCATTGTGTGGGGCAATACAGCAGAAGAAGTTTTTGAGAAAGGGAAGAAAATAGTCCAAATCCTTCTGAAGGCCGGTTTTGCCATAAAACAAAGCAAGGTCAAAGGACCTGCACAGGAGATCCAGTTTTTAGGAATCAAATGGCAAGATGGACGTCGTCAGATTCCAATGGATGTGATCAACAAAATAACAGCTATGTCTCCACCGACTAGCAAAAAGGAAACACAAGCTTTCTTGGGCGTTGTGGGTTTTTGGAGAATGCATATTCCAAATTACAGCCAGATTGTAAGCCCTCTCTACCAAGTGACCCGGAAGAAGAACGATTTCAAATGGGGCCCTGAACAACGACAAGCCTTTGAACAAATTAAACGGGAGATAGTGCATGCAGTAGCCCTTGGGCCGGTCCGGGCAGGGCAAGATGTAAAGAATGTGCTCTACACCGCAGCCGGGGAGAATGGCCCTACCTGGAGCCTTTGGCAGAAAGCACCAGGGGAGACTCGAGGCCGACCCCTAGAGTTTTGGAGTCGGGGATACAGAGGATCTGAAGCCAACTATACTCCAACTGAAAAAGAGATATTAGCAGCATATGAAGGGGTTCGAGCTGCTTCAGAAGTGGTTGGTACTGAAGCACAGCTCCTCCTGGCACCCCGACTGCCGGTGCTGGGCTGGATGTTCAAAGGGAAGGTCCCCTCTACACATCATGCAACTGATGCTACGTGGAGTAAGTGGGTCGCACTGATTACACAACGGGCTCGAATAGGAAACCTCAGTCGCCCAGGAATCTTGGAAGTGATCACAGACTGGCCAGAAGGCAAAGATTTTGGAGTATCACCAGAGGAGGAGGTGGTGCGTGCTGAACAGGCCCTGCTGTACAATAAACTGCCAGAAAACGAGAAGCAATATGTCCTGTTCACTGATGGATCCTGCCGTCTTGTGGGAAAGCATCGAAGGTGGAAGGCTGCTGTATGGAGTCCTACAAGACAAGTCGCAGAGACTGCTGAAGGAGAAGGTGAATCAAGTCAGTTGGCAGAGGTGAAAGCCATCCAGCTGGCTTTAGATATTGCTGAAAGAGAAAAATGGCCAGCGCTCTATCTCTATACTGACTCATGGATGGTGGCAAATGCCCTGTGGGGGTGGTTACAGCAATGGAAACAGCAACTGGCAGCGCAGAGGCAAACCCATCTGGGCTGCCGCATTATGGCAAGATATTGCTTCCCGGGTGGAGAACCTGGTTGTAAAGGTACGTCATGTAGATGCTCATGTACCCAAGAGTCGGGCCTCTGAAGAACATCCAAACAACCAGCAGGCAGACCAGGCTGCTAAGATTGAAGTGGCTCAGGTAGATCTGGACTGGCAACATAAGGGTGAATTGTTTCTAGCTGGGTGGGCCCATGACACCTCAGGAAGAGATGGAACATATAGATGGGCTCATGATCAAGGGGTGGACTTAACTATGGACGCTATTGCACAGGTTATCCATGAATGTCAAACGTGTGCTGCGATCAAACAAGCCAAGCGGTTAAAGCCTCTTTGGTATGGAGGACGATGGCTGAAATACAAATATGGAGAGGCTTGGCAGATCGATTATATCACACTCCCACAAATCCGCCATGGCAAACGCTATGTGCTCACCATGGTGGAAGCGACCACCGGATGGTTGGAAACATATCCCGTGCCACATGCCACCGCCCGGAACACTATCCTAGGCCTTGAAAAACAAGTCCTGTGGCGACATGGCACCCCAGAAAGAATTGAGTCAGACAACAGAACTCATTTCCAAAACAGCCTCATAGACAAATGGGCCAAAGAGCATGGCATTGAGTGGGTCTATCACATCCCCTATCATGCACCAGCCTCTGGGAAAACTGAACGATACAATGGACTGTTAAAAACTACACTGAAAGCAATGGGTGGTGGAACATTCAAACATTGGGATACACATTTAGCAAAGGCTACCTGGTTAGTCAACACTAGAGGATCTGCCAACTGAGCTGGCCCTGCCCAATCAAACCTCTTACGTACTGTAGAAAGGGATAAAGTCCCTATAGTGCATGTAAAAAATATGCTGGGGAAGACAGTCTGGGTTTCTCCTGCCTCAGGTAAAGGCAAACCCATCCGTGGGATTGCTTTTGCTCAAGGACCTGGCTCTACTTGGTGGGTGATGCGGAAGGATGGGGAAGTCCGATGTGTACCTCAAAGGGATTTGATTTTGGGTGAAAATAGCCAATGAACTGAATTGTATAATGTTAATTGCTGTATAATACAGTATGTCATCATTTTTACTATTGCTGTATATTCTATCAATGGTATAGCAGTAGGAATCACCCAGATTAAGAAGAAGGAATGTTGACGAAACTGAGTAAGTGCAGCGGATGGAACCAGAACTGACTTCGGCAAGCAACAATCCAACACCAGACCCCATCTCTCCTGCCCTGAAAGACTGTTACGACAGATGGAGCCCAAAACCGTGGACTAGATGAACCCAATGGACATTTTAGAGGGATGGTCCATAGACTAAGGGAATGATATCTGTGTATGTACCAAAAAGATGAGAAAATGGTGGTGATTAATTGGAATGTATTGTAAGGGTAGGACCTAAGCATGACGTAAATGGTATAGAATAAGGGGTGGAATGTCCTGGTTTCGGCTAGGATAGAGTTAATTTTCTTCACAGAAGCTAGCATAGTGCTGTGCTTTGGATTCAGTGCTAGAAGAATGTTGATAACACGCTGATGTTTTTAGTTGTTGCCAAGTAGTGCTCAGATTGTTCAAGGACTTTTTGAGCTTCTCCTGCTCGGCCAGGTGCATAACAAGCTGGGAGTACGGCACAGCTAGGACCCAAACTGTCCAAAGAGCTATTCCATACCATATAACGTCATGCTCGGGGGGGTTAGTCAGTCGGGTCGGTCGAGTGGGTCGGTCCGTCGCGGGCAGAGTGGTCGCAGCTCGGGCTGTGTGATCGCGGCCCGGGGGGAGTGATCGCTGCTCGGGACGGGCTGGGCATCGGTCAGCGGGTGGTGAGCAATTGCATTGTGCATCACTTGTTTTCTATATTCTGTATATTTTCTTACTATTATTATTATTATTATTGTTATTCTTCTCTCTTATTAAACTGTCTCTATCTCAACCCGCGGGTCTTACTTTTTTTTTCCTTTTCTCCGATTCTCTCCCCCATCCCATTAAGGGAGGGGGGGAGTGAGCGAACGGCTGCATGGTGCTTAGTTGCCAGCCGGGTTAAACCACGACAGTGAGTTATCAACGTTCCTCTCATACTAAACCCAAACCACAGCACTATGCCAGCTACTGGGAAGAAAATTAAATCTATCCCAGCTAAAACCAGGACAAATCCTCAGGAAGTTTTACAAGGAGAAATTGGAAGTGCCAGGCTGTTTGGTGGGTACCCCTGAAAGACCCCGATTATTCCCTTTGCATCACCATTTCTTTCTTTTCCCTCTTCTCCCACTCACAATTCCTTCCCCTGGACCATCCTGGTACCGTCCCATGCAAACAGCCCATCTCTCTACACCTTTTTCTCCCTGGCCCTAGTTTGGCTTCCTTTGTAGCCTCCTTTGATGTTTCTGAGCTTGTCACCAGGAGAATTCATACCTTGGTCAGCAATTCCATTAAACCACTACCTCCTCCTGTTATCTGCAGTGACCTGCAATTCCTCATGCTCTTCTCTTGTCAAAGGCACCACAGATCTGGTGGGCCACCTGTATGCACACATGAACAGCTGCCCACACAGAGCTTCACTCCAGAGGGACCTTGAGAAACTCTTGGACATGGCAATAGAAACCTCATCAAGTTTTACAAGGAGGAGTTGCAAGTGTGGTTTTTTGAGGGCAGAATAACCCCAGACTTTAGAAAAGTCTGGGACCTGACCACCTCAGGAGTGACCCTGAGGAGAAGGGCCTGGGCATGAAGAGGAATGCCATAGGAGTCAGTGGTCCCTACTCAGCATGAATAAAGCCAGTTGCATAGAGGGCTGCATTACTTGGAGCATGGCCAGGCAGAGAAGGGAGCTCTCATCCCCCTTTTATCAGCGCTGCTGTGCCACCTCTGGACTGGTGTGTCTGGCTGTGGGGCTCCCCGGTCTGTATGAATGGGGAGGAACTGGAGAGGTTCCAGAAGAGATCCACTAGGATGGGGATTGGAGCCTGAGCTGAGAGTCTGAGAGACCTGGGCTTCTTTAGCCTGGTGAAGTGGAGGGTCATGGGCATTCTAATAGTAACATGCAACTGCTTGAAGGGTGGTTTCAGAGACCCTTCAGCTTTTGTTGGCAGTGGGAAGAGAGGGAAACATCCACAAAGAGAAGCCTGGAAGGTTCAGACTGGAGGTGAGGACAAAGAAGTCTCACTGGAAGTGTAGCCTTGTGGAGCAAGAGGTCACCCAGAGGGAGTCTGCATCAGCTCATGGCGCTGTGTTTCATGGAATGGCCAGAGAAAATAGAGAGACATCAGTGAAGGTATGGAAGTGCCAGGGTGAGAACTAGGAGGGAAAACAAGATGGATGTCAGCATCCTGAAGGGAAAGAGGTGCAGGTATGGGACAGTGTAGGGCAGCCTGCAGCAGAGATAGACAAGGGCTCTGGCAAGTCTGCAAGGTGCAACAGGACTGAGGTCTTTGTCCCCTTGGCTATAGCAGTTGCCTCTGCCACCAAGGCCCGTGAGATGGAACTTTAATGTGAGGGTCTCAGGCTCTGTCTTGCCAGGGCCTGGGAGATTGGTCTTTCTGCTTCCTAAAACAAAGCCAAGGCTTTTCTTAGCATTACAGCCACCTGCTCAGGGCCTTTGCCTACCTGCAAGCATGGCCTCCAATTATCTGCTCTAATGAGTCCCTAGGGAGCTTTGTCAGTGATTGCCCTCAGTGGGGCCCATTAATGCTTCAAGGAACTTTGAGTTTTCCTTCTGACTTGGACTTCTTGAGCTACTTGTTCAGTCTTCTCTCAGTAGCTGAGGTTCATGTAATGAGCCCCAAATGCCCTAAGAAGCTGTTTATCTTTGTGTAGTTTTCTTCAAGTCTTCAAGACTTGGATAGCTAATTGGGGTTGTTTCATAGTGTAGTTAAGGAGGAAGGGTTCAAAGTGCACCTACTAAAAAATAAGGATTTTATTAAAGGGAAAATTTTATAAATTACTACTGTAGAGAAGAGTTCATATGACCATTCTCCAAGTGATCATGATCCGGAGTATCTCCTCAGGAGGTCTGGCCAGGTCAGAGAAGCAGTCCATTGAGGTCTGACACTCTATGGACAACCTTTCTCCACATGTCCCCAACCCCACCATTGCTCTCACTGGCCCCTTGCACTTGCATCACTTCTCCTTACATCAGACTTCTCCACTGAACTCTGCAGCTGGATGCCACAGCTCCTGTGCACCATCTCCCTCCTGCTTTCCTTACAGAACTGGCTGCACACAGGCACAGAAGAATTTTTCCTATTGGCAAGCAAAACCAAGCCAAGCTCAGTCAAGTTCCATAAACAACAAAACATGCTCCTCCACCATATGCTAAATACAAGCTGTCTTTAATGAGGTGGCCTTTCTACAAGGGGTGATCTTAGGAGGAATATTTTCGGTAGGTAGGTACAAAGAGGCAGAGATAAACACAGTTACAGAGTTGGCATAGGAGACAATTTGACTGTTGAAAAACGTGTGAGCTTTTACTCCGCGAAGCTCAAAACAGCAGCCTAGGTGAGCGGTATCTGAATGAACAGAGAATAAGGGGAGGAGAAACCTGGAGAATAATGGAAACTGCTTTTTCCTAGGCAGTCTGCTAAGAAGATGACTTCAGAAATGGTCATTATATCCTAGACAAGAGCAAATATATGAAAGATCAGAGAAGTGAAGCACGTGGTATAACAGACAGAAGAGTGGTGATGAGGTCAGAGGGGCAGATGGGTATTTCTTTGGAATATCCCTTGTGAAAGGTCATGGCATTGGCAGAGGTCTCTTGTGAGAAAGAACAAGCAATTGTTGCACGCATCTTTGAGCAAGGCCAAAAGTGCAACCCTGGGAATCCCAGGCTGTAAAAGCTCTACTGTGGTGAGGCATTAGACTCCTCTTGGGTGACATTTCTGGGCACCTAGAAGAGAGAAACTGCCACCATGGCCTTCCCAAGGGTACAGCATGCCTTGCCAGCCTGACAGCCTGCAGCTGCGCATGAGGAGATAAAAAGTGGATGTCATTTGCATCAGCTTCAGCAAACCTCTTGGCATGGTCTCCCTCAGTATTCTTGTATGACTCTTAGGCCATTACAGTTTGGATGGACAGACAGACAGATGGGCAAAGCACCAGTTGGATGATGAGGCTCGGAGTGCAGTGGTGAAGGGGTCACGCCCTACCTGGATGCCACGGGGCCATCCTGGGCCATTGTGGGGCAGTACAGGGGACTCTCTCAAGTCCTGTGCAGTTTGACACCTGTATCCATGACCCAGAGGAGGCAACTCCCACCATGTTTGTCGGTGACATTAAATTGGGAAGCCATTCCTATGCCTTGGGATTCTATTCAGTGGAAACTCGTGTCACGAATGAGTGAAATGCACCTCACTCAAAAGAGAGAAGCAGCAATAAGTTTTTTCGAGGTAAAATAATAATTTGACAGAGTTCAATTAATTCAATGGAACTGGGCAACATTTAAGAGGGGTTTTCCAAGGTTCAATAAGTTTGATGGCACAGTTCACAACTTTAATTACGTCATGGAAGAAACACACAAATGAAAACTGAGGTAGCGTAACTGAGTTAGGTGGACATGTTACAGAATCACAGAGTCACAGAATTGCAAGGGTTGGAAGGGACCTCGGGACATCATCTAGTCCAACCCCCCTGCTAAAGCAGGTTCTTCTAGAGCATGTTACACAGGACTTCATCCAGGCGGGCTTTGAATATCTCCAGAGAAGGAGACTCCACAACCTCCCTGGGCAGCCTGTTCCAGTGCTCCGTCACCCTCAGAGTAAAGAAGTTTTTTCCTCATATTCAACTGAAACCTCTTATGTTTCAGTTTGCACCCATTGCCCCTTGTCCTGTTGCTGGACACCACTGCAAAGAGTCTGGCTCCATCCTCGTGACTTCCACCCTTAAGATATTGTATGTATTGATGAGGTCCCCTCTCAGTCTTCTCTTCTTCAGGCTGAACAAGCCCAAATCTCTCAGCCTTTCCTCGTAGGAGAGATGCTCCAGTCCCTTTATAGTTGCTCTCCTCTGGACTCTTTCTAGGAGTTCCTCATCTTTCTTGAAATGGGGAGCCCAGAGCTGGACACAGTGCTCCAGGTGGGGTCTCACCAGGGCAGAGCAGAGGGGGAGGAGAACCTCCCTCGCCCTGCTAGCCACATTCCTCTGAATGCACCCCAGGATACCCTTGGCCTTCTTGGCAACAAGGGCACACTGCTGGCTCATGGTCAGCTTGTCATCCACCAGGACTCCCTGGTCCAGAGCCCTGAGCAACGCATTAGAAAAAGCAAAAGGATCTCCCTTACAAAGGCCCAGATATCAGAGCTTTCCCATCCTTCTTGATGAAACACAGGAAGGGCTCACGTGGCAACAGAGCGACCTGCATGTTGCCTTTGTCACCTGTAACCAGTGCTTACCTCTTGCCAGTTTCAGGCAGCCCCCAAGGAGGGGTACCTCCACCCGGGC
>CM067105.1:1465041-1515041 GCA_034008185.1 Gorsachius magnificus | reverse complement strand
GCAAGGGTGTTGTGTCACTCTACTCCACGTCAATATTTTGCCTTCCTTTGTGCCTTTGCACTAACCTGGGATCTCTCCCTCGGCCACCTGTGGCTAAAACCAAAGCAACTCCCCTGTTCCCCCTCCTCTTTGTCCCGATGAAAATTGTTAGAAACAGATGGAATAGAGGTGATGAAAGGGCGATTCTGTCTAAGAGCTGTAACCATGAAATGCCTGCCAGAAGCTAATCACTGAGAACTTAGAGCTATTTTGACAGGTAAAAATGAAACGAAAGAGCTTTCATTCATCATCAGGAACACAGAGTTCCCTTACAGCACTGTCCTGTGACTGCTCTTAGTGATAGTAGCAATAATTCCAAATAATCTTTGAGAGCTGCTTTATTTTTCCTCGGCGCCAAAGCTCAGGCTGCTCAGACCTGGAAAGTATGACCTCAAATCTCTGCAACTACTACCTCAACTCTCTAACCTTCTCTCATCCACACTCTTTTACCCCAAGACATTTCTCCCCATCTGTTCTGGTTTCAGCTGGGATAGAGTTATTTTCTTCATAGAAGCTAGCATAGTGCTGTGGTTTGGATTTAGTACTAGAAGAATGTTGATAACACACTGATTTTTTAGTTGTTGCTAAGTAGTTCTCAGAGTACTCAAGGACTTTTTGAGCTTCTCCTGCTTGGCCAGGTGCATAACAAGCTGGGAGAGAGCACAGCTAGGACCCAAACTGTCCAAAGAGCTATTCCATACCATATAACGTCGTGCTCAGGGGGGGTTGGTCGATCGGTCAGTTGCAGGGAGAGTGATCGCTGCTCAGGGACGGATCGCGGCTGGGGGACTGATCGCGGCTCGGGGAGTGATCAAGCAGCTGCGTGGTGGTTAGTTGCCAGCTGGGTTAAACGACGATAGTCCTTTTTGGTGCCCAACATGGGGCTCGAAGGGCTTGAGATAACGACAGAGTAACCAGAGAACATTAAGGAATTTATATCCGTTAACAGTTGTGGGTCGCGGTTTGATTCATCTGTTCTCGATCTTGGTTTATCCGATCTGCACCATGCTCCCTCCTTTGGTGTACATGTTTAAGGTTGGTGTTGGCTTTTGCAGTTTGCTATCCTCTGCGGTGACTAAAGGAGACTTGTTAATAAAACAATGACCTTGAGCCTTATCTGGTATTTGGGTTTCATATCGAAGTCTTTACTGCACTTTGGGTACCACCTCGTGGAGAAAATTAACAATTATACATCAGATTTTGAGAAGGTTGTTATGGAGGAAATACAGAATGGCACTTTCTCCACCTTCTTTTATGATGTTTCCTCCTTCATTACAATAACTTTTCAGTATCTTGAACATCCTTGGATAGTTAAGATATATCTATTGATATCTATTTGGAATATTGTTTCAGTTTTGTCCAAAGTTAGTAAGCAACTTAAAAATACCATCCAGATGTCTGCCCCAGGGCTGGATAGTTATGAGTGGCAGGGTATTTGGGGTAGTATGGGCAAATGCCTAGAACGATGGGCACCTCCAGTGTTTTGGAAATTCACTGCTGAACAAGTGCAGAATCCTGAAAAACTGGTAGGCTATTTGGAAAAGGTATGCTGTCACCCTGGCAATTCTAGGCAAACACAAATCACTGCAATGTGCTGGGGCCTGGCCCATGCTTACCGAGCCCTTTTCAACACGATTCAATACATCCAAAGGGAAGAGAAAGTCTCTGGATCTGATGACAAGGCCACAGCCAATGCAGCTACTCCAACCCTGGCCACAGGCACTGCGGCTGAACCAGGGAACCAACCCGTGCCAGTATCAGTTGCCCCTGTACAAAAGAAATCTTGGAAGCGAAAGTCAACTTGTTTAGAAAAGGAGGATGAAAAAGTGGGGCCATCACAAGAGGAGGAGGAAGAGCTCATAAATGAGACAGAAACCACCCGATCCCTATCCTTGAGTGATCTGCAAGGTATGCAAAAAGATTGTCACCTGGCTACTCCGATGCTGGGATAATGGGGCCAACAGCCTGGAACTGGAGGGTAAGGAAGCCAAGCAACTAGGATCCCTTTCTAGGGAAGGGGGCATTGACAAAGCAATTGGAAAAGGGGCACAAGTCCTCAGCCTCTGGAGATGACTACTGTCAGCCATGAAGGAAAGATATCCCTTCAAGGAAGATGTCATACATCGCCCAGGTAAATGGACCACCATGGAGAAAGGCATCCAGTACCTGAGGGAATTGGCTGTCCTGGAGGTGATTTATAGTGACCTGGACAATAACCAGTTGCCCAAAGATCCAGATAATGTCCAGTGCACACGACCCATGTGGCAAAAGGTGGCATGCAGCGCACCAGCATCGTAGGCCAACTCATTGGCAAAAATGAACTGGAAAGTTGAAGAGGGACCAATGGTGGATGAATTGGCTAGCCAGCTCCAGGAATATGAAGAAAGTATCTCTTCCCACTTTGTTTCGGCTGTGAAGAAACCGTCCCGGAAGTTTGAGCAATTCCACCAGGATATATCTCACTCCCCGTCTGTACAGACAAGTATCTCAGCCACTAGGAGTAAGCGTCCCTCTGCTCAAAAGAGAGGATATCAAGGGTACACACCACGGGGCACCCTATGGTTTTACCTGCGTGACCATGGAGACGACATGAGGAAATGGGACAGAAAACCTACCTCGACCCTAGAGGCATGAGTACGTGAGTTGCAAAGAAAAACAAACACAAAAGGGGGCTCTTCCAAGAAACTTGTTGCTCCAATTTCCAGAGACGGGGTAGATCGTCCTTTTTTCAGACACAATAGAATTCTGATTGTGATGAAGGAACTTCTGACTCATACACACAAACCATGAGGAACAGTGACCAAGATTAGAGGGGCCCTGCCTCCAGCCAGGTGGAGGAAAGGGACAACCGGGTCTACTGGACTGTGTGGATTCGATGGCCTGGCACGTCAGACCCACAGAAGTATAGAGCTCTAGTAGACACCGGTGCACAGTGTACTCTAATGCCATCAAGCCATATAGGGGCAGAATCCATTTGTATTTCTGGAGTGACAGGGGGATCTCAAGAGCTGACTGTATTGGAGGCCGAAGTGAGCCTAACCGGGAATGAGTGGCAAAAGCACCCCATTGTGACTGGGCCAGATGCTCTGTGCATCCTTGACATAGACTGCCTCAGGAGAGGGTATTTCAAGGACCCAAAAGGGTACCGGTGGGCTTTTGGTATAGCTGCCTTGGAGGCAGAAGAAATTAAGCAGCTGTCTACCTTGCCTGGTCTCTCAAAGGACCCTTCGGTTGTGGGGTTGCTGAGTGTTGAAGAACAACAAGTGCCGATTGCCACCACAACAGTGCACAGGCAGCAATATCGCACCAGCCGAGACTCCCTGATTCCCATCCATAACTGAAGAAGAGATATTGGCAGCATATGAAGGGGTTCAAGCTGCTTCAGAAGGGATTGGTACTGAAGCACAGCTCCTCCTGGCACCCCGACTGCCAGTGCTGGGCTGGATGTTCAAAGGGAGGGTCCCCTGTACACATCATGCAACTGATGCTACGTGGAGTAAGTGGGTCGCACTGATTACACAACGGGCTCGAATAGGATACCTCAGTCACCCAGGAATCTTGGAAGTGATCATGGACTGGACAGAAGGCAAAGATTTTGGAGTATCACCAGAGGAGGAGGTGGTGCATGCTGAAGAAGCCCCATTGTACAATAAATTTCCAGAAAATGAGAAGCAATGTGCCCTGTTCACTGATGGGTCCTGTCGTCTTGTGGGAAAGCATCGCAGGTGGAAGGCTGCTGTATGGAGTCCTACAAGACAAGTCGCAGAGACTGCTGAAGGAGAAGGTGAATCAAGTCAATTTGCAGAGGTGAAAGCCATCCAGCTGGCTTTGGATATAGCTGAAAGAGAAAACTGGCCAGTGCTCTATCTCTGTACTGACTCATGGATGGTGGCAAATGCCTTGTGGGGGTGGTTGCAGCAATGGAAGCAGAGCAACTGGCAGTGCAGAGGCAAAGCCATCTGGGCTGCTGTACTGTGGCAAGATAGGTAGAGAAACTGGTTGCAGAGGTACGTCATGTAGATGCTCGTGTACCCAAGAGTCGGGCCTCTGAAGAACATCCAAACAACCAGCAGGTGGATCAGGCTGCTAAGATTGAAGTGGCTCAGGTGGATCTGGACTGGCAACATAAGGGTGAATTGTTTCTAGCTTGGTGGGCCCATGACACCTCAGGCCATCAAGGAAGAGATGCAACATACAGATGGGCTCGTGATCGAGGGGTGGACTTAACTATGGACGCTATTGCACAGGTTATCCATGAATGTGAAACATGTGCTGCAATTAAACAAGCCAAGCGGTTAAAGCCTCTCTGGTATGGAGGACGATGGCTGAAATACAAGTATGGAGAGGCCTGGCAGATTGATTACATCACACTCCCACAAACCCGCCATGGCAAGCGCTATGTGCTCACCATGGTGGAAGCGACCACCGGATGGCTGCAAACATATCCCATGGCCCATGCTGCCACCCGGAACACTATCCTGGACCTTGAAAAGCAAGTCCTGTGGCAACATGGCACTCCAGAAAGAATTGAGTCAGACAACGGAACTCATTTCCAAAACAGCCTCATAGACAAATGGCCAAAGAGCATGGCATTGAGTGGGTCTATCACATCCCCTATCATGCACCAGCCGCTGGGAAAATTGAACGATACAATGGACTGTTAAAAACTACACTGAAAGCAATGGGTGGTGGAACATTCAAACACTGGGATACACATTTAGCAAAGACCACCTGGTGAGTCAGCATTAGGGGATCTGGCAACCGAGCTGGCCCTGTCCAATCAAACCTCTTACGTACTGTAGAAGGAGATAAAGTCCCTGTAGTCCATGTAAAAAATATGCTGGGGCAGACAGTCTGGGTTACTCCTGCCTCAGGTAAAGGCAAACCCAACCGTGGTATTGCTTTTGCGCAAGGACCTGGCTCTACTTGGTGGGTGAAGCGGAAGGATGGGGAAGTCCGATGTGTACCTCAAAGGGATTTGATTTTGGGTGAAAACAGCCAATGAACTGAATTGTATAATGTGAATTGCCATATAATACAGTATGACATCATTTTTACTATTGCTATATATCCTACCAATGGCATAGCAGTAAGAGTCGCCCAGATTTAAAAGAATGAATTTTGAAGAAACTGAGGAAGTGCAGTGAGTGGAACCAGACCTGACTTCAGCATGCAACAACCCAACACCAGACCCCATCTCTCCTGCCCTGAAAACTGTTACGACATATGGAGCCCAAAACCGTGGACTAAATGAACCCAATGGACATTTTAGAGGGATGGTCCATAGACTAAGTGAATGCTATCTGTGTATATATTTTTTTAAAAATGGGAAGGTGGTGGTGATTAATTGGAATGTATTGTAAGGGTAGGACCTAAGCATGACGTAAATGGTGTAGAATAAGGGGTGGATACTGTCCTGGTTTTAGCTGGGATAGAGTTAATTTTCTTCATAGAAGCTAGCATAGTGCTGTGGTTTGGATTTAGTACTAGAAGAATGTTGATAACACACTGATTTTTTAGTTGTTGCTAAGTAGTGCTCAGAGTACTCAAGGACTTTTTGAGCTTCTCCTGCTTGGCCAGGTGCATAACAAGCTGGGAGAGAGCACAGCTAGGAGAGCTGACCCAAACTGAGCAAAGAGCTATTCCATACCAAATAACGTCATGCTCGGTAACGTCATGCTCGGGGTTAGTTAGTTGGTCGGTCGCGGGGAGAGTGATCGCAGCTCGGGCTGTGTGATCGCAGCTCAGGGGGAGTGATCGCTGCTTGGGACGGGCTGGGCATCGGTCGGCGGGTGGTGAGCAATTGCGTTGTGCATCATTCATTTTGTATATTCTGTATATTCTCTTACCATTCTCATTACTCTTGTTACTATTATTATTATTTTCTCTTATTAAACTGTCTTTATCTCAGCCCTCAGCTCTAACCTTTTTCTCCTTCCCGATTCTCTCCCCCATCCCACTGAGGGAGGGGGGAGTGAGCGAGCGGCTGCGTGGTGCTTAGTTGTCAGCTGGGTTAAACCATGATAGGGTTAGAGCATGGGAAGGAGGGCTTTTGGGGTTAGGTGTTCAGGTTCAGGCGTAGGGAATAGAGCTCACCTGTCCACCTTCGGGATTGGGCAAAGGCTTAGAGAGAAGGTGTGGTGTTCTTTTGAGGGTGTCTGGTTCATGTTTAGGGTCTGGGCTAGCTTTGTGGATTTGGGTTTTGTTTAGGCCTGGGGTGAGGGCAGTAGTTATGGCCAGCATTTTAATAGTGGGGATAAGGCTAGGGATTAGGGTGATCAATAGGGTAAGAGGAAGAGGAGTTATGGGTTCTGGCTCTGGGTTAGAAGTAAGGTCTGAGGTTAGGAATACCTGATGAGGCTCGGCCTGGCTGAAAGATCCTGCTGAAGTCAAGGATGCAATCACTGTGCCACAGTGGGGAGTGGGTCTAGGCAGAGGTCTGGCAGCCCCTTGCTATGTGTCAATGGTTGCCTCGAATGTGCAGGGTATGCCTCTGTCACTCCCCTCACTTCTTATCTGCTACTTCCAGAAGCGGCCTAAAAATATGTCAAGAGCCTGAGCAGCCCAGACTCATGTCAGGAGCCTGGACTACCCTGAGGAAGCTGGTACTGTTAACTGTCAGGGAGGAAAGAGAGTCATGCATACCTAACTATGTCATAACAACTCATGCTAAAAATGTTCAGTACTGAGAACATTTTGCTGAACCACTGGAAGTTCCTTCTTCCCTCTGTCGCTATATTAAGCACCCTCCTCTCTTATTTGTAACACACATACGGCATGGCTTTGCAACTAGGCTAGCACAGCACTTATAATTAGACTACCCACGCTGTGACTATGCACTAATGAGGGTATAAACAAGAGGCTGAAACACCGGCCCCTTGGAGCTCCCTTACCCCCCATGCATTGCTGGACCTCCCCTCAACAGGTCTGAGATCCTCCATGCTATGCTACTCGTTGCTGGAATTTCAAAGAGGTCATATCACCCCCTGTTATCGCTTGCCCTATACCTTCTCCCCTCTCCTTGTGCTCCTTAGACATAAACCACTGACCAAGTCTGGGACTAAGGCTAGACTAAGGCAGACTGTTGATGTTGATAGATGTGCGGTGCGGGAAGAACAAGGATTGATTTGTGCAAGCAATGCCATTAAAGCCCAGGACATTTGTCTTGACACTGGACAAAGTGGTGGCCATTTTGAGATACATCCTGACGAAACTTCTGTGCTTGTGTATATTGGAGATGGGTGTGTTTGTATGAGAACCCCCCTGTGATTTTATAGCTGTAGGCAATATAAATGTAGTTATAACCAATCACCCAAATAACCACATCTGTAACTTTACTGAAATAAAGGGATGTGACTTTAACTCTTCAGCTCCTATCAAGAGTTGTTACCTACGCTCATTGGATTCAATTTATGTCTGTAAGCAAGCTGTTAAAGCATGTTGCAGCATGAGGATCAGTTTCAATAAGGCATCCTTAAGCTCCTTGTTCCTCAAGCTGTAGATGAGGGAGTTCCCTGCTGGAGTCACCTCTGAATACAGAACGGCCACCAAAAGATCCAGGGATGGGGAGGAGATGGACGGGGGCTTCAGGTAGGAAAATATGGCAGTGCCAGAAACAGGGGGACCACAACCAGGTGAGGGAGGCACATGGAAAAGGCTTTGAGCTGTCCCTGCTGAGAGGGGATCCTCAGCACAGCCTTGGAGATCTGCACGTAGGACAGCACAATGAAAACAAAACACGCAAGTGCTAAACACACACTGACCACAAGAAGCCTAGCCTCCCTAAGGTAGGAGTCTGAGCAAGAGAGCTTGAGCATCTTGAGATCTTTCACAGAAGAACTGGTCCAGAGCGTTGCCCTGGCACAGAGGTATGGAAAATGTATTGGCCATGTGCAGAACAGCATAGAGGAACCCACTGCCCCAGGCAGCTGCTGCCATGTGGGCTCTGCTGCCCAGAAGGGTCCCGTAGTGCAGGGGTTTGCAGATGGCAATGTAGTGGTCATAGGCCATGACAGTGAGAAGACAATACTCTGATGAAATCACAGAAACAAACAGAAAAACCTGCGTAGAACATCCCCAGCAGGAGATGGCCCTGGAATCCCACAGGGAACTGGCCATGGCTTTGGGGACAAAGGCCAGGTTGAGGATGGAGAGGTTGAGGAGGAAGTACATAGGGGTGTGGAGGCGGTGGTTGCAGGCTATGGCAGTGATGATGAGTCCGTTGCCCAGGAGGGCAGCCAGGTAGATGCCCAGGAAGAGCCCGAAGTGCAAGAGCTGCAGCTCCTGTGTGTCTGCGAATGCCATGAGGAGGAACTGGGTGATGGAGCTGATGTTGGACATTATGTCACTCTGGATGTGGGGATCTGTAAAAAAGAAATCATATTATGTTAGACCTAGGCAAAGTGAATGGTTTTTGGGGACCAGGAGTGTCTTGAATGAAGGACCAGCCCCTAACACTGAGCCACACTCTATTGCACACCAAGAAGCTGATTGGGCAGGTGACATAGACCCTCGGGATAGAGGGGAGCCCACTGCTATATGACTAAGATCATTAAGTGAACTTTCTACTGCCATTACAAAAGCAGCATGCCTTCAGGCTGTGAACGACAGGGGTGCACATAGTAATTGCCCTCTCTGTCCCTGTAGACCCACAAGCCATGAGACCGCTGACAAGGGGAGACCCTGCCATGTTAAAATCATACCTCATTGCAATAAGGGATGAAATAGGACACAACAGGGAAGATAACTCCCAGGAGGGTCAGGGCAGCCAAGCCCACCTTTGTCCCATCCCAACCTGGGCAGACCTAATGCATAGCAGTGTAAAACAGAGTTGAGAAAAGGGGAAGGGATATAACCAGGCTCACTAGAGAGGAGCCTGGGGGTGTCACCCCGCTGCTGGGGGTGAAACCGACAGCCCAGCTCAACTGTATCTACACTAATGCACGCAGCATGGGCAACAAACGGGAGGAGCCAGAAGCCATTGCACAGCAGGATGGCTATGATGTAGTTGCCATCACAGAAACGTGGTGGGATGCCTCCCATGACTGGAGTGCTGCGATGGATGGCTACAAACTCTTCAGAAGGGACAGGCAAGGAAGGAGAGGCAGTGGGGTGGCTCTGTATGTGAGGGAGTGTTTTGATTGTACAGAGCTTGACCCTTGTGGTGAGGCTGAGTGCTTATGGGTGAGGATGAGGGGGCAGGCCAACGGAAAAGATATCCTGTTGGGAGTCTGTTACAGACCACCCGACCAGGATGAGGATGATGATGAAGTATTCTACAAGCAGCTGGCAAGAGTCTCTCAGTCACGAGCTCTTGTTCTTGTGGGGGACTTCAACTTCCCAGACATCTGCTGGAAATACAATACAGCAGAAAGGAAGCAGTCCAGAAGGTTCCTACAGTGTGTGGAAGATAACTTCCTGACACAGCTGGTAAGTGAGCCTACCAGGGGAGGTGCCCTGCTTGACCTCCTGTTCACTAACAGAGAAGGACTGGTGGGAGAGGTGGTGGTCGGAGGTCATCTAGGCCTTAGTGATCACGAAATGGTAGAGTTTTCGATCTTTGGTGAGGTAAGGAAGGGGGTCAGTGACACCGCCACCATGGATTTCCGGAGGGCAGACTTTGACCTGCTCAGAACGCTGGTTGGGAGAGTCCCTTGGGAGACAGTCCTGAAGGGCAAAGGGGTCCAAGAAGGTTGGGTGTTTTTCAAGGAAGAAGTCTTAAAGGCATAGGAGCAGGCTGTCCCCATGTGCCGTAAGACAAATCGGCGGGGAAGACGACCAGCCTGGCTGGACAGAGGTCTACTACTGCGACTAAGGAAAAAAAGGAGAGCTTACCAGCTCTGGAAGAAGAGGCAGGCAACCCAAGAAGAGTACAGGGATCTTTTCAGGTCATGCAGAGACGAAATTAGAAAGGCAAAAGCCCAGCTGGAATTTAACCTGGCCACTGTTGTAAGGGATAATGAGAAAAGTTTTTATAAATATGTTAACAGCAAAAAGAGAGCCAGGGAGAACCTCCATCCACTAGTGGATGCAAGGGGGAACATTGCCACTAAAGTCGAGGAAAAGGCTGAGATACTCAACGCCGCCTTTGCCTCGGTCTTTAATGGCCCGACGAGTTATCCCCAGGGTACCCAGCCTCCCGAGCTGGAAGATGGGAACAGTGAGTGGAATAACCCCCCCATAATCCAATAGGAAGCAGTCTTTGACCTGCTATGCCACCTGGACATCCACAAGTCTATGGGGCCAGATGGGATCCACCCGAGAGTGCTAAAGGAGCTGGCAGAGGAGCTTGCCAAGCCACTCTCTATCATTTATCAGCAGTCCTGGAGAACAGGGGAGGTCCCAGATGACTGGAGGTTGGCAAATATGACACCTCTCTCCAAGAAGGGCCGGAAGGAGGAACCGGGGAACTACAGACCAGTCAGCCTGACCTCAGTACCGGGGAAAATTATGGAGCGGTTCATCTTGAGTGTGCTCACCAGGCACATGGAGGACAATCAGGGGATCAGGCCCAGTCAGCATGGGTTCACGAAAGACAAGTCTTGCCTAACCAACCTGACTTCCTTCGACGACCAGGTGACCCGCCTGGTAGATGAGGGAAAGGCTGTGGATGTTGTCTACCTGGACTTCAGCAAAGCCTTCGACACAGTCTCCCATAGCATTCTCGTGGAGAAGCTGGCAGTTCATGGCCTAGATAGATGTACTCTTTGTTGGGTTAAAAACTGGCTGGGTGGCCGAGCCCAGAGAGTCATGGTGAATGGAGCTAAATCCAGTTCGCGGCCGGTCATAAGCAGTGTCCCCCATGGCTCAGTTTTAGGGCCGGTCTTGTTTAATATCTTTATCAATGCCCTGGATGAGGGGATTGAGTGTGCCCTCAGTAAATTTGCAGATGATACCAAACTGGGTGGTAGTGTTGATCTGCTGGAGGGGAGGAGGGCTCTGCAGAGAGACCTGGACAGGCTGGATCGATGGACTGAGGCCAATTGTATGAGGTTCAACAAGGCCAATGCCAGGTCCTGCACTTTGGTCACAACAACCCCATGCAGCGCTACAGGCTTGGGGAAGAGTGGCTGGAAAGCTGCCTGGTGGAAAAGGACCTGGGGGTACTGGTTGACAGACGGCTGAATATGAGCCAGCAGTGTGCCCAGGTGGCCAAGAAGGCCAATGGCATCCTGGCCTGTATCAGAAATAGTGTGGCCAGCAGGAGTAGGGAAGTGATTGTGCCCCTGTACTCGGTGCTGGTGAGGCCGCACCTCGAATACTGTGTTCAGTTTTGGGCCCCTCACTACAAGAAAGACGTTGCCTTGCTGGAACATGTCCAGAGGAGAGCAACCAAGCTGGTGAGGGGTCTGGAACACAAGTCATACGAGGAGCGGCTGAGGGAACTGAGGTTATTTAGTCTGGAGAAGAGGAGGCTGAGGGGAGACCTGATCGCCCTCTACAACTGCTTGGCAGGAGGCTTTAGTGAGGTGGGAGTCGGCCTCTTCTCCCTGGTAACAGACGATAGGACGAGGGGAAATGGTCTGAAGTTGTGCCAGGGCAGGTTTAGGTTGGACATTAGGAAAAACCTCTTCACCGAAAGGGCTGTCAGGCACTGGAAGGGACTTCCCAGAGAAGGGGTTGAGTCCCCATCCCTGGAGGTATTTAAAAGATGTTTAGATGTGGTTCTTTGGGATATGGTTTAGTGGTGGGATGGCAGGGTTAGGTTAACGGTTACGACTTGATGATCTTAAAGGTCTTTTCTAACCTAAATGATTCTATGATTCTATTCTATGATTCTATGACACCAGCAGGGCAATCCCAAGCCTGGCTCTGCAAGACTGCACCTTCACATTTTGACCAGGATACACTTCAGCTGGTGGACACCAGTGAGGACCCTCAGCTCCCATCAGACAGAGGAGCAGTCTCTGGAAGCAAGCTGTGTTGTAAAGGAAAAAGGTGGCCAAGGTGCCTGGGAGTCCCTATCACAACCCAGGTGTGAAAGGAAAAAGGCTCTTGGTTTTGACAGGAAAAAAAGTTTGTTTGGAGTCAAAGTGTGGGTCAGGTCTTAACTACAGCCAAGATGGAGTGTGAATAACATCCAGGAAAGAAAATCCCTTCAGGTGCACTGGCTCAAAACAGATCGCTCACAGGATTGCACAATCACACTAGTATGGTTTGGGAGGGATCTCTGGAGATTGTCTTGTCCCACCCACCTGCTAATGACCACTTCAGCTAATGTGCCTGAAGGGTGGTGGGCTCTGCTGAGTGATTGCTGCTCATGGGCCCCTCGGTGGTTGTGATGGGTCGACCCTGGCTGGATGCTGGGGACTCACCAAAGCTGCTCTATCACTCCCCTCTTCAACAGGACAGGGGAGAGAAAAATATATCAAAAGACTTGTGAGTCAAGATAAGGACAGGAAGAGATCATTTGCCAGTTACCATCATGGCAAAACAGACTCAACTTGGTGAAATTAGTTTAATTTATTACCAATCAAATCAGAGTAGGAGAGTATAAAAAAACACCCAAACCTCTGAATCTTAAAACACCTTCTCCCCACCCATCCCTTCCTCCTGAGCTCAACTTCACTCCTGATTTTCTTCTACCTCCTCCCCCTGAGCAGTGCAGGGGAATGGGGATTGGGGGTTGGGGTCAGTTCATCAGACGCTGTCTCTGCCGTTCCTTCCTCCACAGGGGGAGGACTCTTCACACGCTTCCCCTGCTCCAGCATGGGGGCCATCTCAGGGGTCTGAGGATGGGCAGAAAAAAGGGCTTTGTCAAACAATCTCAGGAAAGCTGTTCTGGGTATTACACACCCAAGGATGAGGGTGCCATAGAAAACAGTGGCGCTAGTGAGGTGAGAGGAGCGGATGGAGAAGGCCTTCTGCCCGTGCACACTGGATGGGAGATCTGCCCCAGGGTGGCAGCTCTGATGCACGCAGGATGACCATGTGAACAGGAAGGGCAGGATGGTATCTAAAAAGCAGGTCATGAAAGGGAAGAGCGTGAGTGTCATGGTGTCACTGTATGAGAGCTCTGGCAATGGGGTGAATTCACAGAAGTGGTCCACTCCACTGGGGCCACAGAACTGTATCTGGGACACGACTGAAATGATTACTGTAGACGATAGAACCCCCCTAGTGTAGGTGCAGCTGCCCTCTGGAGACAGATGTCCCTGTTCATGAGTCTTGTAGAGAGCAGGGAGTTGCACTGAGACCATTACTAATCATAGGATGTGGTCACCAGTAGAAAAACCTCTGTACGTGCAAAAGGTGAAGGGAACAGTACTAACAATGTGATGAGCAGCAGTGGTGCTATCCCTGGTCACAAAGCTGGCCATTGTCTGGGGAAGGGTGTTGGATCTGTAGAAGGTCTCCCAGGAAGACAAATGCCCCAAGAAGAAGCTCATGGGGATGTACAGATGCTGGTTTGCCACCACCAGCATGATGAGGAGGGGTTTCCAAGCACAAACACCATGCAGATCATGAGAGAGAGGGGGAAGAGGTTTGTCTAAGGACTAGGAACATTCCACATCCCCAGGACGGGGGACTCCATGATTACCCCGTTGCCCTGTCTCCAATGAAGATTTTAGGACCTCCTTTTCCCATCTAACTTGGTAGGGAATCAATGAGAAAAAAAACATTTGGTTTGGTTTTAGCTGCTTGTGTCTCAGACAGGCAAGTCAATGCAAGTACATAAATTTTTGTTTAATTGGAAGAGTATAGCTCCTTATTTACACTGGGTCACACTAGTGAGGTGGATAATAAAGCAGAAGTGGAGTGTCCATAGGTCTTTGTGGAAAACATTATCACAGATTAAAAAAAGCAAGAAGATAAAAACCCACCCAGAAAGAATGACAACCACAAAAACAAATAAAGAAAAGCTGGGCCTGTAATGAGTTACATTACGAGTCTTATGCTGAAGAAGATAGACACACTATAGCTTCTGGAAAACATTCAGTCATCACTTTCCACACTGCTCTCTTGAGCTGCTGGTTCCTCATGCTGTAGATGAGGGGGTTCAATGTTGGAGGCACCAATGAGTACAGAGCAGCAACCACTAGATTAAGGGATGGGGAGGAGATGGAAGGGGGCTTCAGGTAGGCAAACATGCCAGTGCTCAAAACCAGGGAGACCACAGCCAGGTGAGGGAGGCACATGGAAAAGGCTTTGTGCCGTCCCTGCTGAGAGGGGATCCTCAGCACGGCCCTGAAGATCTGCACATAGGACAGGACAATGGAGACAAAACACACCAAAAAGACAAAAGCACTAAACACAAGAAGTTGAAGTTCCCTGAGGTAGGCGTCTGAACAGGAGAGCTTGAGGATGTGGGGGATTTCACAGAAGAACTGGTCCACAGCACTGCCTTGGCAGAGGGGGAGTGAAAATGTATTGACCGTGTGCAGGACAGCATTGAGGAACCCACAGCCCCAGGCAGCTGCTGCCATGTGGACACAAGCTCTGCTGCCCAGGAGGGTCCCGTAGTGCAGGGGTTTGCAGATGGCAATGTAGCGGTCATAGGCCATGATGGTGAGAAGGAAATACTCTGCTGACATCAAAAAGAGAAACAGAAAGACCTGTGCAGCACATCCCAGGTAGGAGATGGCCCTGGTACGCTGCAGAGAATTGGCCATGGCTTTGGGGAGAGTGGTGGAAATGGAGCCCAGGTCGAGGAGGGAGAGGTTGAGAAGGAAGAAGTACATGGGGATGTGGAGGCGGTGGTCGCAGGCTATGGCAGTGATGATGAGGCCGTTGCCCAGGAGGGCAGCCAGGTAAATGCCCAGGAAGAGCCAGAAGTGCAAGAGCTGCAGCTCCCGTGTGTCTGCGAGGGCGAGGAGGAGGAACTGGGTGATGGAGGTGCCATTGGACATTTGCTTGCTCTGGGCATGGGTCACTGCCTAAGGAGGAAAAGGCAATGAGTAGTTCAGGCACTGAGCAAAACCTGTTCCAGTTCTCACAGAAACCCCATAGGTTTCCTTGCACCTTTCAGGCACACCTTTGTCATGTCTCTTTTATGAGCTCTGCGTGGTGTTTGCGGAGGGTGAGCAGGGAGGTCTCCTGTGGTCTCCTGATGTGTCAGTCCTGCCCTATAGCAATAGGTAAATAGGAACACAGGGTGACCTCATATTAAATCCACTTCTGACACCAATAAGCTTCTCGTCGTTGTTGCTCCCACTTCACCCAACAGCAGAACATAGCTGGGTGTTTGGGGGGTTTTGGTTTGTGTATTTTGTTCTTTTTGCCTCACCACAACTGAGGAGTGTTTTTAGGGCAGAAAGCTGGAGGATGATCACACCCTGATGTTCCCCAGAGAAGAAAATGGACACTGCTGAGAGCAGAGGAATCCAGTTTCCAAGCACAGATCTCCAACCCCCTCCCTGCCATCTCATCGTACCTGAGGAGGATCTCAGCTACCCCCTCCCAGCCAGAGACACAGAGGCTTCATCTCAGCTGCCCACACCGAGATGATGAGCAGCATTGCCATGGACTTAGCCTCTGGTTTTCTGCTCCACGGGGCTCCTCTTTGGGGCACAGGGATGCCATGGGAGAGCTGTGCCCTGGTGGGAGGCAGCCTGCAGCCCAGCAGGACCCCCAGGGAAATAGCCAAAAATCCTAAAGACAGGGTGTCCCGAAGTGGGGGTCAGCTCATTGCCAGACACACACACAGCAGTGCCCAGAGCCCGCAGGTAAGGTGGGGACAAGGGCAGCAAGAACAAGAGGGGAAACACGGAGAAATGCCCTGATGCTCCTGCCAAGGGAGGACAGGGACAGAAAGACAGGCACTCAGGCATTCCTCCTTATTTGGGGTAAGCGAAGCTCCCCCGGGGTTCCAGGAGTGCTTGCACTGCAGGGAATGTCAGGGAGGTGCTCAAATGCCCCTCCCATGGCACTTCTGGCAGAAGCTCCCTCTCCCTCCTTGCCTATGGCTCTACTGCCTGGAGCTGTCTCCGCCAGGAGCTGCTTCTCTGTCCCCATGTGTTCTGCCTGTCTGTGCTCACAGAGCCCATCCCACCCGCTGTGTGCTCAGCTCTGCCCTGAAGACACCTCCTGGCAGCAGGGCACTGCCCAGGAGCATCTCTCTATGTGCAAGGGCTCAGAAGACACTCAGAGAAGTCCGAATTAGAACTGGGGTCTGAGTGTCTTCTCCAAAGCAGAGAAATAAATTTCCATCTCCCACTGCCCACCCAGCCAACCAAGATGAGAAAACTCAAAGCACCAATTCCTTCCATTTAATGTAATCCCTGTTTTGACCTTCCTCTTGAAAAGTCCCCTTGGAAATGCCCCAGGGGTAGGCTCCCCACCTGCAGCAGCCCCCCGGCCTGGGGAGCACCCCAGGCAGGCTGAGTGCTGACCCTGGCAGGGGCAGAGTCCCTGCCCCAGCACACAGGCCCCTGGGGTGCAGGGACCCTGCTGGGAGCGACAGCCCTGGGCACCCCTGCCTGCACACCCACCTTCACACCCTGCAGCCCTCCCTGGGAGAAGGCAGCCGTCATGCCCTGTCCCTCTGATGGTGCAGCAGGGAGTCCCTGATCTGCAGCATGTCCTCCTTCTTCTCACAAGACAGACATCCTGACAGGTCCTATCAGTCATGGGATGTGCCAGCTCTGGAAGAGCTGTCCAGGATACTCAACTGAACTGTCCTGCTGCCAGAGACTTACCATGTCAAATGCTGTGAAGATTTATCTGTGAAGAAGCTCAGATCTGTCCTCTAACCCCAGTCTGCCTTTACCCTCTCTCTGCCTCGCTCCTCTCCCCTCACTGCCTGCAGGCAGTGCCCTCAGCCCTGCTGCGCTTTGCAGAGGAGCTGCTCCTGGGCAGAGCTGTCTCTCGGCAGCGCTGCCCACTTGCCATCAGCTCCCTCCCTCCCAGGAGCCCAGCCCAGCTCAGCAGCAGAGGACAGCCCAAGGCAGCACTTGCTTTGCCCCCTGGGGGCTCCCTCCAGGTGTCCCTGGGGCTCCAGGGGAACCTGCTGTGACACAGGATAAAGCAATCACTGATGTTCCCTCCCTCAGCTGGGGAGAGACTCTTATTATGAACTCTGTAATTTCTCCCCTCTGAGACAGAGATAAGTCTAAAAATCACATTTCTTATCTTATTATTAGGCAGGACACCCAGACAGTGACTCCTGATGAGGGAAGGGATTCAGCTGAGTCAGTCAAGGCATCTCATCCTGCATGTCTGTTATTGGTGCTGGAAGGGGGACTTAGCTCCCTCCTCTGCCTGTCACAAACACAGAGGAGGTGGGAATCCTCTTGCATTAGACTGCTGCATGCCTGAAAAGGCCACACTGTACAATAAATAGACAGAAAATGAGAAGCAATGTGCCCTGTTCACTGTCATCTTGTGGGAAATCACTGGGGGTGGAAGGCTGCTGTATGGAGTCCTACAAGACAAGGTGCAGATACTGCTGAAGGAGAAGGTGAATCGAGTCAGTTTGCAGAGGTGAAAGCCATCCAGCTGGCTTTAGATATTGCTGAATGAGAAACATGGCCAGTGCTCTATCTCTATACTGACTCATGGATGGTGGAAAATGCCCTGTGGGGGTGGTTGCAGCAATGGAAGCAGAACAACTGGCAGCGCAGAGGCAAACCCATCTGGGCTGCTGTACTGTGGCAAGATATTGCTGCCTAGGTAGAGAAACTGGTTATAAAAGTGCGTCATGTAGATGCTCACATACCCAGGAGCTGGGCCTCTGAAGAACGTCCAAACAACCAGCAGGTGGATCAAGCTGCTAAGATTGAAGTGGCTCAGATGGATCTGGACTGGCAACATAAGGGTGAATTATTGCTAGCTTGGTGGGCCCATGACACCTCAGGCCATCAAGGAAGAGATGCAACACAGAAAGGGGCTCGTGATTGAGGGGTGGACTTGAGCATGGACATTATTGCACGGGTTATCCATGAATGTGAAACATGCGCTGCGATCAAGCAAGCCAAGCGCTTAAAGCCTCTGCTGTATGGGGGACAGTGGCTGAAATACAAATATGAGGAGGCCTGGCCGATTGATTATATCACACTCCCACAAACCCACCGAGGTCAATGCCATGTGCTCACCACAGTGGAAGAATAAGGGGATAATGGCCCTGTAGTGCATGTAAAAACTATGCTGGGGAAGATAGTCTGGGTGATTCCTGACTCGATCAAAGGCAAACCCATTTGTTGGATTGCTTTTGCTCAGGGACCTGGGTGCACTTTTTGGGTGATGTGGGAGAATGGGGAATTCTCATGTGTACCTTAAAGTGATGTGATTTTGGGTCAGAATAGCCAATGAACTGAATGGCATCATGATAATTGCTCTATAATACTGTAGGTCATCACTTTTATGGTTGCTATATGCCTTATCAACGGTATTATTAGTAAGAATCACCCAGATTAATGAAGAATGAACTTTGACGAAACCGAGGCAGTGCAGTGATGATGGAACCAGAATGGGCTTCAGCGTGCAACAATCCAACACCACACACCGTCTCTCCTGCCCTGAAAGACTTTTGCCAAAGTTCATGGACTAAATGAACTCAATGGAAATTTTAGAGGGGTGGCTCAGAGACTGAGGGATTTATATCTGTGTGTGTATATCGAAGGACAGAGAATGTGGTGGTGATTGATAGGAATGTGTTTGGAAGAGTAGCACCTGAACATGACATAGAAGGTGCAGAATAAGGGGTGGATACTGTCCTGGTTTTGGCTGTAATAGACTTAAATTTCTTCCTAGTAGATGCTATAGGAGAATGTTGACAACACAGTGAAGTTTTAATTGTTGGTTAGCAGTGTTTACAGTAAGTCAAGGACTTTTCAGCTTCCCCTGCTCTGCCAGGGGACAAGAAGCTGGGAGGGGGCACAGCCAGGACAGCTGACCCAAACTGGCCAAAGGGGTATTCCATGCCATATGGTGTGATGCCAGTATAGAAACTGGGGGGAGTGTGCCGGGCAGCAGTAATCACTGCTCTGGGCTGGGCTGGGCATCATCATCAGTGGTCAGCAGTTGCACTGAGCAAAACTTCTTTTGTCTATTCTTTTTTTTTTTTTTTCCTCTGATACATTATCTAAATGTATTTATCTCAACTGATGGGTTTTCCTTTTTTTTTTTTTCCAATTCTCTTCACAGTCTCAGCAGAGACTGGGGGGAGAGTGATCGTGCAGCTGCATGGTGCTTAGATGCCAGCTGGGGTTTAACCACAACCCTCACCCAAAAAGGTTCACCCAATCTGATTCCCGTCCCATAGAGGACCTCCATATGTCCAGGCATTTTCCTCACACCGAGAGAATGAGTCTCCTATCTTCCCCAGCTCTCTCTTCTGAAGAGCCTTTCTCCATCCACCACAGCACATCAAGTTTTCTGACTTTCTCTGGGACAGCACACAGGGCTCCAGCTCCTCCTATCTGTGCCCAGGCTGAGGGCACTGATGTACGTTGGAGCTGCAGCACCTCAGCTGTGGTGCAAGCGCCAAGCTCAAACTTGTCCCAGATTTTGTGCCCAACAACCTGCGCAAGCAAAGGCTTAGTTTCAGGGCAGAGACATGCCGGAATGGATGGCAGATGGCAATGTAAGGATGGAATGAGGGGCCCACAAGGCAAGCAAACCCTGTGCTCTCCAAGGCAAGAGACAAACAGGGCTGGGCTTTGTAGCCCTGACAGGAGAGAGCTTTGCTCTCTGTGGTGTCTCTGCCATCCCTGAGGACCTGTGGTGGAGGTCAA
This sequence comes from Gorsachius magnificus, assembly GCA_034008185.1. Classification (NCBI taxonomy): domain Eukaryota; kingdom Metazoa; phylum Chordata; class Aves; order Pelecaniformes; family Ardeidae; genus Gorsachius; species Gorsachius magnificus. The sequence goes on along the minus strand of CM067105.1, from coordinate 1,495,329 downwards.
GCTGATCTCCAGGAAGGACAAGGTGCTGCTTAGAAAGCCCTTGGCTACGGACATTCTGTGATCCAGGTAGAGTGGAAATCAATCTCCTGTCCCTTGATTGTATCATCAAGGAGGTGACTAAAGGCTGGGGGTAAGATGAATCAGCAGCATTTGAAAGTGTTGGCATACGAGTGAAGAACCTGCTGTGGTGTGCTGCATATCCATGCACTGCCTGCATCTCCAGGATAAACATGGGACAGACCTTGTCTCACTGGTGGCATTCAGTCACTTGCTCATGCACACCAAATCTGAGATGCCCTGGGCTGTATGTTATGGACCAGCTTGGGATGGGGATAGCTGTCCTGTAGGTCCTGCACTGCCCAGCCAGCTGTACTCTCTGGTTGTGCTGGGCAGCTTTGGCATCATGAGGAATGACAACAGGCCTGCGTTGGACCATCAGTGGAGCAGCTGCCCTGGAACAGCTTAGGCAATGTAGGGATGTCCATGGGAAACCTTCAGTTACACTTAGTGGAGATATAGGAAACGCAACTGAAGGAGAAGAGAAAGACGGACTGAGCTACCCCTGTGGAACATGACTCTATTGGGTCAGATGCATACCTCTACCTGCTGCCCTAAACACACTGAGGAGGGACAGGTTGGGTTGCCCTAAATGTCATCATTTTCTATAACTTCCTTTGGCCAAAGGGCTTCCCCACCAGCTGCCAAGATGATGCCCCACACGCTTCCCTGTCTCGAACAATTGCTCCATTAGAGCTTGCATTTCCCTGCACATGTCCTGAGCCACCTCTGGCACCTCAAGGTCACCAGGTGTTTGCATCAGAAAAGCTCAGGCCTGGCCTCTATCTCCATTACTAACCCAACAGCTTAGCTAAGGAGCTCACCCCTGGTTTGTGCAGCTGAGCTGAGGCAAGAACCCCCTCTGTGGGTCTGTGAGGAGCACTGGGGAAGCTGAATGCCCCTCCAGCTTCAGGAATACTGATGAGAGTGGAGATGCCTACATTCACTTGGCTCAATCCCTGCCCTGCATGGGTGGCTGTCATCCCCTGCTGGTCACTGCCTGCATGCCCTGCCTGACAATGGGACAGGAATGGGGGTTTCCAGAGGGGAACACTGACACCTCCTGCAGAGCAATTCCCACTGCAGGAATCAGTCTGACCAGTGATTAAAGAGGGACAGTCAGTGATGCCTTCAGTCTGCTTCAGATTGTGTTCCCCAGGAGAGACCCTGCTGCCTTTCGGGAGCTGTCGGCCCTGAAGACACAGGGACACCCCGAGGGATCTGGGGGCGAGGGGGTGGGGGTAGGAGGCAGAGACAGTGCTTCCTGGGGCTGGTCCTCTGCTGCTGAGCTGGGCTGGGCTCCTGGGATGGAGGGAGCTGATGGCAAGTGGGCAGTGCTGCAGAGACAACTCTGCCCAGGAGCAGCTCCTCTGCAAAGCACAGCAGGGCTGAGGGCACTGCCTGCAGGCACCGAGGGGAGAGGAGAGAGGCAGAGAGAGGGCAAAGGCAGTCTGTGGTGGGAGGGTGCTGAGAATAAACGGAGGCAGAACTCTTCGCAGCCCTTGACGTGGTAGGTCTCTGGCAACAAAGCAATGCAGCTGCAGTTCCTGGAGACATCTCCAAAAGCTGGCACATCCCACAGCCTGTGAGATCTTTCAGGATGACTCTCACAACTTCTGTGGTGTGGAGGAGGAGGATGTGCTCCAAAGCAGGGCTTCCCTGCTGCACTGTCAGAGGCACAGGGCATGACTGCTGCCTTCTTCCAGGAGCGGCCAAAGGGCTGTGAAGGTGGGTGTGCAGGCGGGGGTGCCCAGGGCTGTCCTTCCCAGCCGGGTCCCTGCCCCTCAGGGGGCTGTGTGGTGGGGTAAGGACTCTGCCACCTTCCAGGGTCAGCACTCAGCCTTCCCAGGGAGCTCCTCACAGCACTCTAGGGATAAGCCCTGGGTGGAAGAATTGACCCCTGGCAGGGCTGGGTCTTTCTACTCTCAAGAGGGTTCTGCATGGGTCAGGTTTTCTCACAGCTCCAGCTCAACCCCAGGCATTTCTAAGGGAACATTTCAAACTAGAGTTCCCTTAATGGAATCTGTCTGTCGGTTGAGGTTTCTCATCTTGGTTGGCTGGGTAGGCAGTGGGACATTTCCAAGGGGACTTGGAAGGTCAAAGGAGGGATGACTGTATGGATCAGGAGCTTTCCTGAGTCTGTGTTTTCAGTTGCCAGCTCTGGGGGATACAGATAGCACCAGCATCCCCTTTCCGGTGTCATCAGGGTTTGTGGGACCTGCTCACACACAAGGGCTGCAGGGCAGAACTGGGTGCACAGGGGTGAGATGGTGTCTGTGAGCACTGGCAGGGAGATGTGGGCCAGAGCAACAGCTGTGGCAGGGACAGCTCCAGGCAGTGGAGATGGGCAGGAAAGGAAGGAATTTCTAAGGAAGCCCTGTGGCAGGACAGGTATGGGCACCTCCCGCCCAGCCCTGCAGTGCAGATGCCTTCCCTGAGCAACGCCCTTCATCTCTCCTCTCCCACCCAGCACAGCCCTCGGCCCTTACGGCCATGGAGTCTAGCATGGGAGTCACCTCTCTGTCCATCAGAGCAGCAGAAGAGGGGAAGGGTGTCCCTCCAGCCACATGCCCTTTTCCCACTGACCAGCAACGGGGCTGAGGGCAACTGCCCAGCATTATCACTGTCTGGGAGGTGGCATGCACAGCTGGGTAAGGGTAACGCTGTCCTGAGTGCCCGGGTGCCTCTGCCCTGGCCTCTCTCAGCCAGCCCCTTGCTCTATTTTCTTTGTTTCTCCACTTGCCCAATGTAAATTTATCTTTTCCTTGCTGTCAGGCTCCCTGGGGATGGAAAATTCAGCTGCAGAGTCACACACTGTTCTTCTTTGTCCATTCATGTGGGCATGTGGATGGGAACAAGTGTCCCAGCTTTCCTCTCTGTGGGGCTGTGGGCAACGCAGTCTGTGGGGTTGGGGATCAAGTCCATTTTCTCTTAATGGGATGCCAACATTAGGGCAATTGGCTGTCTCCTTAGGGTGTCCTTCCAAGCTGTGAGCTGCCTTCCTGCATTCAATGCTGTCCCATAGCACCTTTGTGTTGTCTGAAAGCCCCACAGAGAAACACAGAGACTCTGTGGCTGAGGAAATGCTGTGGGATTGGTGAAATGAGCCATGAGTGTCGCGGGCTAGAAATGGGCTGCTGAGACCTTGAGAAAGGGTGAGACAGTGAGTGGTCTGCAGTGGATGCTTCTACTCTCAGCAGTGTCTTGTTGCATGACATAAAATGAGTGTGATTGCCCTCCATCTCATGAAGGTTGAAGCCCAAGGCAACTGGGAACTAGGCGGAGGGAGTGACCAGCTCCTCTCACTCTTCACTGAGCCACAGGCAACCCTCTTGCCTTGCAAGGGCTCATGATTTGATCCCTGGCTGCAAGAGAAATTCTGAGGCCTTGCGACATCCTAGAACAATGTGCAGGTGCCATGGTCAGAGCTGTAAAGAACCCTGAAGCTCTCAAACTGCCTTCTGCTATGGCAGTTCCTTAGCACTGGGAGTGCAGATGCTGATAGGCCCTTCTATGTCAGGAGGGGTTTCATCTGACAAAGTTGAATACCAGGACTGGCCCCTGCTCCCAGTGCTCCCATGAACCCACTGTTGCAGAGCAGGGCTGGCTCCTCAGCAGCGAGCACACAGAGACGGTCCTCCTCACAGCACATTCAGTTGGCAGCAAACAGACCTTCAGCAGCAGAGCTGAGGAAGGTCTCCTGGAAAATGAAAGGCGGGTGTGTGCAGAAGGAGCAGACTCTATGGGAAATGGCTTTGATTTTGCTTAGAGAAGTCTCTGCTAATTTACTGTCTTTTCCTCCTTGGACAGGTCCCCATGCCCAGAGGAAGCTAATGTCCAACAGCAGCTCCATCACCCAGTTCCTCCTCCTGGCATTCACAGACACATGGGAGCTGCAGCTCTTGCACTTCGGCTCTTCCTGGGCATCTACCTGGCGCTCTCCTGGGCAACGGCCTCATCATCCTGCCATAGCCTGCGACCACTGCTCCACACCCCCATGCACTTCTTCCTCCTCAACCTCTCCTTCCTTGACTAGGATCCATCTCCACCACTCTCCCCAAAGCCATGGTCAATTCCTTCTGGGGCACCAGGGCCATTCCCTACCATGGATGTGCTGCCCAGCTCTTTTTCTTTCTCTTCTTTATCTCAGCAGAGTATGGGCTGTGGGTTCCTTGGCCTATGACCCTACTTGCCATCTGCAAACCCCTGCACTACGGACCCTTGGGCAGCAGAGCTTGTGTCCACATGGCAGCAGCTGCCTGGGGCAGTGGGTTCCTCTATGCTGTGCTGCACACGGCCAATACATTTTCACTCCCCCTCTGCCAAGGCAATGCTGTGGACCAGTTCTTCTGTGAAATCCCCCAGATCCTCAAGCTCTCTTGTTCAGATGCCTCCCTCAGGGAGGTTGGGCTTATTGTAGTCAGTGCCTGTTTAGGCTTTGGGTGTTTTGTTTTCATTGTGCTGTCCTATGTGCAGATCTTCAGGGCCGTGCTGAGGATCCCCTCTCAGCAGGGACGGCACAAAGCCTTTTCCACGTGCCTCCCTCACCTGGCTGTGGTCTCCCTGTTTGTTAGCACTGCAGTATTTTCTCACCTGAAGCCCCACTCCATCTCCACCCCATCCCAGGATCTGGTGGTGGCAGTGCTGTACTCGGTTGTGCCTCCAGCAGTGAACCCCCTCATCTACAGCATGAGGAACCAGGAGCTCAAGGATGCCCTATGCAAATTGACCCATTGGGTGCTGTTTCACCAACAATAATCTGCTTCCCCTTCTCTGCATCTTTCCCAGAATTTATCTTAGTCCACGAGTGTTCTTTGTTCTCTTGTGATAATCCTGCTCATAGATAATTTCCTGAGTGTATACTACTTGTCTCCATTCTTGATTGTGTTGTATCTCACTCTTGAGCAACTCGGTTCTTTTGTTTGGTGTTTTTTGGGAGTTAAGCTCATTGTACCCTTGGATTTAAGAGCTCTCCTCCTGGTGTCCAATGGCAGGGGAGATGGTCCATTACCTCCTATTATATTTTCAGGTTTCTTCATGTATGGCAGGATTGATGGTATAGACCAGACTCTCTGGACATGAATTTGAAGGGTTAAGGAGAGGAGAGGATGGGGACTCCCCACGTGCCCTGGGGTTGGAATGAACAGAGACTCAGAGGTGAATCACTCTCAGAAGTTATGTCTCTCAGAAGTAAAGCACTAAATCAATGTCTCCATGAACGTGGACTCTGGGAGTCAGTGGGAACCCATGCTTCCTGAGGCTGGTCCTCTGCTGCTGAGCTGGGCTGGGCTCCTGGGAGGGAGGGAGCTCATGGCAAGTGGGCAGCGCTGCAGAGAGACAGCTCCCCGGCCTCTGCAAAGCACAGCAGGGCTGAGGGCACTGCCTGCAGGCACGGAGCAGAGATGAGACAGAGAGAGGTTGAAGACAGCCAGGAGTGGGAAAATGCATAGAGCTCACTGGAGGAGAAGTCTCAGCCCTGAATACAGGAAGTCTTTGGCTGCAGGGCACATCCTGGAGGGATCTCCTAGAACTGACACATTCCATGGCTGGCATGGAGAAGAAGGACGTGCTGCAGAGCAGGGACTCCCTGCTGCACCATCAGAGGGACAGCACATGATGGCTGCAGGGTAAGAAGGTGGGTGTGCAAGCAGGGGTGCTTAGGACTGTCCTTCCCAGCAGGGACCCTGCAGCCGATGATGCTGCAGGGAGAAGCTGTGGAATGAAGAAACAACTATTAACCACGTAGGTCAAGATCTTCCTTCTTTCAGCAGGGTGCTGTGTGGGTCAGGGCTCCTCACAGCTCCAGATCATCACAGGACGTTTCCAGAGGGTCTTTTTGTAGAAGAACATTGAGGCAATGTTGACATGAAAGGGAAGGAGTCTGTGCTTTGAGCATTCTCTTCATGGTTGACTGGGTAGGCAGCGGGGGATGGGAATTTCTTTTGCCCCTGTGGAAAAGACACAGAGACCCCAGTTCTCATTAGCACTTGTCTGAGCTGCTCCATAGCTGCTGCAGATACAGAGATGCCCACATGTAGTGCCCTGCTGCCAGGAGAGGTCTGCAGGGCAGAGGTGAGCACACAGTGGGTGGGATGGGGTCTGTGAACGTGGAAGAGTCATGGCTACAGAGAAACAACTCCTGGTAGGGACAGGTCCTGTCAATAGACTGAGACTTGGGCAGGGAGTGAGCAGGAGCTGCTACCAGGAACACGTTGGGAGGGGGGATTTGGGCCCCTGCCTGCCATCCTCTCTAGTGCACCTTCTGTGGAGCAAATACCCTGTGTCTTCTCCCACCCAGGAAAGCCTATTCCCCAAAGGCATGGGATCCAGGGCATGAGAGACATCTTTTGCAGCTGCACCTCCAGTCTAGAAGTGCCTGTGTCCTACAATTAACACATCACAAATCAGACAAAAACAACTGCCCTACAGTGTCACAGTCTGTAAGTTGGAGAGCAAAGCAGGGTAAAGAGAAGGCTTCAAGCATTTTTTTTTGAGCACTGCAGTTTTCTGCCCTGTTTTCCTAACTTTCCATGATGCTCTTGCTCTCTGGGGTTGAGGTGGGGGTGCAGGTCAGCTTCTGTTCTCACACCAACGCTGAGGGTCCTGCCCTGGAGGTGCCTTCATAGGAACAAGGTGCCCAAGCTGTGAGGCACCGTGACACTCAGTTGGTAGGGTTGAGAAATCAGCTGAAACATTCCCCATTCAGCTCAGGGAGGGGGGTGGCTGTGAGAAATGGCGTGGGGTTTTCCTGCAAGAAATCTTCCCTTACTTGTCATTGTGTTTCCCTTCTTGGACAGGTCCCCATGCCCAGAGGAAGCTAATGTCCAACAGCAGCTCTATGAATGAGTTCCGCCTCCTGGCCTTTGCAGACACCAGGGAGCTGCAGCTCTTGCACTTCTGGCTCTTCCTGGGCATCTACCTGGCTGCCCTCCTGGGCAACGGCCTCATCATCACTGCCATAGCCTGCGACCACCGCCTCCACACCCCCATGTACTTCTTCCTTCTCAACCTCTCCCTCCTTGACCTGGGATCCATCTCTACCACTGTCCCTAAGTCCATGACCAATTCTCTCTGGGATACCAGGGCCATCTCTTACCAAGGCTGTGCTGCCCAGATCTTTATGATTGCCTTCTTAATCTCAGCAGAGTTTTCTCTTCTCACCATCATGGCCTATGACCGCTACGTTGCCATCTGCAATCCCCTGCACTACGGGACCCTCCTGGGCAACAGAGCTTGTGTCCACACGGCAGCAGCTGCCTGGGGCAGTGGGTTCCTCTATGCTGTGCTGCACACAGTCAGCACATTTTCCATACCCCTCTGCCAAGGCAATACTGTGGACCAGTTCTTCTGTGAAATCCCCCACATCCTCAAGCTCTCTTGTTCAGATGCCTCCCTCAGGGAGGTTGGGCTTATTGTAGTCAGTGCCTGTTTAGGCTTTGGGTGTTTTGTTTTCATTGTGCTGTCCTATGTGCAGATCTTCAGGGCCGTGCTGAGGATCCCCTCTCAGCAGGGACGGCACAAAGCCTTTTCCACGTGCCTCCCTCACCTGGCTGTGGTCTCCCTGTTTGTTAGCACTGCAGTATTTTCTCACCTGAAGCCCCACTCCATCTCCACCCCATCCCAGGATCTGGTGGTGGCAGTGCTGTACTCGGTGGTTCCTCCAGCAGTGAACCCCCTCATCTACAGCATGAGGAACCAGGAGCTCAAGGATGCCCTATGCAAATTGACCCATTGGGTGCTGTTTCACCAACAATAATCTGCTTCCCCTTCTCTGCATCTTTCCCAGAATTTATCTTAGTCCACGAGTGTTCTTTGTTCTCTTGTGATAATCCTGCTCATAGATAATTTCCTGAGTGTATACTACTTGTCTCCATTCTTGATTGTGTTGTATCTCACTCTTGAGCAACTCGGTTCTTTTGTTTGCTGTTTTTTGGGAGTTAAGCTCATTGTACCCTTGGATTTAAGAGCTCTCCTCCTGGTGTCCAATGGCAGGGGAGATGGTCCATTACCTCCTATTATATTTTCAGGTTTCTTCATGTATGGCAGGATTGATGGTATAGACCAGACTCTCTGGACATGAATTTGAAGGGTTAAGGAGAGGAGAGGATGGGGACTCCCCACGTGCCCTGGGGTTGGAATGAACAGAGACTCAGAGGTGAATCACTCTCAGAAGTTATGTCTCTCAGAAGTAAAGCACTAAATCAATGTCTCCATGAACGTGGACTCTGGGAGTCAGTGGGAACCCATGCTTCCTGAGGCTGGTCCTCTGCTGCTGAGCTGGGCTGGGCTCCTGGGAGGGAGGGAGCTCATGGCAAGTGGGCAGCGCTGCAGAGAGACAGCTCTGCCCAGGAGCAGCTCCTCTGCAAAGCACAGCAGGGCTGAGGGCACTGCCTGCAGGCACGGAGCAGAGATGAGACAGAGAGAGGTTGAAGACAGCCAGGAGTGGGAAAATGCATAGAGCTCACTGGAGGAGAAGTCTCAGCCCTGAATACAGGAAGTCTTTGGCTGCAGGGCACATCCTGGAGGGATCTCCTAGAACTGACACATTCCATGGCTGGCATGGAGAAGAAGGACGTGCTGCAGAGCAGGGACTCCCTGCTGCACCATCAGAGGGACAGCACATGATGGCTGCAGGGTAAGAAGGTGGGTGTACAAGCAGGGGTGCTTAGGACTGTCCTTCCCAGCAGGGACCCTGCAGCCGATGATGCTGCAGGGAGAAGCTGTGGAATGAAGAAACAACTATTAACCACGTAGGTCAAGATCTTCCTTCTTTCAGCAGGGTGCTGTGTGGGTCAGGGCTCCTCACAGCTCCAGATCATCACAGGACGTTTCCAGAGGGTCTTTTTGTAGAAGAACATTGAGGCAATGTTGACATGAAAGGGAAGGAGTCTGTGCTTTGAGCATTCTCTTCATGGTTGACTGGGTGGGCAGTGGGGGGTGGGAATTTCTTTTGCCCTTGTGGAAAAGACACAGAGACCCCAGTTCTCATTAGCACTTGTCTGAGCTGCTCCTTAGCTGCTGCAGATACAGAGATGCCCCCATGTAGTGCCCTGCTGCCAGGAGAGGTCTGCAGGGCAGAGGTGAGCACACAGTGGGTGGGATGGGGTCTGTGAACGTGGAAGAGTCATGGCTACAGAGAAACAACTCCTGGTAGGGACAGGTCCTGTCAATAGACTGAGACTTGGGCAGGGAGTGAGCAGGAGCTGCTACCAGGAACACATTGGGAGGGGGGATTTAGGCCCCTGCCTGCCATCCTCTCTAGTGCACCTTCTGTGGAGCAAATACCCTGTGTCTTCTCCCACCCAGGAAAGCCTATTCCCCCAAAGGCATGGGATCCAGGGCATGAGAGACATCTTTTGCAGCTGCACCTCCAGTCTAGAAGTGCCTGTGTCCTACAATTAACACATCACAAATCAGACAAAAACAACTGCCCTACAGTGTCACAGTCTGTAAGTTGGAGAGCAAAGCAGGGTAAAGAGAAGGCTTCAAGCATTTTTTTTTGAGCACTGCAGTTTTCTGCCCTGTTTTCCTAACTTTCCATGATGCTCTTGCTCTCTGGGGTTGAGGTGGGGGTGCAGGTCAGCTTCTGTTCTCACACCAACGCTGAGGGTCCTGCCCTGGAGGTGCCTTCATAGGAACAAGGTGCCCAAGCTGTGAGGCACCGTGACACTCAGTTGGTAGGGTTGAGAAATCATCAGCTCAGGGAGGGGGGTGGCTGTGAGAAATGGCGTGGGGTTTTCCTGCAAGAAATCTTCCCTTACTTGTCATTGTGTTTCCCTTCTTGGACAGGTCCCCATGCCCAGAGGAAGCTAATGTCCAACAGCAGCTCTATGAATGAGTTCCGCCTCCTGGCCTTTGCAGACACCAGGGAGCTGCAGCTCTTGCACTTCTGGCTCTTCCTGGGCATCTACCTGGCTGCCCTCCTGGGCAACGGCCTCATCATCACTGCCATAGCCTGCGACCACCGCCTCCACACCCCCATGTACTTCTTCCTTCTCAACCTCTCCCTCCTTGACCTGGGATCCATCTCTACCACTGTCCCTAAGTCCATGACCAATTCTCTCTGGGATACCAGGGCCATCTCTTACCAAGGCTGTGCTGCCCAGATCTTTATGATTGCCTTCTTAATCTCAGCAGAGTTTTCTCTTCTCACCATCATGGCCTATGACCGCTACGTTGCCATCTGCAATCCCCTGCACTACGGGACCCTCCTGGGCAACAGAGCTTGTGTCCACATGGCAACAGCTGCCTGGGGCACTGGGTTCCTCTATGCTGTGCTGCACACAGTCAGCACATTTTCCATACCCCTCTGCCAAGGCAATACTGTGGACCAGTTCTTCTGTGAAATCCCCCAGATCCTCAAGCTCTCCTGCTCAGATGCCTACCTCAGGGAAGTTGGGCTTCTTGTGTTTAGCATCTGTTTAGGCTTTGGGTGTTTTGTTTTCATTGTGCTGTCCTATGTGCAGATCTTCAGGGCTGTGCTGAGGATCCTCTCTCATCAGGGACGGCACAAAGCCTTTTCCACGTGCCTCCCTCACCTGGCTGTGGTCTGCCTGTTTCTCAGCACTGGCACATTTGCCTACCTCAAGTCCCCCTCCATCTTTTCCCCGTCCCTGGATATGGTGGTTTCATTTCTGTACTCGGTGGTGCCTTCAGCATTGAACCCCCTCATCTACAGCATGAGGAACAGGGAGCTCAAGGATGCAGTCTGGAAACTGATAACTTCATGTTTTTAAGCAGCAATAAGCTTCCCATCTCCTTCTGCATAGTATTTATGGTGTAAAGCACTGTAGGACCAGCCTGTCTTTGGTAGTTGGTTTGGGTTTGGTTTAAGCTTTTCTTCGTTGTAATAATGTTGTCCACAAAGAATGGGCATTATTCATACCATTTCTGACTCTGTATTTACCTGTCCTGTGTGACCCAGAGACTGCATAATGATGAGCCATGCTTCATGTGTTTTGCAACAAAATAAGTGACCCTGCAGTGAGTTGTTTGTAGATCCTTTATTCAAACCTTCTCTGGAGCTGCAGGGGCAGTGCCTGTGTGCAGAGGTGGAGGGGAAAAGAGTCCAGCAGCAGTGCTTGGTCTTTCTGAGCTGCTCAATTTCCACCTCCACGCACTCCTTCTGAGCCCTTGTGCTGCTGGAAGGGACTGAGAGCACTGGCAGCTCGATATAGTCCCGGTGTGTGGCATTTCGTGCCAGCAGGCAGGGACAAGCAATGGACATTCCTGTGACGGGGCTGATGTCCATAACAGCATCATGAAAGGGGATCTTCTAAGGGCAGCGTCTGAACACTTAGGTCTCTTTCTAATCATGTTCTTAAGAACATGCCCGGAACAGGAGAGAAAACACCAGTATGCAGCTAAAGTGTGTGAGTGTGCATGCTGGGGGCACAGGGCAGTGTCTTTTCACAGCCAGACTTCCTGGGAGAGAGGTTAAGGACCAGCAGAGCAGGGTCTGGTCTGTGCCCGTGTTCGGTGGTCACCCAGGCAACCTGCTCCAGAGCACTCGTCACTACCTGCCAATAACAACCACCATTTTCAACACTGGCCTCTTACTGCAGCCTGGTCAGGTTCTTTGACCCTCCTTGGAGGGACACCAAATGTCGAGGTCGGAAGCTTCTGTCTGCAGTATACCGATGAGATGTAAGCATGCACATGGTGTGCCTGTGGTGAGATGAACCTGAGTGAGCACAAATGCCATCAGCTCTTCCTAGGGGTGTGTGCAGAGCTGACCTTGGCTGGACGTCAGGTGCCCACCAAGCCACTCTATCACTCCTGCTCCTCAGCTGGGCAGCGGGAGGAAAAGTAGGAGGAAAGGCTCTCAGATTGACATAAGGACAGGGAGATCACTCATCAATTACTGTCACAGGCAGAACAGACCCGATTTTCATTTAGAATCATAGAATCATAGAATCACCTCAGTTGGAAAAGACCTTTAAGATCATCGAGTCCAACCGTTAACCTAGCACTGCCATCCCACCACTAATCCATGTCCCTAAGCACCTCATCTATCCTTCTTTTAAATACCTCCAGAGATGAGGACTCCACCACCTCCCTGGGCAGCCCATTCCAGAGCCTGACAACCCTCTCGGTGAAGAAGTTTTTCCTAATGTCTAGCCTTAACCTGCCCTGGCGCAGCTTCAAGCCATTCCCCCTCGTCCTATCATCTGTTACCAGGGAGAAGAGGCCGACCCCCACCTCCCTACAGCCTCCTCTCAGGCAGTTGTAGAGGGCGATCAGGTCTCCCCTCAGCCTCCTCTTCTCCAGACTAAACAACCCCAGTTCCCTCAGCCGCTCCTTGTATGACTTGTGTTCCAGACCCCTCACCAGCTTGGTTGCTCTCCTCTGGACCTGTTCCAGCAAGGCAACATCTTTCTTGTAGTGAGGGGCCCAAAACTGAACACAGTATTCGAGGTGCGGCCTCACCAGCACCGAGTACAGGGGCTCGATCACTTCCCTACTCCTGCTGGCCACACTATTCCTGATACAGGCCAGGATACCATTGGCCTTCTTGGCCACCTGGGCACACTTCTGGCTTTCCAGCCACTCTTCCCCAAGCCTGTAGCGCTGCATGGGGTTGTTGTGACCAAAGTGCAGGACCCGGCACTTGGCCTTGTTGAACCTCATACAGTTGGCCTCAGTCCATCGATCCAGCCTGTCCAGGTCCCTCTGCAGAGCCCTCCTCCCCTCCAGCAGATCAACACTCCCACTCAGTTTGATGTCGTCTGCAAATTTACTGATGGCACACTCAATCCCCTCATCCAGGTCATTGATAAAGATATTAAACAAGACCAATGCTAGAACTGAGCCCTGGGGGACACTGCTTGTGACCGGCCGCCAACTGGATTTAGCTCCATTCACCACGACTCTCTGGGCTCGGCCACCCAGCCAGTTTTTAACCCAACAAAGAGTACATCCATCTAGGCCATGAACTGCCAGCTTCTCCACAAGAATGCTATGGGAGACTGTGTCGAAGGCTTTGCTGAAGTCCAGGTAGACAACATCCACAGCCTTTCCCTCATCTACCAGGTGGGTCACCTGGTCATAGAAGGAAATCAGGTTGGTTAGGCAAGACCTGCCTTTCGTGAACCCATGCTGACTGGGCCTGATCCCCTGATTGTCCTCCATGTGCCTGGTGAGCACACTCAAGATGAACCGCTCCATAATTTTCCCCGGTACCGAGGTTAGGCTGATTGGTCTGTAGTTCCCCGGATCCTCCTTCCGGCCCTTCTTGAAGAGAGGCGTCACATTTGCCAACCTCCAGTCATCTGGGACCTCCCCTGTTCTCCAGGACTGCTGATAAATGATAGAGAGTGGCTTGGCAAGCTCCTCTGCCAACTCTTCAGCACTCTTGGGTGGATCCCATCTGGCCCCATAGACTTGTGGATGTCCAGGTGGCATAGCAGGTCAAAGACTGCTTCCTCCTGGATTATGGGGGGTTCATTCCACTCTCTGTCCCCATCTTCCAGCTCGGGAGGCTGGGTACCCTGGGGATAACTCGTCGGGCCATTAAAGACCGAGGCAAAGGCGGCGTTGAGTATCTCAGCCTTTTCCTCGACTTTAGTGGCAATGTTCCCCCTTGCATCCACTAGTGGATGGAGGTTCTCCCTGGCTCTCTTTTTGCTGTTAACGTATTTATAAAAACTTTTCTCATTATCCCTTACAACAGTGGCCAGGTTAAATTCCAGCTGGGCTTTTGCCTTTCTAATTTCGTCTCTGCATGACCTGAAAAGATCCCTGTACTCTTCTTGGGTTGCCTGCCTCTTCTTCCAGAGCTGGTAAGCTCTCCTTTTTTTCCTTAGTCGCAGTAGTAGACCTCTGTCCAGCCAGGCTGGTCGTCTTCCCCGCCGATTTGTCTTACGGCACATGGGGACAGCCTGCTCCTATGCCTTTAAGACTTCTTCCTTGAAAAACACCCAACCTTCTTGGACCCCTTTGCCCTTCAGGACTGTCTCCCAAGGGACTCTCCCAACCAGCGTTCTGAGCAGGTCAAAGTCTGCCCTCCGGAAATCCATGGTGGCGGTGTCACTGACCCCCTTCCTTACCTCACCAAAGATCGAAAACTCTACCATTTCGTGATCACTAAGGCCTAGATGACCTCCGACCACCACCTCTCCCACCAGTCCTTCTCTGTTAGTGAACAGGAGGTCAAGCAGGGCACCTCCCCTGGTAGGCTCACTTACCAGCTGTGTCAGGAAGTTATCTTCCACACACTGTAGGAACCTTCTGGACTGCTTCCTTTCTGCTGTATTGTATTTCCAGCAGATGTCTGGGAAGTTGAAGTCCCCACACAAGAACAAGAGCTCGTGACTGAGAGACTCTTGCCAGCTGCTTGTAGAATACTTCATCATCATCCTCATCCTGGTCGGGTGGTCTGTAACAGACTCCCAACAGGATATCTTTTCCGTTGGCCTGCCCCCTCATCCTCACCCATAAGCACTCAGCCTCACCACAAGGGTCAAGCTCTGTACAATCAAAACACTCCCTCACATATAGAGCCACCCCACTGCCTCTCCTTCCTTGCCTGTCCCTTCTGAAGAGTTTGTAGCCATCCATCGCAGCACTCCAGTCATGGGAGGCATCCCACCACGTTTCTGTGATGGCAACTACATCATAGCCATCCTGCTGTGCAATGGCTTCTGGCTCCTCCCGTTTGTTGCCCATGCTGCGTGCATTAGTGTAGATACAGTTGAGCTGGGCTGTCGGTTTCACCCCCAGCAGCGGGGTGACACCCCCAGGCTCCTCTCTAGTGAGCCTGGTTATATCCCTTCCCCTTTTCTCAACTCTGTTTTACACTGCTATGCATTAGGTCTGCCCAGGTTGGGATGGGACAAAGGTGGGCTTGGCTGCCCTGACCCTCCTGGGAGTTATCTTCCCTGTTGTGTCCTATTTCATCCCTTATTGCAATAAGGTATGATTTTAACATGGCAGGGTCTCCCCTTGTCAGCGGTCTCATGGCTTGTGGGTCGACAGGGACAGAGAGGGCAATTACTATGTGCACCCCTGTCGTTCACAGCCTGAAGGCATGCTGCTTTTGTAATGGCAGTAGAAAGTTCACTTAATGATCTTAGTCATATAGCAGTGGGCTCCCCTCTATCCCGAGGGTCTATGTCACCTGCCCAATCAGCTTATTGGTGTGCACTTACCAGCTGTGTCAGGAATTTATTACCAATCAAATCAGAGTAGGGTAATGAGAAATAAAAACAAATCTTAAAACACCTTCCTCCCACCCCTCCCTTCTTCTCCAGCTCAACTTCCCTCCTGACTTCTCTAATTCCTCACCCTGAGTGGCACAGAGGGACGGGGAATGGGGGTTGTGGTCAGTTCATCACAGATTGTCTCTGCCACTCCTTCCTCCACATACTCTTCCCCTGCTCTAGGGTTGGGTCCTACCTGTGTGAGGCAGTCCTCCACAAACTTCTCCAATGTGGGTTCTTCCCACGGGCTGCAGTTCTTGACAAACTGCTCCAGTGTGGGTTCCTTCCAAAGGGTGCAGTCCCTCAGGAACAGACTGCTCCAGCATGGGCTCCTCTCCCCAAGGGGTCACAGGTCCTGCCAGGAACCAACTCCAGCAGGGGTTCTCCACAGGGTCACAGCCTTCTTCAGGAGCATCTGCCTGCTCCGGTGTGGGGTCCTCCATGGTCTGCAGGATTATATTTCATCCACCGTGGGCCTCCATGGGCTGTAGGGGGACAGCCTGCCCTAGCATGGGCTTCACCACAGGCTGCAGGGGAATCTCTGCTCCAGCACATGGAGCAAGTCCTCCCCCTCCTTCTGCAGAGAGCTTGGTGTCTGCAGGGCTGTTTCTCCCACATATTCTCACTCCTTTCTCCCAGCTGCTGTTGTGCAGCACTTTTTTACCCCTTCTTAAATGCGTTATCACAGAGGTGCTACCACAGTCGCTGATTGACTCAGCTTTGGCCAGCAGTGGGTCCATCTTGGAGCCAGCTGGCATTGGCTCTATCTTGCATAGGGGAAGCTTCTGGCATCTTCTCACAGAAGCCACCCCTGTAGCCCCCCCACTGCCTAAACCTTGCTGCCCAAACCAAACACAGGATTCCATGAAGGCCTGTGGGACCGTGTCTTGAGGTTTCCTCACGTTGAGAGCAATGTTCCCTGGGAAAACATTTGAATGCAGTGCTGGGATGTGTTTCCTTGAAGTAAGGTCCCTGCATCCATTCTTGGGGCATCTCAGATGAGTGCAGAGCAGAGCAATACAACGCAGGGCTGAAGTGTCCCCCAGCCTCTGGCAGTGGCACAAGGATGACAGGGACATACTGGGTTTCCTGCAATGAACTGCGTCTGCATGTGCAAGGGAAGGACTCCTGCCTCTGAACACCCCTGTGTGGGCAAGGAGTGCACAAGGCCAGCTGTGTGGACACCTCACAGAGCCCTGGCATTTCTGTGTGTTACACCAGGAACAGCCCCCAACATCCCAGAGACATTTCTCTCACCCACTTCGGACACGTTCATCGCAAATGCTACCTCACACTCCCTTGGCTTTCCGGTCTGTCCCTTTCATTACACACTATGAATGGAGGGTGCCTGCAGAACATCTCACCTGCTCAGTCGAAGGGATTCTGCAAGCATGAGTGACATTGCCCTCCAGAAGGTGGCATTTTTCACCTTTCACAAGGCACAGAGCACATCTAGTGAAGGTGAATGCACTCAGTGGCACGCACCCCTCCAGGTTTCATCTTTCTGACCTTCCTTCACAAAGTCTTTAAGCAACCAACAAAAAAATGTTCTTCCTCGTAGATGTCCTACAAGGAGAGAGAGGACAAGAAGGACCTAAAGCTTTCTGTGGAGAACGGGCAATGGGAAAATCAGACATCACTGATGGAGCTTCCCGTACTGCAAATAGGGAATGTCCCCCACTCTTAGACAAATCTCTTCCTGCTCTCTCTCATGACCTGCCCTGGGACTGGGATTGGGAACACCTTCATCAATATGCTGGAGGTGGAACACCTGAACACTCATGACAGCTCCACCACCATGCCCCAGCTGCTGTAGTACTATTAGCGCTGTTTTCTGCACCTTTTGCAGGTAATGGAGTTTTTCCTGCTGGTGGCCACTTCCTACGCTCTGTACTGGGCTGTATGCCACCCACTTCTCTCTTTGCAGGACTCATGAACTGGGAGGCCTGTCTCCAGGAGGCAGCTACGCCTTTGCTAGGGGGATTTTTTCTCATCTACAGTAATCACATCCTTCTTGTCCCAGAAAGTTCTGTGTCTGCAGTGGAGTGGACAGCTTCTTCTGTCATTTCACTTGAGGTCTCCTGCAGTGACACTGACACTCGTGTCGTTTGCTTTCGTAACCTGCTTTGTAGAGCCAGCCCTGCCCTTCCTGTTCATGCTGGTATCCCATGTGTGCATCAGAGCTGCCACCCTGGAGCAGCTCTCCCACCCAGTGTGATCAGGCTGAAGGTCTCCTCCACCTGATCTTCTCCCCTGTCTAGCATCACTGTTTTCTACAGCACACTCGTCCTTCTCTGTGTGACACCCAGGGTGCTACACCCAAGGCGATGCACCCAAAGTGGTCTTCTGCCAGTGTGGGATATAGAGAAGGCTTTTGGTGTGGGCAGGAGGAGAGAGGTGCTGGTGGAGCAGTGTAAACACAAGACCTCTCTCAAACATCTCAGAAAAGCCAGAGTGATCCAGGAATTTCCAAAGTCCTTGGAAAAATAAAATCTGAAACCCATCTTCATGACCGGCAAGAAGGAGGTCTGTGAGAAGTACAGGCTGGTCAGCTCCATCTTAGTCCCTGGGAAGGTGATGGGGCAAGTCCTCATGCAGCCATCTCCAGGCACGTGAAGGAAAAGAGAAAAATTGCTGAACCCATGTGGGAGGGGAAAGTGGGTGATGTCGCATACCTGGACTTCAACAAGGCCTTAGACATGGTCTCCCATGGTCTCCTTATAGCCAGAGTGGTGATATCTGGGCTGAAAAAGCACACACTGATGTGGGTGGGAGTTATGCTGGATGAACAGGCCTAGATGACACCAGTGGTATAGGGTCCTCCTGTCGGCTCCTAACTTTTGGCACTCCTCTGTGACCACAGCACTTGGGCCAACACTGTGGAACATCTTGATTATCTCCCTGTATGATGGGATGGAGCTCACCCTCAGCTCCTTTGTAGATGAGGGCAAGCTGGGGGATCCTATGAGATACCTCATCTAGGTCACCCTGCCTCCAGCAGGAGAGTCGGACAAGGCAATGTTCAGGTCTCCTCTGACATGAGTTCTTCTGTCATACAATGAATCTTTCCCTTGGAGAGCACACTGAAGATAGGATAGGCAGAGGAAGGAGAAAAGACACAGAGGCAGAAGTAAAGAGAGAAAATGTGCCACTATAAACACAGGAGTTCCTCTGAGCAACGTTTCCTCATTTGAAGCATCAGTAAGACCATTTATTTTAATAAATGGCTGCAATAAGCTGTTCACATAATACACGAGAATATAATCATCTAGCTCGTACATACCCTTGGTGCTGTTAATAAAAAACTACGAAAAAAGTTCATGAAAATTCATGAACATTTAGCAGCGCTGCAAAGGAAGAGTTTTTCAGCTATTGGAAAGAGTTCTCTTCTGCAAAGCTTTCAAGTTTGTCCTAAAATCTATATTCAGGGCTTGCTTTAGTTATGCACACAGACGTGGTCACTGCCTCCAGCAAGCCCTGGGGCAGCCGAAGCACCCATGTGGGAAACATGCCCCAGGAGCAGGAGCTGGTACGCAGGCAGAGTGGCTCAGGGGTGGTGGAGGGCATCAGCTGCCTCCAGCACTGCTGGGGTGGCTGAGCAGGGACCTCTCCAGCACCGCAGCACATTCTGTCCCCTTGGATACCGGTTGTGAGGCCACTTCTGACTGGACAGCAGAGGGCAGAGAGGTACTTGGAGGTCTGGAAAGCCATTACAATACAGCCCCCAACAAGATGAAACATTTAGGGAAGTCAGGGGTAGCTGGGACAAGGGAGATGGGAGATACATGGGAGGGAATAGGGGCTTGGCCAACAGAGATGGGAGATTGTGAAGAGGTAAGATCGTCAGTAATTTTGATACCACTGACATGTCTTGAAAACATTCCTGTTAGGCCTTTACCCTGTTTCTAACTAGGAACGTAAGTCCTAACCTACCCCTAAATGCAACACCTCCCCCTAAAGAATCCACTCTCTAATCCCTCATCTCAAAATTTCCTCTAAAAAAAGTCCATCACATACCCCTTACTCATACTCTTATCCTATAGATCACCCTAATCCCTTGCCCTTACCTCTAGCTTAAACATCCCTTAACCCCAGTCCTAACCCCAGCCTCAACAAAACCCTAATGTACAATGGTAGCCCATACCCTAAACAGTAACCAGACGCCCTCAGCAGAACACCAAACCTACCCTGTAGCCCTTTGCCTAATTGCTAACCATGAAAGGCGAGCTCTAATCCCTCAACCTTAGCTTGAAGACCTGACCCCCAAAGCCCTTCTTTCGCATGCTCAAATCCCCTCACCTTCAACCCTTCCCTAACCCTAACTTAAGCTGTTTGGCCCCTTGGGGCAGCAGGGGGATTGTGAGGTCCAGGAATATTTGCATGGCATTGGAGGAGAAAAGTGAGGTTACACACATCTGATCAGCTCGTAGGCCACACGGAGGAGATGGGCGGGAATGCTATGGTCAAGTCAGTTGTGCCTCAGGACCTCATGGGCCAGCAGGAGCCACAAAGCTGTGAAGGCGGCAGTGATGTCACTTCTGTCTCTGGAGTTGATGGGCCAGCAGTGGGAACATGGCAGGGAAAGGACTGTGAAGTCACTTCATTCTGCAGTAGCTGGTAGGTCAGCCCTTGACTCATGGCTCGGATATGTGCTCTGACAGACCAGCAGAAGGCACCTGTTGGCAAAGTTGGTTGTGGGAATCCCTTTCCGTAAGTACCTGGTAGGCCCACCCAGGAAGAAGGCTTGGATATGGTTGTCATGTCCTTTCCACCCGCGTATGTGATGGGACAGCAGCATGCACATTATTTGGTTGTATTTATCCAAGAAGCTGAAAGGCCAGCAGCAGGGGCATGGCTTGAAAGGTCACGGTGAGGTTACCTCTGTCTTGTCAGCTGGCGCAGCGTCTTGCACATCCCGTCTGTAGACGGCTTATGCTATTTTGTTCCTGTGATCACTGATGGTGTCATCCTACATGGTCAAAAATTCAAATAATCATTTCTACTGCTCCCAAAAGAGGCTGTACACATGGGAATTGGTTGTGGCAATTTTTGATACAGGCAAGGACATGCAGTTGGCCTCATCACTGGTACCAGCTTGGAGCTGCCTGCAGGTTTCTCATGGCAATCAATTTTATCCTGCAACCCAGGAGTAAATACAGCAGAACACAGCCTGAAGGCCAAGCTCTACGTGGACCAGAGCATGCCACAGGCCTGGGACTACTCAGATATACTATGGCGTGGCTCACTAACTCCTTGATGGACCTCTGGTGAGGACCTTGATGGTCCTCTGGTGAGGATTCCTGCACTGCCTGAGGAAGGTTGGGATGAGGATGAGCTGTCCTCTAGAGAGCTGGAGGAAGGGACACAATTTTAGGCCCCGGTAATCACTGGGGACTTTGGCAACCATGGACCTCTGCTAGAAGGCCTTTTTTAGAGGGAAGGTAGAAGGTGATCCCTGACCTGACATGGCGGGAGGCTCTCCTGGACCTGTTTTTCAGAAGAAGACAAGGCAGGACTGCTGGAAGATGTCAGGTGCAGTGCTGCAGGGATAGTGAGGTGGCAGCATAGAAAACGCTGAGGGAGGCCATCCAAGACAGGTGGCAGCAAGGCTGAGCAGGGAGGAAGAATCACCTCCATCAGGCCTTTGGCAGTGCTCTTGCTAATGCAGCCCAAGATGCCATTGTCTGCCTGTGCTGCAAAGGTGCAAAGCCTAGAGAGCAGGAAGACTTTGGGGCTACCTAATTCCAGCCTTCCCAGATCTTCTTGGCTACCAGCTCCTGAAAGAATTACCTGTCTAATACTCATGCCCAAATCTTCTCTTCACAGGAGAAAGTATAGTGCTGGCAAGAAGGGTCTCTCTCCAGCCTTCTTGGAGCTCTCCCCGCTCAGCGGCCTGGCTGCACGGCAGTGATGTCCCCTTGAGCTGGGGCACCTCTCAAGGTTGCTCCCAGAGGCTGAGAGACCTCTGACCGTCTGCAGACCTTTGGGAAGTGACCAATATCGCGTGTAACTGTGTATTACAGCGCACTAAGGTTTTGCACTGGTAACTTTGATTCTGCGTTGGTAACCTTGAATCACTGTTGTGTCCTCTGAGCAGTGAGGAATGGAGTGAACCTCGCCGTCGGACTTGTTAAGTTTCAATAAAACCACGTTTGCTGCTGCCTTTGGCAGTGGTTCTTGAAGCAGCCTAAGTCACCCCTCTGTGAAAAAGTGGCACAGTCAGCACGATTCTAAATCAGGATCTGCATTCTAAATCAGATTCTGAATCAGGAGCCCTTACTGCAGCCACAACATATGGGAAAGGAGGCTGATGAGATGGAGAGAGACTTTTTACCAGGACCTGTAGGGATAGGATGAGGGGTAACAGTTCTAAAATACAGAGGGTGGATTTAGATTGGACATAAGAAGACATTTTTTATGGTGAGGTGGATGAGACACTGGAACAGGTTGCCCAGAGAAGTTTTGGATGCCCCACCCCTGGCAGTGTTCAAGGTCAGGTTGGACAGGGCTCTGAGCGACCTGATCTAGTGAGACACGGCCCTGCCCACTGCAGGGGGTGGGACTGGATGGTCTTTAAAGGTGACTTTCCAACACAGACCATTCCATGATTCTATGATTCTATGAGTCTCTGAGTCCATGAGTCTGTGATTTAATTTTAGCAACTCCCATCTTCTTTGCCTCAGGCAGGTGAGCGGAGGTTCAGCAAGAGCAGAACAGTCCAGGGATGAGAGCACGGGCAGGGGGGAGGGCCCCCTGCTCTGATCTGCCTCCCAGCCCTGCATCAGCCCAGCCATAGGTCGCACGGGCCTTGCGTCTGCGCCACGGTGTCATCATTCAGGCAGTGGCACAGAGTCACTGGGCTCCTGTGGCAGGCCCTGCGGCGTCTGCCCCACGCCAGCTCCAACAGGGCATGGCTTTCCTGGAGGGTCCGTGCTGGGTTTCCCCACTGAGCAGAGCTGTGTTTGGCACCCAGGCGCCCGGCATGGCAATAGATGATGTTTTGGTTTGGGTTTTTTTAATGACACTGCAATAAGAGCCCTTAAATAAAAGTCTTCAGTGCAGGGACATGGATGTGTCTTTGATTCATAGCGACGGGAGCTCCAGTGAGTACGGTGGGGAGAGACCTGGGTCTCCTCCTGGGGCACCCCCCAGTTTGATCAGCTCAGGGAGGCTCAGGCACATTCTGGTGCCCCAAATGTCTGGTGTCACTGTGGGTGGGCAAGGAGATCTCCATCCCCCTCTGGCCCTCAGGCGATGCTCAGGGAGGAGGTGGGCATGCTCAGACATTTCCCATCAGAGCTTGCAGACACTTGCACACATCTTGGACCACCTCTGGCACTTCGGTCCTCACAAAGCACCTGGATGTGAGCACCTCGGTTCCCACTGAACCCAGTGAGGGTCCCAGAGCAGGGGCTCACGCGCTGACAACTCCTCTCTGCACACCTGAGCTCAGCCAGGAGGATTCTCAGCTCCACGGGGTCTGTGGGGTGCGTGCAGGGAGCTGAATCCCACTTCAGCCCAAGGGCCTCCGGGTCGGGATGAGATGCCAGCCCTGCCCTGCTCAGGGAAAGCCACCCCCTCCCTGTCCCTGTCCGGGTGTCCTTTTTGTTAAGGGTCAAGAATGTCGGTGTGCGGAGGGGAACACTGACACCCGTCATGGAGAACCACACTCTGCTGGAGAAAAACATTTCTGCCCTTTGTCCTTGGGTTTGGTTTGGGGTTTTTTTTTCCCCACTTGTGATGATGTTTTCCACGACGGAATGTCATCAGTCAAACAGTTCCTACATCAGTCTGTGCCCTGGTTTCATCTGGGACAGAGTTAATTCTCTTCCCAGTAGCGGGCACAGCACTATCTGTTGGATTTAGTACCAGAAGAATGTTGATAGCACACAGATGTTATTATTATTGTCACTCTTTTCCTCTGCTCTTTTATTAAACTGACTTTATCTCAGCCCACAGGTTTAAATTTTTATCCCCATTCTCTCCAGGCGGGGCCTGGCCAGCCTGCAGATGCGGGCTGGTGCCGGCTGGTGCGGAGGAGCCACTGTCCCCTGGGCAGTCCCCCATGCCCACCGCCACGTCCTGCAGGCAGAGCTGTAAGAAGGTCCTTCCCTCTGCTCCAGAGCTGCGGGGAAGGGCCAGGAGCTGTGGGGTGGGACAGCTCTTAGCTGCACTGCAAAGAAAGGCCACAATATCTGGAGATCAACGGCACGATTTCTGCACAAAAACACAGGCAGGGCTCTCCTTTCCCCAGAAGGGAACATGGAAAACTCAACGTCAACGCCTTGCGGAACAGCGTGCTGCTTGGGAGCTCGCCTCCTGGAGACCAGCCCTGCGCAGCCCGAGCAGAGGCCCTGCCAGCAGCAGCCCACAGAGGCGGCGTTGTTGGCCCTGCCCAGGCCGGCGGGGCACAGCCGCTCTGCAGACCCTTCCTGGGGACGTGCCCGGGTCAGCCGGCTGGTGCTGGTGGCAGAGGAGCTGCTGTCCCTGGGGAATACTCCCTGCCCACACCTCCTGCACGGACGACCACGCCAGGGTCCTGCCCTCTCCTCCTGAAAGGACCAGAGCGGTGGGGAAATACCAGGAGCTATGGCCGTCGGCAGCCAAGAGCCTCCCAACGGGTCTCCTGGGTGCTGCAGAGAAGCAGCACAAGCCCTGCCAGCCCGCATGGCCCCAGGACCCCCCTCCACACCCGCCTTCCTCTGCTCCCCCCAGGCACGCTGCCCCCCACAAGAGCAGCTCCCAGGACACGGGGCTGCCTTCACTCAGCACCCAGAGCTCCTGCTCTCCACTCAGCCCAGGTGCCAAGTCCACCGCCCTTCTCAGCCATGCAGGCCTTGCACACCTGCCCCGCAGCCCCCTGGAAGGACCAAAGCAGACGGATGGGATGGATCTAGGTGGGATGGATGGGGAGGGAGCAGCGCGGGAAATAAGAGCCGGAAAATAACAGGGTCACTGGTTCATTCCGGTTGGAAAGCAGGAGGGCCTCAGTCCCACAGTCCTCCAGCTCCCCCCGGGCTTTCATACAGCAGAGTCTGGAGAGCTGCCCAAGAGGGAGACCTGAAACAGCACGGCTTCACCGCTTCGCAGCCGCTCTTGGAGCAGCGTGCCTTCAGCAGGCCCAGATGTGAAGGGAGCTGCAACATGGGAGGGCAAACAGAGCAATGCAAAGAAATCCCCTGCCCACCTGGAGCTGTGGCCCACCCGGAGCTGTGGCCACCCCACCAGAGGTACCTTAGTCCTGTGCGGCAGGCACTGTGGACCCAGAGAGCCCGCCTGTTTGCTGTCAGCCCCCCCGGGCTGAGGAAGGAGGGGCTCCATGATGCTGCTGGTGAGCAAGAAGACGCTTCCTCCAACTTCCAAGTCTAGTTTTTTTAGAAGAAGAGGAGTGATCTCTGTTTAGGGCTGCTCTTTCTGCCTCCTCTGGGCTTCAATCATTTTCTTGGAGCTGATTCTACAACGAAGAGAAGATTACAAACGCGAAATTTAATTAGGGTCTGCCCCTGCCAGAACAAGACCTCATATTTATACCCACCACGGCCTCCATTTCTCCTCTTCTCTACATTTGCCAGCTTCAGAGAGCACACAAGTGCCGGGCAGCAGCCGAAAGCCCGGCAAGGGAAGAGCACCTGAAACGTCTCACATGTGAGGACACTGACATTAGCCCAAGGCTGGATGGCTGTGCAGGTGGGCAGCAGGTTCCCCTTTGCCAGGGTGACTCGGTCCCCTCACCAACTGAGCACTGGGACTTGCAGTTTCCTATGACAACAGCATCATGTCAAAAAACCCCAAACCAAACCCCAAAAAAAAACAAACCCCAAAAAACCAACAAAAGCAAAGCATGTCAAAGGACACCTGCAGGACACCGCACATGTAAAGGTCCTTTGTAACTGGACGAGGTGGAGCTGCCCAGCTCATGCAATCCCTTTTCCTGGAGGACTTGTTCCTCAAAGAGCTAGAGAAGCGAGCAATGCAGTGCCTGGCAGAGCCGGAGTGCCTCGCCAAGCACACAGGATTTTGCAAATGTGTTGCTAAATCATTTTTTCTCTTAGTGTGAAGGAGGAGAAGAAAAGGACGAGGCGGGCACAACAGGCATAGAGCACAGGTGCAGGACCAGCCCCCTCCTGTGGCCGCCCCTGGCAATGCCAGTGCGAGGCAGAGGCACAGCCAGCCCTGCCCTGAGATCTCTGGAGAGCCCCCGCTCTCACCCGCAGCACCAAGGCTGAGCCCAGCTCCCGCAGCAGGACAGAGCAGGCATTTCCCCGCTCCCCTGGGGCAGCCGTCCCCCGTGCTTAACACTGCGAAAGACAAGACGCTAACCGCAGTACGCCTTGCTCAGAAGAATGAGCACTACCTCAGACTACGAGCTTTTACCTCGGGGCCGATAGGGCCCCAAGACCCAGCCTAAGCCAGCTCATGCCAGCTGAGAGCACTCCACACCAACGATACAACAGTGGTAATTCTGTGCTAAGCGCCCTTGGCTCCCTCCTCGGAGAGCAAAGGACTGACTTTTACAGGCAACAGGAGGAGTAGGAGCAGGAGGCAACAGGAGAGAACAGGAGAAGGAGGAGGGAGGAGGAGGGAGAGGAGGAAGAGGCAACAGGAGGTAACAGGAAGAAACAGGAGGAGGCAACAGGAGGCAAGAGTAGGCAACAGAAGGAGGAGGAGGAGGAAGAAGAAGAGGATGAAGAGAAAAAGGAGGGGGATGAGGAGACAACAACAGGAGGAGGAGGATGCTGCAACATAAGGCAAGGGAAGGAGTAGGGAGGAGGATGGAGATGAGGAAGATGCAATAGAAGGTAAGAGGAAGAAACAGGAGGAGGAGGCAACAAGAGGCAAAATGCCGAGGAGGCAACAAGAGGCAAAAGGAGGCAACAGACAGAGGAAGAGAAGGAGGAAGAAGAAGAGGAGGAGGAAGGCAGGGGAGGGGAGGAAGTGGAGGAGAGTAAGAAGAAGCAAGTGTAGGAAAAGGATGAGGTAACAGGAGTTGAAAGGAGAAGGAGAAGGGAGAAGAGGAGAAGCAGAAAGATGAGGAGGAAGCAAAAGGAGGCAACAGAAGAAGGAAACAGGAGGAAAGAGGAGGAGGATGCAAAAAGAAGCAAGAGGAAGCAAGAAAAGGCAACAGGAGTAGGAGGCAACAGCAGGCACAAGGAGGAAACAGGAGGAAAGAAGAGGAAGTGGAGGAGAAGGCACAGGAGGCAACAGGAGGAGAAGTAAAAAGAAAACACAAGGAAAGATGAGAAGGTGTCAAGAGGAGGTAACAGAAGGCAGAAGAGGAGGAGGAGAAAGATGAGAGGGCAACAGGAGGTAACAGAAAGCAGAAGAGGAGGAGGAGAAAGATGAGGGGGCAACAGGAGGAAACAGGAGGTGGAAGAGGAGGCAAAAAAAAGGAAAGAGGAGGAAACTAGAGGCAAGAGGAGGAGGGCCTGGAGATAAAGGGAGGAGGAGGGAACAGGATGGAACAGGAAAAGGAGCAATAGAAGGCAACCTGAGGACACGGGAGGCAACAGAAGGATACAGGAGGACAAAAGGAAGCAATGGGAGGAGGAGAAGGATGAGGAGGCAAAAGGAGGGGGAGGTAACTGGAGGCAACAGGAGAATGAGGAAGACAAGGAGAAGGAAGAGAAAACAGAGGGCATCAGGAGGCAAGAGGAGACAAGAACAGACAAAAGGAGGAGGACGTGGAAGGAGAAACAACAAGAGGCAACAGGAAGAGGAGGAGGAAATGGGAGACAAGAGGAAGCTAAGGGAGGCAACAGGATAAGGAGGAAGAAACAGGAGGCAAAGGGAGGCAACAGGAGGCAGAGGCAGTAAAGAAGGAGGAGGGAACAGGAGTCAAGAGGAAGTGAAGGCGGAAGAGGCAAAAGGAAGCAACAGGTGGAGGAGAAAGCAGAAGCAAGAGGAGGCAAGAGGCTGTCAGGACGTGCTCCAGAAAGAGAAGACCAGTCCAAGTAGTGTGTCGCTGGCCTAACACCAGTAGGATGGGCTTTACTGCCCTGGATTTGGCTGGGATGGGGTTAATTTTCTTCATAGCAGCCCGTGTGGTGCTGTGTGTTGGGTTTGTGACCAAACCAGTCCTGATAACACACCGATGCTTTTGCTGTCACTGAGCGGTGCTTGCACAGCATCAGCGCCTTCTCCCTTTCGCACGCTGACCCACCAACATCTAGGCTGGGCATGGGACAGAAGCTGTGAGGGGACACAGCCAGGACAGCTGAGCCCCACTGCCCAAAGGGGTATCCCACACCATAGGACATCGTGCTCAGCAATAACAGTTGGGGAAAGAAGGAGCAAGGGACAGGCGGAGGAGGGGAGGAAGGCATTTGATTTGTCTTTCCAAGTTACTGTTGTGGGTGCTGAAGCCCTGAACATAATGAGTAGCAAATGCTTCACTTCTAAATTTTGGCATGTGCTGTCATTTCAATTGGCCAAAGGAATTTCCCCACAAACTCCAAGAAGATGCCCCCAGATGTTGCCTGGTCTCTCAGAGTGGCTCCAGTGGAGCCTGCAGTTACCTCTGCTGGCGTATGGGCTTTGCGTGGCAAGGTTTTGGTAGCGGGGGCAGCCACAGGGGTGGCTTCTGCGAGAAGCTGCTGGAAACCTCCCCTATGCTGACAGAGCCAGTGCCAGCTGGCTCCAAGATGGACCGGCCTCTGGCCAAGGCTGAGCCCATCAGCGGCAGTGGTAACGCCTCTGTGATGACGTATTTAAGAAAAGGAAATGAAAAAAGGAAAAACCTGTGCATCTGCAGCCAAGGAGAGGAGTGAGAAATGTGGGAAGAACAGCCCTGCAGACACCCCAGGTGAGGGCAGGAGGTGCTGCAGGTGCCGGAGCAGAGATTCCCCTGCAGCCCCTGGGGCAGCCTATGGTGGGGCAGGCTGTCCCCCTGCAGCCCAGGGAGGCCCACGGGGGAGCAGATCTCCCCCTGCAGCCCGGGGAGGACCCCACGCAGGGGGTGCCCCAAGGAAGCTGTGACCCCGTGGGAAGCCTGCGCTGGAGCAGATTTGCTGGCAGGACCTGTGGGGGACCCGCGCTGAAGCAGTCTGTTCCTGAAGGACTGCACCCCATGGAAAGGACCACGCTGGAGCAGTTCCTGAAGGGCTGTATCCGTGGGAAGGACTGACATGGGAGAAATTCGTGGAGGACTGATTGCTGTGGGAGAGAGCCCAGGCTGGAGCAGGGGAGGAGTGTGAGGAGTCCTCCCCTGAGGAGGAAGGAGCGGCATGGACAGCGTGGGATGAACTGACCCCAACCCCCGTTCCCCACCCTCCTGTGCCACTGGAGGGGAAGAGACAGAGAAATTGGGGAGTGAAGTTCAGCCCAGGAAGAAGGGAGGGGTGGGGGCAGGGTGTTTTAAGATGCAGTTTTTATTTCTCACTATCCTACTCTGATTTGATCGGCAATAAATTAAAATGATTTTTCCCCAAGTCGAGTCTGTTTTGCCCGTGATGGCAACTGGTCAGTGATGTGACCCTGTCCTTACCTCACCCCACCAGCCTTTCGACAGATTTTCTCTCTCCCCTGTCCAGTTGAGGAGGGGAGTGATAGAGCGGCTTTGGTGGGCGTCTGGCGTCCAGCCAGGGTCACCCCACCGCAGCGGGGAATTGTTAGGATTAAGAGCGTTGCTCAGCTAAAGGAAGCTCAAGGAGCTGAAGCCTTAGGCTGCAAGAGCTGACCCAGAGGACACTTTTTGATAAAGCTCATGCTGCAAACAGAAAACGAGCTGAAACTGGCAGAGGCGAGCAGAATGAAGAAGGAAAGGACTGAGGAAACGATTCCAAGTGAGTGAGGTCACTTCAGAAGGCAGACAGCCCAGCTGCCAAGAAAACCAGTAAAGAAATCAAGAGACCACTGACCAGAATGAAGTGCTTGGACTTGGGGATCGGGTGGTGAGGGGTGCGTTCCGGGAAATCTGTCTGTACGGGTATAATTAGGGTCTGCGACCTGCAGGAGGGGTCCCTCCTTGGAGGCTCCCAGCTCGAGCTGCCCTGCATGTCGCAGAAATAAACCACTTGTTTACTCAGCGGACTGGCGACTCATCTGCAAGCAGGAACCCAGGGCCCAGCCCTGCTGAGGTGGCACCTGCGTAATTCCTACCATGGCCGTGGTGGCGGCTGCATAATGCCTGACACAACAAGCCCGGGGCATGCTTCTGCCCAATCACCTACTCAGGAACAGGTGACATCACAAGGAGCTACAGAGCCACCAGTGACATCACAAGTACCAGCACAGCAGGAGCTGCAAGGCCAGCTCCCAGCGGGGCAATGCTTCATGCTCATGGGATGGAGGGCAAGCCTGTGCAGCTGGAGAGCAGCAGCCAGAGCAAGGGCATGCCTTCTTGAGGAGCACTGCAGAGCTGCCGTCCTCATCCATCCCCTGCGGAGCCAGGGGCAGCAGCCGTAAGAAATGGGATGCAGGGGTCTTGCAGGGGGTCCCAGTGCTTTGGAGCACCCACTGGTGTCCTGTCAGGTGCGGGAAGGATTCTGGCTGCCAAAGGGGATGAAGCCGCAAGCGTTTTGCCACTCTCAGAAGCCCCCAGGATGGCTCCAGGTTGAGGGAGAAGAGGGGTTGGGCATCTTCTGGGAGGCCAGGAGCAGCCTGTGGGACGAGGAGGCCCATGCTCAGGGCACAGCCGATCGCCAGCTCTGGGGTCAGGAAGGAATTTTCCCCCGGGGCCGATTGGCACTGGTCCCCGGGGGTTTTTTGCCTTCCTCTGCAGCATTGAGCATGACCACTGGTCAGGGCTCCTCTGCTCCCTTTCAGCTGGGTTACTGCCCACTGCTTCTGCACCACTGAGATGGGCAGTGAAGCCTTGTAGCTGGGGAGAGGAAGGATTTGTGAAACGAAAAGGAAAGGAAATCGAGGGAAGGGCAGGGAAAGGAAGGCAAGGCATGGCAAGGCAAGGCAAGGCAAGGCAAGGAAAGGGAAAGGCAAAGGCAAGGAAAGGGAAAGGCAAAGGCAAGGCAGGGAAAGGCAAAGGCAAGGCAACAGGATGCAAAAGTAGGCAACAGGCAGAGGAAGAGAAGGAAGA
>CM067105.1:1402565-1464541 GCA_034008185.1 Gorsachius magnificus | reverse complement strand
TTTTTGCTTTCTTTTTTCTTTTCATTTTTTCCTTTGCCTTTGCTTTGCTTTTCCTTTGCCTTTCTTTGCCTTTTCCTTTGCTTTGCCTTTGCCTTTCTTTGCCTTTCTTTTCCTTTCTTGCCTTTCCTTTGCCTTTGGTTTTGCTTTTACCATTGGATCTGCCTTTCCCTTTGCTTTTGCCTTTGGCTTTGCCTTTGATATTGCTTTTTCTTGTGTACTTTGCCTTTCCCTTTGTTTTTATTCTTACTTTTCCCTTTTACTTCCTTTCTCTTTGTTTGCTTGTCCACTTTGCCATTGTTTTTTTTTTTTTGCCTTTCCTTTCCCTTTTTTTGCATTGCCTTTCTTCCCTTTCCTTGTTCTTCTTCCATCTTTTTTTTTTTAACATTTTGCTTTGGTGTTTTTTTTTTCCCTTCATACGTTCATTACATTCTTCCTTTCACTCCTTATTTACTTCCTTCATTTAATTCCTTCATTTGATTACCTCATTATTTCATTTCATTTCATTTCATTTCATTGCATTTCATTGCATTTCCATTCATTTCATTTCATGGTTTCTTTCTTTTCAAAACTCCTTCCCCTCCCCAGGTACAGCGCATCACTGGCCACCTGAGCATCACGAGCAGTGGGCAGTAACCCAGCTGAAAGGGAGCAGAGGAGCCCTGACCAGTGGTCGTGCTCAATGCTGCAGAGGAAGGCAAAAAACCCCCGGGGACCAGTGCCAATCGGGCCCGGGGGAAAATTCCTTCCTGACCCCAGAGCTGGCGATCGGCTGTGCCCTGAGCATGTGAGCAAGACCGGCCTCCTCGTCCCACAGGCTGCTCCTGCCACCCAGAAGATGCCCAACCCCTCTTCTCCCTTAACCTGGAGCCATCTCAGGAGCTTCTGGGAGTAGCGAATTGCCCTCAGCCTCATGGACCCTGGCACCAAGAATCCTTCCCGCACCTGGCAGGACATCAAGGGGTGCTCCAAAGCACTGGGACCCCCTGCAAGACCCCTGCATCCCATTTCTTACGGCTGCTGCCCCTGGCTCCGCAGGGGATGGATGAGGACGGCAGCTCTGCAGTGCTCCTCAAGAAGGCATGCCCTTGCTCTGGCTGCTGCTCTCCAGCTGCACAGGCTTGCCCTCCATCCCATGAGTATGAAGCGTTGTCCCGCCGGGAGCTGGCCTTGCAGCTCCTGCTGTGCTGGTACTTGTGATGTCACTGGTGGCTCTGTAGCTCCTTGTGATGTCACCTGTTCCTGAGTAGGTGATTGGGCAGAAGCATGCCCCGGGCTTGTTGTTTCAGGCATTATGCAGCCGCCACCTCGGCCATGGTAGGAATTACGCAGGTGCCACCTCAGCAGGGCTGGGCCCTGGGTTCCTGCTCGCAGACGAGTCGCCAGTCCGCTGAGTAAACAAGTGGTTTATTTCTCCAACATGCAGGGCAGCTCGAGCTGGGAGCCTCCAAGGAGGGACCCCTCCTGAAGATCGCAGACCTCAATTATACCCGTACAGATAGATTTCCTGGAACGTACCCCTCATCACCCAATCCCCAAGTCATAGAATCATGGAATCATAGAATCATTTAGGTTGGAAAAGAACTTCAAGTCCAACTGTTAACCTAACCTGCCATCCCACCACTAAACCATGTCCCTAAGCACCTCATCTACCCTTCTTTTAAATACCTCCAGGGATGGTGATTTGACCACCTCCCTGGGCAGCACATTCCAGAGCCTGACAACCCTCTCAGTGAAGAAATTTTTCCTAATATATAACCTAAACCTGCCCTGGTGCAACTTCAGACCATTCCCCCTTGTCCTGTCTTCCGTTACCAGGGAGAAGAGGCTGACCCCCACCTCACTACAGCCTCCTCTCAGGCAGTTGTAGAGGACAATAAGGTCTCCCCTCAGCCTCCTCTTCTCCAGACTAAACAACCCCAGGTCCCTCAGCTGCTCCTCGTATGACTTGTGTTCCAGACCCCTCACCAGCTTGGTTGCTCTCCTCTGGACCTGTTCCAGCAAGGCAACGTGCACCGAGTACAGGGGCATGATCACTTCCCTACTCCTGCTGGCCACACTATTGCTGATACAACCTAGGATGCCATTGGCCTTCTTGGCCACCTGGGCACACTGCTGGCTCACATTCAGCCGGCTGTCAATTGCTACCCCCAGGTCTTTTTCCACCAGGCAGCTTTCCAGCCACTCTTCCCCAAGCCTGTAGCGCTGCATGGGGTTGTTGTGACACAAGTGCAGAACCCGGCACTTGGCCTTGTTGAACCTCATACAGTTGGCCTCGGCCCATCGATCCAGCCTGTCCAGGCCCCTCTGCAGAGCCCTCCTCCCCTCCAGCAGATCAACACTACCCAGTTTGGTGTCGTCTGCAAATTTACTGAGGGCACACTCAATCCCCTCGTCCAGGTCCTTGATAAAGATATTAAACAAGACCGGCCCCAGAACTGAGCCCTGGGGGACAGTACTTGTGACTGGCCACCAACTGGATTGAACTCTGTTGACCACAATTCTCTGGGCTCGGCCACCCAGCCAGTTTTCAACCCAGTGAAGAGTACACCCATCTAGGCCATGAACCGCCAGCTTCTCCATATCCCAGCACCGAACTGCACATGCTCCTTCTTCTGCTGCCTCAAAATCAAAACTCAGCCTATTTCCCCTCAGACAGGAGGTTAGTCCATCCTCCAGGCTCATGGATGTTTCCTGAGGTGAAGGCAAGTATGGGGAGGGAGGGAGAGAAAGATCAGCTCCTGGGGCATGACAGAGCACAGGCACTCCCAGCACCAGACATTCCCTGTCTCCTAAGATGAGCCATGGGTGCAAACATCTGGATCATCCCTGATTTGCACAGGAGGGGCCTTCCTTCCTACCATCTTCCCAGGACAAACATTCTCATTCTCTCCTGCGCCAATAGACGTCAACTGCTATCCATTTCTGGTCTCAGACTCCATCAGCCCAGACCCTCTCTACCATATTTAAACACAGCCAGTCACTGCTGCTCAGGGCCACTCACTCTTCAGAAGAATCCTTGAGAATTTTGGATCTTCCCTGTGCTTGTTACAATCTTCCTGGTTTCCTCCAGAGCTCATGGTGAGCTTTCCTAGGCAGAAAAGGGTTTTTCTGCCAACCTCTTCTGAAATGGTTGTTCTGTTCCATAGTCACAGGAAAGCACCCAACTCGACCAAAACAGATGTGGAGTGAAGTGCCTGTAAGGACCAGGTGAGCTACCCCCATGGCTGTGGTCTCCCTCTTTGTCAGCACTGGCATGTTTGCCTACCTGAAGCTCCCCTCCATCTCCTCTCCTTTGCTGGACTTTGTGGTGGCAGTTCTGTACTCGGTGGTTCCTCCAGCAGTGAAGCCCCTTATCTACAGCATGAGGAACCAGGAGCTCAAGGATGCAGTGTGGAAACTGATAAGTGGATGGTTTTCTGAAGCAATAAATTTCTTCTGCATAGCAGCTATAATGTAACTCATTAAAGGACCAGCCTGTCTTCTGAAATTTTTTTCATGGTGGTGGTGGTTCTGATAATGTTGTCGTCTCCTTTCTAATTCACTGTCTGCTTTGCTTTTCTGACCAAGTGCCTGTGTAAATGAGAAGCAGGGCTATGTGTGTTTAAACAAAATAAAAGGCCTTTCAGCGACTATTTTTTTCTGTGATCTTTCCTCCAATGGCTTTTTGGAGTTGCATGGCAGTTTCTTTGTGCATGGGTGGAGGGTAAAAGAGTCCCAACATGGCAGCACTGCCAAGGAGCACCAGTGCTTTGCCTTCCAGGGCCTCTTGGCTAGCAGGGTCTCTTTCCACTTTCATAATCCCTTTCTGAGCACTTGCTTTCATGTAAGGCTTGAGTAGTCTGGCAGCTTGGTCACAGTCCTGCTGCATGTAAGTCCTTTGACCACAGGCAGGGACAGGGAATGGCCTCCATAACAGCATTTCCATAAAAAGGGGATCTTCTCAGGGCAGTGCCTGAAGGCTCAGGTCTTCCTCCAAAGCTCCTCTCAAGAACATGCCCGGGAAAGGGGCCCGCAGATGAAAACACCAATATAGAGCTAAACAATGTGAGTGTGCAGGGTTGGGTCACACAGCAGTGTCCTTGCATATCCAGGACTCCTGCGAGAGACCTGAAGGACCAGCAGAGCAGGGTCTGGTCTGTGCCCGTGTTTGCTGGACATCCTGGGGAAGCTGCCCCAGGGCAATCATCCTGGACTGGCCCCCCACAACCACCATTTCCAGCTCTGGCCCCTCAACCCAGCTTGGAGAGGTTCTTTGTGCCTCCATGGAAGGACACTGAATGAGTAGGGCAGAAGTCCACATTTGCATTGTACAGATGAGATGTAAGCATGCACATCACATACGTGAGGTGAGAGGAACCTGAGTAAGCACAAATGCCATCAGCTATTCCTTGAGTTCCATGAAGGCCTGTGGACAGACAGTGCCTGAGGTCCTTCATGTTGGGAGTAACATCCCATGGGAAACCACCTGAATGCAGCACTGGGATGTGCTTCCTTGAACATGGTCCCTTTGTTCAGTCCTCCTCCTGGGGGGCATCTCATATGATTGGAGAGCAGGGCCACACACCACAGGGCTGAGGTTGCTCCCAGACTCTGGGAGTGGCAGCAGGAGGCCACAGAGACATGAGGACTCCTGCAGTGCACTGCCTCTGTGTGTAAAAGGGAAAGACTCTGAACGCCCCTGGGTGCATCAAGAGTCCATGAGGCCAGCTCGGTTGTGGATGCCTGATAGAACCCTTACATTTCTCTGTGTGAGTCCAGGAAAAAAACCCTCTGGCCCAGTGAGATTCTCCTGAGCTTCCTTGGACAGGTTCATTGCAAGTGCTCCTGACTGCTCCATCACCCTTGCCCAGGATTCTGGACTGTGCTCTCAAAAAGGTCAGAGCAAAGAGAGAGGTTCTGGGGTCCTTAGAAAAGGGATACATCAATCCCATCCTCAACAACAAGAAAGAGAATTGGCAGAATTACAGACTGGTCAGCCTACATGCATCCCTGGAATGGGGATGGGACACTTCCTCCTGCAGCCATTTGCAGGCACCTGAAGGACAACAAAGAGATTGCTGAACCAAAATGGGCAGGGGAAAGAAAGGCATGCTGTGTACATGGAATTTGGCAAGGCCTTTGACATGGTCTCCTGTGGCGTCCTTATCACCAGATTAGTGCTGTCTGGGCTGAAGAAGTGGACGTTGGGGGGGAAGTTGGCTGGGCGATCAAGCCCAAATGTCATCAGTGGTCCAAAGTCCTCTGAGCAGGCAGCTACTAGTGGCAGCCGTCAGTGGCCAGTTATAACCTGAGAGTCCACTTAATTAATGTGGTTTCTGGCTGGTAATGTCATGCTTCTAACTCATGTTGTTGAAAAAGGCTGAAGGGTGAGTATTTGCAAAAACCTGAATGAAGAGGCTTTTAACTTCAGTGGAAATGACAAGGAGTGACTGTGGTCATGAACGTTTTCTTGAGAGAAGGGAGGGAGGGTTGGTTTTGTTAGGTCCCCCCCATCCCTTCCCCAGTAGCCAGAGCCATTCATTTATTTGTTTTGCTGTCCATTAACAATTTCCAGCTGTGAGAGACCACCCTATAGGTAAAGCCCTGAGCCAGGCAGGAGGGACAGGATCTGCCTTTCCAGTGCCTGGGGGGTCAGGGCTTGGCCTTTCTGATTTATAAAACAAAGCAAGGGTTTTCTCACCATTACAGCCACTCGCACAGTGCCTTTGCCTGTCTGCAATCATGGCCTCCAATTATCTGCTCTAACGAGTCCCTGGGGAGGCTCTGTCAGTAACGACCCTCAGTGGGGCCCATTAATGCTTCAAGGTACTTGGAGTTTTTCTTCTGGCTTCTGGAGCAGTTTTTTCAATCTTCTCTATCTGAGCTTCATGGACTCAGCACCAAATACACCATGGGGCTTATTAAAATACAGAAAGCCATAATGAGACATGTCTCTTCCTTTAATTTTCTCCAAGTCTTCAAGCCTTGTACAGATAATTAGAGACATTTCATAGTGTAGTTCAAGAGGTGGATTTCAATGAGCATTTAATAAAGAATGGGCCCCTTTGCAGAAAGGGCATTTTCCATTATTTTTCAATCTACCAAAGAAGTGATTGCAGCACTCTCCAGTTGGCATTGATACAGAGAGTTTCTTAAGGAGGTTTCAATCTGTCCCTTGAGGTTCGACATTGTATGGACAACTTTGCTCCTCACCTCCCCAGCCTCACCATTTCTGTCCTTGGTCACCCTGAAGGAATGATCTCAATGAATGAATCACTCTTCCTTGTCTCAGACTTCTCCACTGAACTCTGCAGCGGGATGTTACAGCTCCATTGCACCATCTCCCCCCTGCTCTCCTTAGAGAACTGAATGCACACAGGCACAAAAGAATTTTTCCTATTTTCCAGGAAATAAAATTAAAGCATAATCAGTTTTCATAAACAGTAACACACACTCCTCAGCTGTCTGCTAAATACAAGCTGCCTCTAATGAGGTCACCTTTCTGCAAGTGATAATCTTAGGAGGTTTTTTTTAAATTGGTAGCTTAAAAAAAGAGAGATAAACATAATTAAAGAATTGGCTAAGGAGACAATTAGACTGCAGAAAGACAAGAAAACTTTTAACTGCCTGAAGCTCAGAGCAGCAGCTGGCAAGCTGAGACGAATCTGAAGGAACAAGTCATAGGATCATAGAGTTATAGAATATCTCAAATTGGTTAAACAGGACTTTCCCTTTGTGAGCCCATGCTGACTGTGCCTGATGGTTACATTGTCCTTTACATGCCTTCCAGTAGCACCCAGAATCACAGAATCATGGAATATTGCAAGTGGGAAGGGACTCATTAGGATCATCGAGTCCAACTGTCTGCTCCTCACAGGACTCCCTACCACTAAACCATATGACTAAGAGCGTACTCCAGACACTCCCTGAACTCTGACAGACTTGGTGCCTTGACCACTTCCCTGGGGAGCCTGTTCCAGGGACCGACCACCCTCTCAGTTAAAAGCCTTCTCCTGATGTCCAATCTCAACTTCCCTGCACACAGCTTCATTCCCTTCCCTCATGTCCTCTCACTGGTCACCAGAGAGAGGAGATCAGCACCTCCCCCTCTGCTGCCCCCCTTGAGGAAGGCATAGACTACAATGAGGTGTCCCCTCAGCCTTCTCTTCTCCAGGCTGAACAAGCCAAGTGACCTCAGTTGCGCCTTGTACATCTTGTCCTCGAGACACTTTGCCATCTTGGTCGCCCTCCACTCAACACACTCTCGTAGTTTGATGTCCTTCTTTTATTGAGGCACCCCAAACTGCACACAGGGCTTGAGGTGGGGCCACACCCATGCAGTGCGGAGTGGGACAATCCTCTCCCTCGACTGGCTCGCTGTGCTGTGCTTGATGAACCCCAGGAGACGGTTGGTCCTTTGGGCTGCCAGGGCACACTGTTGACTCCTATTCAACTTGCAGTCATCCCAAACCCCTAGATCTCTTTCCACGGGGCTGCTCTCCAGGCTCTCCTCCCCCAGTTTGTCTGTATGACCAGGATTACCCCATCCCGGTGGAGGCGTGTCTACTCCTGTGCTCATTGACATCAGAGACACATGCACAAGCCAGCTGCATGCATGTGCCCTAAGGACTACAGAGCTATCAGTGACATCCAACCAGCTGCACAAGCCGGGGACCTACTCCTGCCATATTATTGTTACTAAGGCATGTATGACATGTATGAGCTGCTTCAGAAGTGGTTGGTACTGAAGCACAGCTCCTGTTGGCACCCTGACTGCTGGTGCTGGGCTGGATGTTAAAAGGGAGGGTCCCCTCTACACATCATGCAGCTGATGCTATGTGGAGTAAGTGGGTTGCACTGATCACACAACAGGCTTGAAAAGCAAACACCAATTGCCCAGGAATCTTGGAAGTGATTATGGACTGACCAGAAAGCAAAGATTTTGGAGAATCACCAGAGGAGGAGACAGAGCGTGCTGAAGAGGCCCCACTGTACAATAAACTGTCAGAAAATGGGAGGTGATGTGCCCTGTTCACTGATGGGTCCTGCCGTCTCGTGGGAAAGCTGAAGGAGAAGGTG
Organism: Gorsachius magnificus; assembly: GCA_034008185.1. Classification (NCBI taxonomy): domain Eukaryota; kingdom Metazoa; phylum Chordata; class Aves; order Pelecaniformes; family Ardeidae; genus Gorsachius; species Gorsachius magnificus. The sequence continues at coordinate 1,456,483 of CM067105.1, read as the reverse complement.
AATGGAGTCAGTCTGCAGAGGTGAAAGCCATCCAGCTGGCTTTAGATATTGCTGAACGAGAAACATGGCCAGTGCTCTGTACGGACACATGGATGGTGGGAAATGCCCTGTGGGGTGGTTGCAGCAATGGAAGAAGAGCAACTGGCAGCACAGAGGCAAACCCATCTGGGCTGCTGCACTGTGGCAAGATATTGCTGCCCGGGTAGAGAACCAGGCTGTAGAGGTACATCACGTAGATACTCATGTACCCAAGAGTTGGGCCTCTGAAGAACATCAAAACAACCAGCAGGTGGATCAGGCTGCTAAGATTGAAGTGGCTCAGGTGGATCTGGACTGGCAACATAAGGGTGAATTGTTTCTAGCTCGGTGGGCCCATGACACCTCAGGCCATCAAGGAAGAGATGCAACATACAGATGGGCTCATGATCGAGGGGTGGACTTAACTATAGACGCTATTTCACAGGTTATCCATGAATGTGAAACATGGGCTGCGATCAAACAAGCCAAGCGGTTAAAGCCTCTTTGGTATGGAGGACGATGGCTGAAATGTAAATCTGGGAGGCCTGGCAGACTGATTACATCACACTCCCACAAACCCGCCATGGCAAGAGCTATGTGCTCACCATGGTGGAAGCAAACACCTGATGGCTGGAAACACATCCCGTGCCCCATGCCACTGCCCAGAACACTGTCCTGGGCTTTTAAAAGCAAGTCCTATGGTGACAGGGCACTCCAGAAAGAGTTGAGTCAGACAACAGAACTCATTTCCGAAACAACCTCATAGACACCTGGGCCGAAGAGCACAGCACTGAGTGGGTCTATCACATCAGCTGTCATGCACCTGTGGGACAACTGAATGACACAATGGACTGTTAAAGAGTACCCTGAGAGCAATGGTGGTGGAGCATTCATACACTGGGATACACATTTAGCAAAAGCCACCTGGTCAGTCAGCACTGGGGGATCTGCCAACCAAGCTGGCCCTGCCCAGTTAAACCTCTTGTGTATGGTAGAAGGGGACAAAGACCCTGCAGTGCATGCAAAAAATATGCTGAGGCAGACAGTCTGGGTTACTCCTGCCTTGGGGAAAGGCAAACCCATCCATGGGATTGCTTTTGCTCAAGGACCTGGGTGCACTTGGTGGCTGACACAGAAAGACAGGGAATTCTCATGCGTCCCTTAAAGGGTTGTGATTTTGGGTGAGAATAGCCAATGAACTGATTTGTATAATGTTAACTGCTGTATAATACTGATTGTCATCTCTTTTATCATTGCTATATGTCCTATCAATGGTATTACAGTAAGAATCGCCCAGGTTAACGAAGCAGGAACTTTGACGAAACCGAGGCAGTGAAGTGATGATGGAACCAGAATGGGCTTCAGCATGCAACAACCCAACACCACACACCATCTCTCCTGCCCTGAAAGACTGTTACGACAGATGGATCCAATGTCATGGACTAAATGAACTCAGCAGAAATTTAGAGGGATGGCCCATAGACTGAGGGAATTAAATCTGTGTGTATATATCAAAGGACACGGAATGTGGTGGTGATTGATTGTAATGTGTCTGAAAGGGTAGCACCTGAGCATGACATAGAGGGTACAGAATAAGGGTTGGATACTGTCCTGGTTTCAGGTGGGATAGAGTTAATTTTCTTCCTAGAAGGTGTTATAGTGCTGTGTTTGGGATTTAGTGTGAGAAGAAAGTTGACAACAAAGTGATGTTTTAATTCTTGGTAAGCAGTGTTTATACTAAGTCAAGGACTTTTCAACTTCCCCTGCTCTGCCAGGGGCACAAGAACCTGGGAGGGAGCACAGCCAGGACAGCTGACCCCAACTGGCAAAAGGGCTATTCCATACCATATGGTGTCATGCTAATATATAAACTGGGGGGGAGCTGGCCAGGCAGCAGTAATCACTGCTTGGGGCTGGGCTGGGCATCATCAGCAGGTAGTCAGCAATTGCACTGAGCAAAACTTGTTTTGTATATTTTTTTTTTCCTCTGCTACTTTATCCAAATGTCTTTATCTCGACTGATGCATTTTACTTTTTTCTCCCCAATTCTCTTTGCAGTCTCAGCAGGGTGTGGGGAGGAGAGTGATTGTGTGGCTGCATGGCGTTCAGATGCCAGCTGGGGTTTAACCACAACACCTGTCCTCTGACCCTCACCCAAAAAGGTTTACCCAATCTGACTCCTATCCCACAGAGGACCTCCATACGTCCAGGCAGTTCCCTCACACTGAGGGCATCCCCCTTCTCATCTTCCCCAGCTCTCTTTTCTTAAGAACCTGTATCCATCCATCACAGCACCTCAAACTTATTGACTTTCTCTGGGACAGCACACAGGGCTCCAGCTCCTCCTGTCTGTGCCCCAGGCTGAGGGCACTGATGTACATTGGAGCTGCAGCACCTCAGCTGTGGCGCAAGCACCAGGCTCAAACTTGTCACAGATCTTGTGCCCAAGATTCTGCACAAGCAAAGGCTTTTCTTCAGGGCAGAGACATGCCAGAGTGGCAACAGCAGATGGCAGCGTAAGGCTGGAATGAGGGGCCCACAAGGTGAGCAAACCCTGTGCTCCCCAAGACAAGAGACAAACAGGGCTGGGCTTTGCAGCCCTGACAGCAGAGGGTTTTGCCATCTGTGATGTCTCTGCGGTCCCTGAGGGCCTGTGGTGGAGGTCAAGCTGATCTCCAGGAAGGACAAGGTGCTGCTGAGAAAGCCCTTGCTATGGACACTGTATGATCCAGATAGACTGTGAAAATCATTAACCTGTTCCTTGACTGTATCATCAAGGAGGTGACTAAAGTCTGGGGGTAAGAAGAATCAGCAACATTTGAAAGTGTTGGCATATGAGAGGAGACCCTTCTGTGGTGTGCCTCATATTCCTGCACTGCCTGCATCTCCAGGATAAACATGGGACAGACCTTGTCTCACTGCAGTGGTGGCATTCAGTCACTTGCTCATCCACACCAAATCTATCTGAGATGCCCTGCTCTACCTCTTATGGACCAGCTTGGGATGGGGGATAGCTGTCCTGTAGGTCCTGCACTGCCCAGCCAGCTGTACTCTCTGGTTGTGCTGGGCAGCTTTGGCATCATGAGGAATGACAACAGGCCTGCGTTGGACCATCAGTGGAGCAGCTGCCCTGGAACAGCTTAGGCAATGTAGGGATGTCCATGGGAAACCTTCAGTTACACTTAGTGGAGATGTAGGAAATGCAACTGAAGGAGAAGAGAAAGACGGACTGAGCTACCCCTGTGGAACATGACTCTATTGGGTCAGATGCATACCTCTACCTGCTGCCCTAAACACACTGAGGAGGGACAGGTTGGGTTGCCCTAAATGTCATCATTTTCTATCACTTCCGTTGGCTAAAGTGGTTCCCCACCAGCTGCCAAGACAATGCCCCCACACGCTTCCCTGTCTCTAACAATTGCTCCATTAGAGCTTGCATTTCCCTGCACATGTCCTGAGCCACCTCTGGCACCTCAAATGTCACCAGGTGTTTGCATCAGAAAAGCTCAGGCCTGGCCTCTATCTCCACTATTAACCCAGCAGCTTAGCTAAGGAGCTCACCCCTGGTTTGTGCAGCTGAGCTGAGGCAAGAGGGATCCCCCTCTGTGGGTCTGTGGGGTGCACTGGGGAAGCTGAATGCCCCTCCGGCCTCAGGTATAGTGATGAGACCTGAGATGACTCGGCTAAATCCCTGCCCTGCACGGGTGGAAGTGATCCCCTGCTGGTCACTGCCTGCATGCCCTGCCTGACAATGGAACAGGAATGGGGGTTTCCAGAGGGGAACACTGACACCTCCTGCAGAACAATTCCCACTGCAGGAATCAGCCTGACCAGTGATTAGAGAGGGACAGTCAGTGATGCCTTCAGTCTGCTTCAGATTGTGTTCCCCAGGAGAGACCCTGCTGCCTTTCGGGAGCTGTCGGCCCTGAAGACACAGGGACACCCCGAGGGATCTGGGGGCGAGGGGGTGGGGGTAGGAGGCAGAGACAGTGCTTCCTGGGGCTGGTCCTCTGCTGCTGAGCTGGGCTGGGCTCCTGGGATGGAGGGAGCTGATGGCAAGTGGGCAGCGCTGCCGAGAGACAGCTCTGCCCAGGAGCAGCTCCTCTGCAAAGCGCAGCAGGGCTGAGGGCAATGCCTGCAGGTAGCTAGGGGAGAGGAGAGAGGCAGAGAGAGGTTAAAGGCAGCCTGGGGTGGGAGGATGCTGAGAATTAATGGGGGTAGAACCCTTCACAGCTCTTTACATGGTAGGTCACTGGCATCAAGGCAATGCAGCTGCAGCTCCTGGAGAGATCTCCAAAAAGTAGCACATCCCACAGCCTGAGATCTTTCAGGATGACTCTCACAACTTCTGTGCTGTGGAGGAGGAGGAGGACATGCTCTAAAGCTTTCCTGCTGCACTGTCAGAGGGACAGGGCATGACCGCTGCCTTCTTCCAGGAGCAGCTGAAAGGCTGTGAAGGTGGGTGTGCAGGCAGGGGTGCCCAGGGCTGTCCTTCCCAGCAGGGTCCCTGCACCCCAGGAGGCTGTGTGCTGGGGCAGGGACTCTGCTGCCTGCCAGGGTCAGCCCTCAGCCTGCCTGGGGAGCTCCCCACAGCACTCTGGGGACAAGCCCTGGGTGGAAGGAGTGACCCCCGGCAGGGCAGGGTCCTTCTTCTGTTGAGAAGGTGCTTTGTGGGTCAGGTTTGCTCACAGCTCCAGTTCAACCAAGGGATTTCTGAGGGAACATTTCAAACTGGAGTTCCCTTCATGGAAGGTGTCTGTCTTCTGAGGTTTCTCACCTTGGTTGGCTGTGTGGGCAGCAGGAGATTTCCAAGGGGACTTTCCAGTTGGAAGGTCAAAGGAGGGATGACTGTATGGATCAGGAGCATTCCTGAGTCTGTGTTATCAGTTGCCAGCTCTGGGGGATACTGATAGCACCAGCATCCCCTTTCCAGTGTCATCAGGGTTTGTGGGACCTGCTCACACACAAGGGCTGCAGGGCAGAGCTGGGTGCACAGGGGCTGAGATGGTGTCTGTGAGCACTGGCAGGGAGATGTGTGGCCAGAGCAACAGCCTGTGGCAGGGACAGCTCCAGGCAGTGGAGATGGGCAGGAAAGGAAGGAATTTCTAAGGAAGCCCTGTAGCAGGGCAGGTATGGGCACCTCCCGCCCAGCCCTGCAGTGCAGATGCCTTCCCTGAGCAACGCCCTTCATCATCCTCTCTCACCCAGCACAGCCCTTGGCCCTTACGGCCATGGAGTCTAGCGTGGGAGTCACCTCTCTGTCCATCAGAGCAGCAGAAGAGGGGAAGGGTGTCCCTCCAGCCACATGCCCTTTTCCCACTGACCAGCAACGGGGCTGAGGGCAACTGCCCAGCATTATCACTGTCTGGGAGGTGGCATGCACAGCTGGGTAAGGGTAACGCTGTCCTGAGTGCCCAGGTGCCTCTGCCCTGGCCTCTCTCAGCCAGCCCCTTGCTCTATTTTCTTTGTTTCTCCACTTGCCCAATGTAAATTTATCTTTTCCTTGCTGTCAGGCTCCCTGGGGATGGAAAACTCAGCTGCAGAGTCACACACTGTTCTTCTTTGTCCATTCATGTGGGCATGTGGATGGGAACAAGTGTCCCAGCTTTCCTCTCTGTGGGGCTGTGGTCAATGCAGTCTGTGGGGTTGGGGATCGAGTCCATTTTCTCTTAATGGGATGCCAACATTAGGGCAATTGGCTGTCTCCTTAGGGTGTCCTTCCAAGCTGTGAGCTGCCTTCCAGCATGCAAACTTGTCCCAGAGCACCTTTGTGTTGTCTGAAAGCCCCACAGAGAAACACAGAGACTCTGTGGCTGAGGAAATGCTGTGGAGTTGGTGAAATGAACCATGAGGGTCCTGGGCTAGAAGACCTTGAGAAAGGGTGAGACATTTAGTGGTCTGCGCTGGATCCCTTTGCTCTCGGCAGTGTCTTTGTTGCATGATATAACATGAGTGTGATTGCCCTCTGTGTCACGAAGGTTCAAGCCTCAGGCAGCTGGGAACAAGGAGGAGGGACAAACCAGCTCCCCTCACTCTGCTCTAAGCCACAGGCAATGCTGCCTTGCAGGATGCACTCTGTTCTCCTTGAGTGCAGCAAAAATGCTGAGGGTTTCTGACATCCAAGAACAGCCCCCAGGGGACATGGGCAGAGCAGTAAAAATCCCTAAACCTCTCAAACTGCCTTCTGCTACCCCAGTTCCTTAGCACTGGGAGTGCAGATGCTGACAGGCCCTTCTACGTCAGGAGGGGTTTCATCTGAAAAAGTCGAACACCAGGAATGGCCCCTGTACCCACTGTTTCCTTGAACCCAGTGCCGCAGAGAAGGGCTGTCTCCTGAGCAGCCAGTGGGCAGAGACCCTGCTCCTCATGGCACATTCAGCCAGCATCAACCAGAGCTCCATCCATGGAGCTGAGGAAGGTGTCCTGGAAAATGAAAAGGGTGTGCGCAGCAGGAGCAGAGTCTATGGGAAATGACTTGGATTTTTCTTAGAGAAGTCTCTGCTAACATACTCTCATTTATTCTTTGAACAGGTCCCCAAGACATGAGTGACCAAATGTCCAACGTCAGCTCCATCACCGAGTTCCTCCTCCTGGCATTCGCAGACACTCGGGAGGTGCAGCTCTTGCACTTCTGGCTCTTCCTGGGCATCTACCTGGCTTCCATACTGAGCAACAGCTTGATCATCAGTGCCGTAGCCTGCAACCGCCACCTCCACACCCCCATGTACTTTTTCCTCCTCAACCTCTCCCTCCTCGACCTGGGATCCATCTCCACCACTCTCCCCAAAGCCATGACTAATTCCCTCTGGGACACCAGGGACATCTCCTATGCAGGATGTGCTGCCCAGATCTTTATGCTTGCCTTCTTGATCTCAGCAGAGTTTTGTCTTCTCACCGTCATGGCCTATGACCGCTATGTTGCCATCTGCAAGCCCCTGCACTATGGGACCCTCCTGGGCAACAGAGCTTGTGTCCACATGGCAGCAGCTGCCTGGGGCAGTGGCTTTCTCCATGCTGTGCTGCACACTGCCAATACATTTTCCATACCCCTCTGCCAAGGCAATACTGTGGAGCAATTCTTCTGTGAAATCCCCCAGATCCTCAAGCTCTCCTGCTCAAAATCCTCCCTAAGGGAGGTTGGCCTTATTGTGGTTGGTATCTGCTTAGTCTTTGGGTGTTTCATTTTCATTGTGCTGTCCTACGTGCAGATCTTCAGGGCTGTGCTGATGATCCCCTCTAAGCAGGGACAGCACAAAGCCTTTTCCACCTGCCTCCCTCATGTGGCTGTGGCCACCCTGTTTATCAGTACTAGCATGTTAGCCTACCTGAAGCCCCCTTCCGTCTCCTCTCCATCCCTGGATCTGGTGGTGGCAGTGCTGTACTCAGTGGTGCCTCCAGCGGTGAACCCCCTCATCTACAGCATGAGGAATAAGGAGATCAAGGATGCCCTGTGGAAACTGGCACAATGGACACTGTCTCACTGACAATATTTTGCCTCTTCTTCTCCTCACATTCACCCGTTTTTATCTTAGGCCACAAGTATTCTTTTTTTCTCTTTTGATAATCCTGCTTACAGATAATTTGCTGGGTTTGTACCACTTGTCCTGAGGATTGATCGTATTGTGTCTCACTCTTGCACAGCGCTCAGTCAGGGATGGCGTGCCCCATAGCAGCTCTTCAATAGAAGGGAATCTCCCAGGTGAAGTGCCTGAAGGCTGGGCTCTTCCTACAAAGTTGCTTCCAGGAAAATGTCTTCTACAGAGTCTGTTCTCCTTGGTTTCTCAATGTTTTAGGTTTTAAGCTCATGGTACTATTGGGTTCCACTGGACCAAACACTCTGGAGTTCAAAGCTCTCTTCCTGTTGTCCAGTGGGAGGGGAAATGGTTCATGAGCTCCCATTATCTCCTCAGGTTTCATCATGTATGAAAGAACTGAGGGCATATACCAGATTTTCTGGAAATGAATTTGGAAGAGTAAGAGTCCTTGTTTGTGGATACATCAATTTAGTGCTTTGCTTTCGAGGGACTTCACTTTTGAGGCTGTTTTACCTTCTGAGTCTCCATTCATTCAAACTCCAGGGCATCTGGGGACTCCACTGCCGGTATTAATAAAAAGGAAACCAGTTTCCTACTGACACTCATTACACAGACGTTGAGGTATTTAAAAGATGTGTAGATGTGAAGCTTAGGGAAATGGTTTTGGAGGTGGATGTGATAATGTTGAGTTAATGGCTGGACTTGATGATCTTAAGGGACTTTCCCAAACCAAATGATTCTGTGATTCTGTGATTGCTCTTGCCACAGCTAATCTCTCAGCCAAGCCCATTCTCAGACAGCTCCAGGTAGATTGGGTGCTCATGGCTTTCTCTCAACAAGTGTTTAAAATCTCCATTGACTTGGATCCCATCAACTGGCCTGGGTGCTTGCTGCTGTGTTTGGCTCTGAGGGATTCCTCAAGAATGCAGCTCTCTCAGCCTCTCCTTATCCATAATGTGCTCCAGGCCCCAGCCATCCTTCTGGCCTCTACAGGACATGGTTTAAGCATTCAGGCTCTTGCTTGTGCTGGGAAACCCCATACTGGATGCAGCAGTCCCGATGTGGTGGTTCGGTAGTGGGTTAGCCTTGGTCAGCAGCCAGACACGCACCCAGCTGCTCAGTCACTCAGCCCCCTCACACAACTGTTTAAAGGGAGAAAATAAGACGGAATAGTTCGTGGGTCAAGATAAATAAAGGAGATGAGGTACCAATTGCTGTCACGGGTAAAGACCCATTGACTTGGGAAAGATAAAATTAATTTGTTGCCAATCATAAAAAGATTTGGATTGTAAGAAACAATGACAAAAATATCTCAAAACCCATTCTCCTCACACTTTCTCCCAGGCTCAAATTACTCCATGGCTCCCAATTCATCTACCCACCCCAACCCCAAGAGGGGCAGAGGGGATGGTGAAGAGGGGGCTAACAGTCAGTAAAGAACATCTCTGCTGCTACTTTCTCCTCACACTTCTCCCCTGCTTCAGCTTCGTTCCTCTCCATGGGATCCCACCATATTTGTGCTCAATGCTGTGTGTTGTCCATTTCTTTCTGTCTTACATTTCTCCTTTATACTCACAGAATCACAAAAATGTTGCTGCTTTAGGGTACCTCTTGAGACCATCTAGTCCAACCCCCCACCTTCTCTAGCTGGGTTTGGAGTTCCTCCATGGATGGAGATACCATGACCTTTTTGGGCAACCTGTTCCAGTGTTTGACCACCCTCACAGCCAAAGTGTTTTCCTGGTTTCAGGCAGAATTGTATGTGTTTTGCTCTGTGTCCATCATCCCTTGTCTCTCACCCCCATCCTACCTGGATGCTCAAGTGGAAGAAATTGTGAGTGGGAAAAGAGAGGAAAAGGAAAGAAAAGGTGAGGTAAAGGAAATAATCAGGGTCAGTCAGGGTCTTTCGGGGTACCTGCCAAGCAGCCCCGCATCTGAGCAACAATGCTTGGAGTGGGACAGGAAAGCTACAGCTCATCGGAGCAAACCTCTTTTGGTCTGACTTTGGTGGTCACTGGGAACCTGAGGGCTTTCCCTCCCTTCATAAAGGAAAGAGCTGTTGTGGATGGAAGCACAGACTCATTAATGCTGGAAGGGACGTCAGGAGGGCACCTCATCCTCTTCCCAACTGCAGGGATCCTCACCGGAAGATCATTGTCCATCAAGGAGTTAGTGAGTCATGTCATAGTAAATCTGAGTAGTCCCAGGCCTGTGCTGTGCTCCGTGTACACTTGGCCTTCAGGCTGTGTTGTGCTGAGCACATCCCTGGGCTGCAGGATAAACTTGATTGTACTGAGAAATCTGCAGGAAGCTCCTACCTGGTACCGGTGATGAGGCCAACTGCATGTCCTTCCCTGTATCATAAACTGCCACAACCAATTCCCAGGTGAACAGCCTCTTGTGGGGGCAGTAGAAATGATGACTTGATTTTTTTTTTCCTTCTAAGAAAACAGAGAAAGTGATCACAGGAGCAAAATGGGCTAACCCTTCAACAGACAGGACCTGCAAGTCTTGCTGCACCAGCTGACCAGACAGAGGTAACCTCACTGTGATCTTCCAAGCCAGTTTCTGCTGCTGGCCTTTCACTTCTTGGGTAAATACAAGCAAATCTTGTGTGCACTGCTGTCCCATCAGGTACTCTGCTGGAAAGGACAATCCAAGCCCCCTTCCTGGATGGGCCTATCAAGTAGTTTGGGAAAGGGATTCCCACAACCAACTTTGCCAACCAGGTGCCTTCTGCTGGTCTGTCAGAGACACTGGCAGATGGGAGCCTAAAAGCACATATCCCAGCCATGAGTCAAGGGCTGACCTACCAGCTGCTACAGAATGAAGTGACCTCACAGCGCTTTCCCAGCCATGTTCCTGCTGCTGACCTCTTAACTGCAGAGACAGAAGAGACATCAGTGCCACCTTCACAGCCTTGTACCTCCTGATGAGGTACATCTCCCATGAGATACAGAGGCACAACTGACCTCACCATAGCATTCCCAAATATCTTCTCTGTGTGCTATGAGCTGATCAGATGCATGTAACCTCACATTCCTCTTCCAATGTCATTTGACTCTTCTGTGACCTCACAATCCCCCCCCCATTCCAAGGGGACAGAACACTTAAGTTAGGCTTAGGAAAGGGTTGAAGGTGAGGGGATTTGAGCATGGGAAAAAAGGGGCTTGGGAGTCTGTTCAGGTTAAGGTTTAGGGATTACAGCTCGCCTTTCTGGTTAGAGATTAGGCAAAACTTTACAGTGTAGGCTTGGTGTTCTGCTGAGGGTGTCTGGTCAGTGTTTAGTGTATGGGCTTCCTTTGTGCATGAGGGTTTTGTTTAGGGCTGGGGTGAGGATTAGGGTTAAGGCCAACATTTTAATGCTAGAGGTAAGGGCAAGGGATTAGGGTGATCTATAGGGCAAGAGTATGGGTTAGGGGTAATGTGCATGAACTTTGGTTTAGAGGAAAAAATTGAGATGGGGGATTAGAGAGGTGGGTTGGTTTCAGGTAGCATTTAGGGGTGGGCTTAGGACTTAAGGTTGCTGGTTAAAAATCAAGTCCTAACATGAATGTTTTTACAAGCAGTGTCACAGTGGCATCCAAATTACCTGAACAGGTCTTTTCTCTTCAGAGTCTTTCAATTCTTTTGCCCAAACCCTTCTTCCCTCCCCTGGAACTCCCATCTCCCTTGTCCCACCTTGCCCCGGCCTCCCCAAATGTTTCATCTTAGTGGAGATATATCATAATGGCTTTCAAGACGCCCAAGTATCTCTCCGCCCACCTCTGACCAGTCAGAAGTGACCTTATGGCCAGCATCCAAGGGGACAGAATGTGCTGTGGTGCTGGAGAGGTCTCTTCTCAGACACCCCAGCAGTGCTGGAGGCAGCTGATACCCTCCACCACCCCTGAGCCACTCTGCCTGTGTATCAGCTCCTGCTCCAGAAGGGGTCCCGTATCTCCTGGGACACGTTTCCCACAGGGGTGCTTCAGCTGCCCCAGGGCATCCTGGAGGCAGTGGCCTCCTCTGTGAGGATAACTGAAGCAAGACCTCAATGTAGATTTTAGGACAAACTTGAAACCTCTGCAGAAAAGAACTCTTTCTAATAGCTGAAAATGTCTTTATTTCCAACGTTGCAAATTTTTTATGAATTTTCATAACTTTTTTCATAGTTTTTTATTAACAGCACCAAGGGTATGTACTAGCTAGATGCTTGTTTTCTCATGTATTATGTGAATATTTTTTTTGCAGCCACTTATCAAAATAAATGGTCTTACTGATGGTTCAACTGGGGAAACGTTGCTCAGAGGAACTCCTGTGTTTATAGTGGCACATTTTCTCTCTTTACTTCTGCCTCTGTGTCTTTTCTCCTTCCTCTGCCTATCCTATCTTCAGTGTGCTCTCCAGGGGAAAGAGTCATGGTATGACAGAAGAACTCCTGTTGGAGGAGACCTGAACATTGTCTTGTCCGACTCTGCTGCTGGAGGCAGGGTGACCTAGGTGAGGTAGCTCAAAGGCTCCCCCAGCTTCCCCTCATCTACAAAGGAGCTGAAGGTGAGCTCCATCCCATCATACAGGGAGATAATCAAGATGTTCCACAGTGTTGGCCCAAGTGCAGGTTACAGAGGAGTGCAAAAAGATAGGGGCTGTCAGGAGGACACTGATGTCGTCTGGGCCTGTTCATCAAGCATAATTCCAATCCGCCTTAATGTGTACTTTTTCAGTCCAGATATCACCGCTCTGGCTATAAGGAGACCATTGGAGGCCATGTCTAAAGGTTCAGGTATGCAACAACACCCGCTTTCCCCTCCCACGTGGATTCAGCAATCTTTCTCTTTTCCTTCACATGCCTGGAGATGGATGCATGAGGACTTTTCTCATCACCTTCCCAGGGACTAAGGTGAAGGTGACCAGCCTGTAATTCTCACAGACCTCCTTCTTGCCCGTCGTGAAGACGGGTTTCAGATTTTACTTTTCCAAGGACTTTGAGACTTCCTGGATCACTCTGGCTTTTCTGAGATGTTTGAGAGAGGTCTCGTGTTGACACTGGCCAGCTTCACCAGCACCTCTCTCCTCCTTCCCACACCAAAAGCCTTCTCTATTCCCACACTGGAGAAGAGTGTCTTGGGTGTAGCACACTGGTGTCACACAGGGAAGGTGAGTGTGCTGTAGAAAACAGTGACCTAGATAGGGGAGAAGATCAGGTGGAGGAGACCTTCAGCCTCCCCACAGTGAGTGGGAGAGCTGCTCCAGGGTGGAAGCTCTGATGCACACACGGGATACCAGCATGAACAGGAAGGGGAGGGCTGGCTCTACAAGCAGGTTATGAAGCAAAGCAGAGTTCATGTCACTGCAGGAGACCTCCAGTGAAATGAAGAAGAAGTGGTCCACTCCATTGTGGACACAGAACTTTCTGGGACAAGGAGGACGTGATTACTGTAGATGAGAAAAATCCCCCTAGCAAAGGCATAGCTGCCTCTAGGAGACAGTCCTTCCAGTTCATGAGCCCTGCAAAGAGAGAAGTGGGTGGCACACAGCCCAGTACAGAGCTTAGGAAGTGGCCACCAGCAGGAAAAACTCCGTTACCTGCAAAACATGCAGAAAACAGCGCTAATAGTACTACAGCAGCTGGGGCATGGTAGTGGAGATGTAGCGAGTGTTCAAGTGTTCCACCCCCAGCATAATGATGCGGGTGTTCCCAACCGCAGTCAGAGGGCAGGTCATGAGATTTGTCTAAGAGTGGGGGACGTTCCCCATTCACAGTACAGGAAGCTCCATCAGTGATGTCTGATTTTCCCATTACACTTTCTCCACAGAAGCTTTAGGTCCTTCTTGTCCCCTCTCTCCTTACAGGACACCTATGAGAAAGAATATTTGTTTCTTTGTTGGTTGCTTAAAGACTTTGTGAAGGAAGGTCAGAAAGATGAAACTTGGTGGGGTGTGTGCCACTGAGTGCATTCACGTTCCCTAGATGTGCTCTGTGCCTTGTGAAAGGTGAAAAGTGCCGCTTTCTAGAGGGCAATGTCACTCATGCTTGCAGAATCCCTTCGGACTGAGCAGGTGAGATGTTCTGCAGGCACCCTCCATTCATAGTGTGTAATGAAAGGGACAGGCCAGAAAGCCAAGGGAGTGTGAGGTAGCATTTGCAATGAACGTGTCCAAAGTGGGTGAGAGAAATGTCTCTGGGATGTTGGGGGCTGTTCCTGGTGTAACACACAGAAATGCCAGGGCTCTGTGAGGTGTCCACACAGCTGGCCTCGTGCACTCCTCACCCACACAGGGGTGTTCAGAGGCAGGAGTCCTTCCCTTGCACATGCAGAAGCAGTGCATTGCAGGAAACACAGTGTCTCCCTATCCTCCTTGTGCAATTGCCAGAGGGTGGGGGACACTTCAGCCCTGCGGTGTATTGCTCTGCTCTGCACTCGTCTGAGATGCCCCAAGAATGGACGCAGGGACCTTAGTTCAAGGAAGCGCATCCCAGTGCTGCATTCAGGTGTTTGGTTTGCATCCTGTGTTTGGTTTGGGCAGCAAGGTTTAGGCAGTGGGGGGGCACCAGGGGTGGCTTCTGTGAGAAGATGCCAGAAGTTTCCCCTGTGCAAGATAGAGCCAATGCCAGCTGGCTCCAAGATGGACCCACTGCTGGCCAAAGCTGAGTCAATCAGCGACGGTGGTAGCACCTCTGTGATAACACATTTAAGAAGGGGGTAAAAAAGTGCTGCACAACAGCAGCTGGGAGAAAGGAGTGAGAATATGTGGGAGAAACAGCCCTGCAGACACCAAGCTCTCTGCAGAAGGAGGGGGAGGACTTGCTCCATGTGCTGGAGCAGAGATTCCCCTGCAGCCTGTGGTGAAGCCCATGCTAGGGCAGGCTGTCCCCCTACAGCCCATGGAGGCCCACGGTGGATGAAATATAATCCTGCAGACCATGGAGGACCCCACGCCGGAGCAGGTGGATGTTTCTGAAGAAGGCTGTGACCCTGTGGAGAACCCATGCTGGAGTTGGCTCCTGGCAAGGCCTGTGACCCCTTGGGGAAAGGAGCCCACGCTGGAGCAGTTTGTGAAGAACTGCAGCCCGCGGCAAGGGTGCACATTGGAAAAGTTTGTGGAGGACGGTCTCGCACAGGTGGGACCCCACCCTGGAGGAGGGGAAGAGTATGGGGACGGAGGGGTGGCAGAGACAATCTGTGATGAACTGACCACAACCCCCATTCCCCATACCTCTGTGCCACTCGGGGGGAGGAATTAGAGAATTTGGGAGAGAAGTTGAGCTGGAGAAGAAGGGAGGGGTGGGAGGAAGGTGTTTTATGATTTGTTTTTATTTCTCATTACCCTACTCTGAGTAATTGGCAATAAATGAAAGTCGGGTCTGTTCTGCCCGTGACAGTAATTGATGAGTGATCTCCCTGTCCTTATCTCAACCTGAGAGACTTTCATCGTATTTTTCCTCCCGCTGCCCAGCTGAGGAGCAGGAGTGATAGAGTGGCTTGGTGGGCACCTGACATCCAGCCAAGGTCAGCTCAGCACACACCCCTAGGAATAGCTGATGGCATTGTGCTCACTTCGGTTCATCTCACCACACACACACCATGTGAATGCTTACGTCTCATCGGTATACTGCAGACAGAGGCTTCCGACCTCAACATTTGGTGTCCCTCCATGGAGGGTCAAAGAACCTCTCCGGGCTGCAGTAAGAGGCCAGTGTTGAAATGGTGCCTGGTTGGTAACGAGTGCTCTGGGGCAGCTTCCCCCGGGTGCCCAGTGAATACGGGCACAGGCCAGACCCTGCTCTGCTGGTCCTTCACCTCTCTCACATGAAGCCTGGCTGTGAAAGGAAACTGCCCTGTGCCCCCACCATGCCCACTCACACACTTTAGCTGCTCACTGGTGTTTTCTCTCCCGTGTATGTTCCTGGGCATGGTCTTAAAAAGAACGTTAGAAACAGACCTAAGCCATCAGGCACTGCCCTTAGAAGATCCCCTTTCATGATGCTGTGATGGACATCAACTCTGTCACAGAAGTGTCCATTGCTTGTCCCTGCCTGCTGGCACAAACTGCCACACACCAGGACTATATTGAGCTGCCAGTGCCCTCAGGCCCTTACAGAACACAAGGGCTCAGAAGGAGAGCGTGAAGGTGGACAGTGAGCAGCTCAGGAAGGACAAGCACTGCTGCTAGACTCTCTTCCCCTGCACCTCTGCATACAGGCACTGTCCCTGCAGCTCCAGAGAAGGTATTGAATAAAGGATCTCAGACAAACAACGTACTGCAGGGTCGCTTATTTTGTTTCAAAATACATGGATCATGGCTCATCATTATGCAGTCTCTGGGTCACACAGGACAGGTAAATACAGAGTCAGAAATGGCATGAATAATGCCCATTCTTTGTGGACAACATTATTACAACGAAGAAAAGCTTAAACCAAACCCAAACCAGCTACCAAAGACAGGCTGGTCCTATAGTGCTTTGCACTGTAAGTGCTATGCAGAAGGAGATGGGAAGCTTATTGCTGCTTAAAAACACCAAGTTATCAGTTTCCAGACTGCATCCTTGAGCTCCCTGTTCCTCATGCTGTAGATAAGGGGGTTCACAGATTCAGGCACCACTGAGTACAGGACTGCCACCACCAGATCCAGGGAGGGGAGAGATGGAGGGGGCTTAGGTAGGCAAATGCAGTGCTGAGAAACAGAGACCACAGCCAGGTGAGGAGGCAGTGGAAAAGGCTTTGTGCCGTCCCTACTGAGAGAGGATCCTCAGCACAGCCCTGAAGATCTGCACATAGGACAACACAATGAATATGAAACACCCAAAGCCTAAACAGATGCTAACTACAAGAAGCCCAAACTTCCCTGAGGTAGGCATCTGAGCAGGAGAGCTTGAGGATCTGGGGGATTTCACAGAAGAACTGGTCCACAGATGCCCTTTCAGAGGTTGGAAAATGTATTGACCGTGTGCAGCACAGCATAGAGGAACCCAGTGCCCCAGGCAGCTGCTGCCATGTGGACACAAGCTCTATTGCCCAGGAGGGTCCCGTAGTGCAGGGGCTTGCAGATGGCAACGTAGCGGTCATAGGCCATGACAGTGAGAAGACAAAATTCTGTTGAAATGAAAAAGACAAACAGAAAGACTTGAACAGCACATCCCAAGAAAGAGATAGCCCTGGTATCCCAGAGAGAATTGGTCATGGCTTTTGGCACAGTGGTAGAGATGGATCCCAGGTCGAGGAGAGAGAGGTTGAGGAGGAAGAAGTACATGGGGGTGTGGAGGCGGTGGTCACGGGCTACAGCGGTGATGATGAGGCCATTGCCCAGGAGGGCAGCCAGGTAGATGCCCAGGAAGAGCCAGAAATGCAAGAGCTGCAGCTTCCGTGTGTCTGCGAAGGGCCAGGAGGAGGAACTCATTCATAGAGCTGCTGTTGGACATTTGCTGCCTCTGGGCATGGGGACCTGTCCAAGAAATGAAACACAATGATAAGTGAGGGAAGATTTCTTGCAGGAAAACCCCACGCCATTTCCCATAGCCGCCCCCCTCCCTGAGCTGAATGGGCAATGTTTCTCAACCCTACCAACTGAATGTCATGGTGCCTCACAGCTTGGGCACCTCGTTCCCATTAAGACACCTCCAGGGCAGGACCTTCAGTGTTGGTGTCAGAACAGGAGCTGACCGGCACCCCCACCTCAACCCCAGAGAGCAAGAGGAAAGTTAGGAAAACAGGGCAGAAAACTGCAGTGCTCCAAAAAAATGCTTGAAGCCTTCTCTTTACCCTGCTTTGCTCTCCAACTTACAGACTGTGACACTATAGGAGAGCCATTTTTCTCTGCTTTCTGTTGTGTTAATTGTAGGAAAACAGGCACTTCTCCTAGACTGGAGGTGCAGCTGCAAAAGATGTCTCTCATGCCCTGGATCCCATGCCTTTGGGGGAATAGGCTTTCCTGGGTGGGAGAAGACACAGGGTATTTGCTCCACAGAAGGTGCACTAGAGAGGATGGCAGGCAGGGGCCCAAATCCCCCCTCCCAATGTGTTCCTGGTAGCAGCTCCTGCTCACTCCCTGCCCAAGTCTCAGTCTATTGACAGGACCTGTCGCTACCAGAAGTTGTTTCTCTGTACCCATGACTCTTCCACGTTCACAGACCCCATCCCACCCACTGTGTGCTCACCTCTGCCCTGCAGACCCCTTCTGGAAGCAGGGCACTACATGGGGGCATCTCTGTATCTGCAGCAGCTAAGGAGCAGCTCAGACAAGTGCTAATGAGAACTGGGGTCTCTGTGTCTTTTCCACAAGGGCAAAAGAAATTCCCATCCCCCACTGCCTACCCAGTCAACCATGAAGAGAATGCTCAAAGCACAGACTCCTTCCCTTTCATTTCAACATTGCCTCAATGTTCTTCTACAAAAAGACCCTCTGCAAATGTCCTGTGATGAACGGGAGCTGTGAGCAGCCCTGACCCACACAGCACCCTGCTGACAGCAGGAAGACCTTGACCTACCTGGTCAATGGTTGCTTCTTCATCCCACAGCTTCTCCCTGAAGCAACACGGGCTTCAGGGACCCTGCTGGGAAGGACAGCCCTGGGCACCCCTGCCTGCACATTCCCACCCCTCAGCCATTAATGGGAGAAGGCATCCGTCATGCCCTGTACCTCTAATGTTGCAGCAGGAAAGCCCTGATCTGCAGCACATCCTTCTCCTCCGTGCCAACCATGGATGTGCCAGTTCCAGGAGATCCCTCCAGAATGTGTCCTGCAGCCAAAGACTTACTGTGTTCAGGCCTGTGAAGATTTCTCTCAAGTGAGCTCTATGCATTTTCTCACTCCGACTGCTTTAACTTCTCTCTGCCTGCTCCTCTCCCCTCGGTGCCTGCAGGCAGTGCCCTCAGCCCTGCTGCCTTTGCAGAGGAGCTGCTCCTGGGCAGAGCTGTCTCTCGGCAGCGCTGCCCACTTGCCATCAGCTCCGTCCCTCCCAGGAGCCCAGCCCAGCTCAGCAGCAGAGGACCAGCCCAAGGCAGCACTTGCTCTGCACACACCCCACCCTCCCTGGAGATGCCGCTGGGCCTCCAGGGCTGACAGCTCCTGAAAGGCAGCAGGGTCTCTCCTGGGGAACAGAATCTGAAGATGACTGAAGGCATCACTGACTGTGCCTCTCTAATCACTGGTCAGACTGATTCCTGCAGTGGGAATTGCTCTGCAGGAGGTGTCAATGTTCCCCTTTGGAGACACCCATTCCTGTGCCATTGTCAGGCAGGGCATGCAGGCAGTGACAGGGAGGGGATCAAGTGATGCAACCGCTCACCACCTACAGACTGATGCCCAGCAATCACTGCCCCATGGCCAACTCACCTGTTTCTATCCTGAGCATGACATCACGTTTAATATAAGCACGTGTACTATAATCATGTGTAGAATAAGCACCACTAGAAAACCACTAAAACATCGGTGAGTTATCAACATTACTCTCATATTAAATCCAAACCACATCATTCTGCCAGCTACTGGGAAGAAAACTAAATCTATCCCTGCCAAAACCAAGACAAATCCTCAGGTAGTTTTACAAGGAGAGCTGTTTGGTGGGTACTCCTGAAAGACTCCAATTATTTCCTTTGCATCACCTTTTATTCCAATTTCCCTCTTCTCCCACTCACAATTTCTTCTCCTGGACCATCCTGGTACCTTCCCATGCAAACAGCCCATCTCTCTTCACCTTTTCCTCCCTGGCCCTAGTTTGGCTTCCTTTGTAGCCTCCTTTGGTGTTTCTGAGCATGTCACCAGGGCAATTGCTACTTTGGTCCGCAATTCCATTAAACTGGTACCTCCTGCTATCTGTAGTGCCCTGAAATTCCTCATGCTCTTCTCTTGTCAGAGACACCAGAGATCAGGTGGGCCACCTGTATGCACACGTGCACAGCTGCCCAAACAGAGCTTCACTCCAGAGGGACCTTGAGAAACTCTGGGATTTGTCAAAAGAAACCTCATCAAGTTTTACAAGGAGGAGTTGCAAGTGTGGTTTTTGAGGGCAGAATAACCCCAGAGTTTAGAAAAGGCTGGGACCTGCTGGGACCTGACCATCTCAGGAGTGACCCTGAGGAGAAGGGCCTGGGCACGAAGAGGAATGCCATAGGAGCCAGTGGTCCCTACTCACCATGAATAAAGCCAGCTGCATAGAGGTCTGTGTTACTTGGAGCATGGCCACCCACAGAAGGGAGTTATCACCCCTCTTGTATCAGCTCTGCTGTGGCCACCTCTGGACTCGTGTGTCTGGCAGTGGGGCTCCCGGTCTGGAGGAATGGGGAGGAACTGGAGAGCTTCCAGAGAAGATCCCAAGGATGGAGTTTGGAACCTGTGTGGAGTGTCTGAGGGACCTGGGCTTCTTTAGCCTGGTGAAGTGGAGGGTCATGGGCATTCTCGCAGTAGCATGCAACTGCTTGAAGGGTGGTTTCAGAGACCCTGCAGCTTTTGTTGGCAGTAGGGAGAGGGAAACCTCCACAAAGAGCAGCCTGGAAGGTTCAGACCGGAGGTGAGGACAAAGAAGTCTCACTGCAAGTGTAGCCTTGTGGTGCAAGAGGTCACACAGAGGGAATCTGGATCAGCCCCTGGCGCTGTGTTTCATGGAACAGCCAGAGAAAATAGAGACACATCAGTGAAGGTATGGAAGTTCCAGCGTGAGAGCTAGGTGGGAAAGCAAGATGGATGTCAACAGCCTGAAGGGATAGAAGTGCAGCCATGGGACAGTGTAGGGCAGCTGCAGCAGAGATGGCCAAGGGCTCTGGCAAGCTGCAAGCAACAGGACTGAGGTCTTTGTCCCCTTGGCTATGGCAGTTGCCTCTGCCACAAGGCCCATGAGATGAACCTTTATGTGAGGGTCTCAGGCTCTGTCTTACCAGGGCCTGGGAGTTTGGCCCTTCTGCTTCCTAAAACAAGCCCAAGGCTTTTCTCAGCATTACAGCCACCTGCTCAGGGCCTTTGCCTACCTGCAAGCATGGCCTCCAATTATCTGCTCTAACAAGTCCCTGGGGAGGCTTTGTCAGTGATTGCCCTCAGTGGGGCCCATTAATGCTTCAAGGAACTTTGGGGTTTTCTTCTGACTTGGACTTCCTGAGCTGCTTGTTCAGTCTTCTCTCAGTAGCTGAGGTTCATGTAATGAGCCCCAAATACCCTAAGAAGCTCTTTATCTTTGTGTAATTTTCTTCAAGACTAGCTAATTAGAGTTGTTTCATAGTGTAGTTAAGGAGGAGTATTTCAAAGTGCACCTACTAAAAATATTTTTTTACTAAAGGGAAAAATGTATAAATTACTACTGTAGAGAAGAGTTCATATGAGAATTATCCAAGTGATCATGATCCAGAGTGTCTCCTCAGGAGGTCCGGTCAGGTCAGAGAAGCAGTTCCTTGAGGTCTGACACTGTATGGACAACCTTGCTCCTCACCTCCCCAACCCCACCATTGCTCTCACTGCCCCCCTGGCACTTGCATCACTTGTCCTTACATCAGACTTCTCCACTGAACTCTGCAGCTGGGTGCCACAGCTCCTGTGCACCATCTCCCCCTGCTTTCCTTACAGAACTGGATGCACACAGGCACAGAAGAATTTTTCCTATTGGCAAGCAAAGCCAAGCCAAGCACGATCAAGCTTCATAAACAACAAAACGCACTCCTCCACTATAGGCTAAGTACAAGCTGTCTTTAATGAGGTAGCCTTTCTACAGGGGGTGATCTTAGGAGGAATATTTTTGGGAGGTAGATACAAAGAGGCAGAGATAAACAAAGTTCAAGTGTTGGCAGAAGTGACAATTCGACTGTTGAAAGACGTGTAAGCTTTTACTCCCAAGCTCAAAACAGCATCATAATGAGGGTTCTGAATGAACAGAGAATAAGGGGAGGAGAAACCTGGAGAATCATGGAAATGGCTTTTTCTAGGCAGTCTGCTGAGAAGATGACATCAGAAATGGTCATTGTATCCTGGGCAGGAGCAAATATATGAAAGATCAGAGAAGCTTCGTGGTATAACAGGCAGAATATTGGTGTAGCAGGCAGCATAGTGGTGATGTGTTTAGAGGGGCAGATGGGTATTTCTTTGGAATATTCCTTGTGAAAGGTCATGGGACTGGCAGAAGGCCCTTGTGAGAGAAGAAAAGCCAATGTTGCACCCATCCTTGAACAAGGCCAAAAGTGCAGCCCCGGGAATCCCAGGCTGTACAAGGTCACTGTGGTGAGGCATGTGCCATCCATTGGACATATGTTGGGTGACATTTCTGAGCACCTGGAAGATAGTAATGTGCCAACATGGCAGTTGGTATGACATCAAAACTCAACAAGGGAAAACCAATGGACGTCATCTATCTGGACTTCTGCAAAGCCTTTGACATGGTCCCCCACACCATCCTTCTCTCTAGATTGGAGAGCTATGGATTTGATGGGTGGACTGTTTGGTGGATAAGGAAGTGGTTGTATGGTCACATCCAGCGGGTAGTGGTCAACGGCTCAATGTCCGGATGGAGACCGGTAACGAGTGGTGTCCCTCAGGGGTCCATACTGGGAGGGTGCTGTTTAATATATTCATCAATGTCCTAGACAGCAATATCGAGTGTACTCTCAGCAAGTTTGCAGATGACACCAAACTGAGTGGTGCGGTTGATACAGCAGAATGATGGGATGTCATCCAAAGAGACCTGGCCAAGGTGGAGAGGTGGGCCTGTGTGAACCTCATGAGGTTCAGCAAGGCCAAGTGCAAGGTCCTGCCATTAGGTCAGGGTAACCCCCAGTATCACTACAGGCTAGGGGGAGAAAGGATCAAGAGCAGCCCTGCCAAAAGGGACTTGGAGGTACTGATGGATGAAAAGCTGGACATGAGCCGGCAATGTGCGCTGGCGGCCCAGAAGGCCAACCGTACCCTGGGCTGCATCACGAGAAGCGTGGCCAGCAGGGCGAGGGAGGTGATTCTGCCTCTCTACTCTGCTCTGGTGAGACCTCACCTGGAGCCCTGCGTCCAGCTCTGGAGCCCTCGGCACAAGAAGGACATGGACTTGTTGGAGCGGGTCCAGAGGAGGGCTACAAAAATGATTGGAGGTCTGGAGCACCTCTCCTATGAGGCCAGGCTGAGGGAGTTGGGCTTGTTCAGCCTGGAGAAGAGAAGGCTGCAGGGAGATGTGATTGCGGCTGTTCAAGGCTTAAAGGGGACCCATAGGAAAGATGGGGACAATCTTTTTAGTAGGGCCAGCTGTGACAGGACAAGGTGATGGCTTTAAACTAAACCAGGGTAGGTTTAGACTGGATCTAAGGAAGAAATTCTTTACAATGAGGGTGTTAAGACATTGGACCAGGTTGCCCAGAGAGATGGTGGAGGCCCAACCCCTGGAAATATTCAAGACCAGGTTGGACGGGGCTCTGAGCAACCTAATCTTGTTAGTGGTGTCCCTGCTCACTGCAATGGGGTGACTAGATGACCTCTAGTGGTCCTTCCAACCTAAAACATTTCATGATTCTATGATTCTATGATCACACAATGGTTTTGGTTGGAAGGGATCTTGCCATCTAGTTCCAACCCCCTGCCATGGGCAGGGACACCTTCCCCTAGGCCAGGTTGCTCAAAGCCCCATCCAACCCGGCCTTCAACAATTCCAGGGATGGGGTACCCACAACTTCTCTGGGAAACCTGTGCCACTTCCTCACCATCCTCATAGCGAAGAATTTCTTCCTTTAATTGAACTTTAATCCACCCTCTTTCTGTTTAAACCCACTGCCCCCTTGTCCTATCCCTACATGGCCCATTCCAGCCTGCTTGTAAACCCCCTTCAGGTACCGGGAGGCTGCTATAAGGTCTCCCTGGAGCCTTCTCTTGCCCAGGCTGAACAACCCCAACTCTCTCAGCCTGCCTTCATAGGAGAGGTGCTCCAGCCTTCTGATCATCTTTGTGGTCCTCCTCTGGACTCGCTCCAACAGGTCCATGTCCTTCCTATGTTGGGGGACCCAAGGCTGAAGGCAGTACTTCAGGGGGGTCTTACGAAAGCAGACCTGAAAGGGAGAAGCACCTCCCTCCACCTGCTGGTCACACTGCTTTTGATGCAGCCCAGGATACGGTTGGCTTTATGGGCTGCAAGTGCACATTGCTGGGTCATGTTGAGCTTCTCATCAACCAACATCCCCAAGTCCTTCTGCTCAGGGCTGCTCTCAAACCATTCTCCACCCAGACTGTATCTGTGCTTGGGATTTCCCTGACCAAGGTGCAGAACACTGCCTTGTTGAACTTCATGAGGTTCAGACAAGCCCTGACAAGTTAGCTCTGGATGGCATCCCTTCCCTCCAGCAGTTTGACCTTGCAGTTGCTTGCACTTACCTGCAGCTGCCCTTGACACCTTAAATATCACCAGTGCTTTCTCTGAGCAGCCCAGTCCTGCCCTCCATCTCCATTAGGTGGAATGAGAGCTGAGACATGGAGATCATATGTAGGTGCTTATTTTGTGTATGGTAGGGGGCTAAGTCCCCTTCTAGCCCCAGGACTACAAATTCACAAATGAGATGCATTGGTGGCCCATCTGCATCCCTTCCCTCAGCAGAGGTAAAGGAGGTCCCTCCTTGTAACTCTCTAGTTATCCTGTCTAATGATGGGACGAGTAAAAACGATTCTCATGGACAAATCTTCTTCTCATAGGAGAAACTACAGTGGTGGAAAGAAGTGTCTCTCCCCAGTTGAGTGAGGGAACATCAGGGATGACTTCAGCCTGTGTCACAGCAGGTTCCCCTGGAGCCCCAGGGACACCTGGAGGGAGCCCTGAGGGGCAGAGCAAGTGCTGCCTTGGGCTGGTCCTCTGCTGCTGAGCTGGGCTGGGCTCCGGGAGGGAGGGAGCTATGGCAAGTGGGCAGCGCTGCCGAGAGACAGCTTTGCCCAGGAGCAGCTCCTCTGCAAAGTGCAGCAGGGCTGAGGGCACTGCCTGCAGGCACTGAGGGGAGAGGAATGAGGCAGAGAGAGGTTAAAGGCAGCCTGGGGTGGTTAAAGACAATCTGGACATGCTGACAGCTCACTGGGGCACAAACCTTAAAAGCCCTCTATATCTTATGTCTCTGGCTGCAGGGCAATGCAGCTTCAGTTCCTGGAGGGAGCTTCTAAAGGTGGCACATCCCACAGCTGATGATATGTGTAAGTACAACTCTCAGAGCTTCTCTGGTGCAGAGGAGAAGGATGTGCTGCAGAGGAGGGACTCCCTGCTGCACCATGAGAGGGACAGGGCATGACAGCTGTCTTCTCCCAGAGAGGGCTGCAAAGTGTGAAGGTGGGTGTTCAGGCAGGGGTGCCCAGGGCTGTCCTTCCCAGCAGGGTCACTGCACCCCGGTTGTCTGTGTGCTGGAGCAGGGACTCTGCCGCCTGCCAGGGTCAGCACTCAGCCTGCCCGGGGAGCTCCCCAGGGTTCTGCAGGGAGAAGCTGTGGGTGGAAGGAGTGACCCCCAGCAAGGCAGGGTCCTTCTGCTGTTGAGAGGGTGCTCTGGGGACAGGGCTGCTCACAGCTCCACACATCTCCCAGAATATTTCCAAGGGGATGTCTGAAGGAGCAGGACAAGGCACGGATTACTATAAAGACAATGAACCTTCCTGAGTCTGCTTTTTCATTTTTTATTCCAGGGAGTTAGGGAGGGGGAGAGAAAAGGGTAAATGGAAAAGGAGCTCCCAAGTTTTAAAAAGCCCCTGAGACTCTTGAACTGAAACTTTGAGTGATCAGTAGGTCTGCCAGAAAGCTTGTAACATGCCTACAGCAACTCCTCTTCCTATGGCCAGCACCAGCATCATCTCTACTGGACTTTTCAGCCTTAGTCTGACCCAGGTTTTTTTTGACCTGCAAACCAGGGCAGGGACTCTGCTGTCTGCCAGGGTCAGGACTCAACCTGCCCGGGAGCTCCCCACAACGCTGTTAGGTGGAAGGAGTGACCCACCATAGCAGGGCCATTTTGCTGTCCAGAGGGTGCCCCATAGGTAAGGGCTGATAACATCTCACCCCCAGGGCATTTCCAAATTGACTTCTCAGGAGGGACATCAAGGCAGGGATTACCTGAAAGGGAAGGAATCTGTGGTTTCTGTCCTCTGCTCCTGGATTGATGGGTGGGGAGCAAAAGGCAGAAATTCATCTTTCAGATACAGAGGAGGTGCTGAAACTCCAAATCATTTTCACTTGGAGAGGAATGTCAAGACTCGCTGGCTTGCAGACAGCACCAGCATCTCCTTTCCAGACTTGTCCGGGCGGCTGTACAAGGCACACACAGATGTCCCTGGGCAGTGCCCTTCTGCCAGGACATGTCTGCAGGCCAGAGCTGAGCTCTCAGCGGGTGGGCTGGGCTCTGTGAGCAGTGGCAGGGACGAGATGTGGGGACAGAGACAGAGCTCCTGGCAGGGACAGCTCCAGGCAGAGGAGGCAGGGGCAGGGAGTGCCTTTAACCTCTGTCTGCCAGAAGAACCATCAGAGGGGGAACTCGGGCACCTCCCTGCCATCCCCTGCAGTGTTGATGCCTGCCCCTTAGCAATGCTCCCAGGCTCCTCTCCCACCCAGCACAGCGTCTGTCCTCAAGGCTGGGGCATCGCAGGCTGAGCTGCTCCCTTGGCAGCTTCCAAGGAGGAGAAGCTCCCAGGGGCTCTTCTGTCTCTCCCTGTTCTCCCTCGGCAGGAGCACTGGGTCACGTCTTCTTGTGCCCTCGCTGCCTCCGCTGCCCTTCTTCCCCTCAACCTCTCTGTGGTTGGGGTTTTAGCTGCAGCTCAGGCACTGATGCCACAAGTCCAGCCATGCAGGCAAGTTCCCTAAGCCCATCGTGCCCTGTGGGGCTCTGGGAAATGCAAGGTGTGGGGCCGGGAATGAGCCCATTCCATCCTGGTCAGAACAGCTTTAGGTCATCCAAGTGCTTCCCCAATGTTATAATGCTGGAGGATGTTGAACCCCTCTTCTGTGTTACAAGTGGGTTAGATCTGATCTATAGAGTTACTACAGGAAGTGTTTATATTTAGAATAGTCTGTTCTACTTTAAATACGAGAACTTGTCCCCCCCTTTCCCAGGAACCAATGCTGTAGGGCAGGGCTGAGCCCCTGGGAGCCCATAGGAAGAGGCCCTGCTCCTCACAGCAGACTCAGAAAGCAGAAACCGCAGCTCCAGCCAGAAAGGGAGAGGCAATGTGCATTTTGGTGTGTGCTGGGACAGGTGGGGCTTGTGGAAGGGTGTTGGTTGATGATAGGAAGAGATTTTCTCAGGGAAAACTGTCCAAACTTGTCATTGTGCTCTCCTCCTTCCAGAGTAACCCATGGCCAGAGACATCAGATGTCCAACAGCAGCTCCATCACCCAGTTAGAATCATAGAATCATAGAATCATAGAATGTTTTGGGTTGGAAGGGACCCCTAGAGGTCATCTAGTCCAACCCCCCTCCAGTGAGCAGGGACACCACTAACTAGATCAGGTTGCTCAGAGCCCCATCCAACCTGGCCTTGAATGTTCCCAGGGATGGGACCTCCACCACCTCTCTGGGAAACCCGTTCCAGTGTTTCACCACCCTCGTTGTAAAGAATTTCCTCCTTATATCCAGTCTAAATCTACCCTGGTTTAGTTTAAAACCATTACCCCTTGTCCTGTCACAGCTGGCCCTACTAAAAAGATTTTCCCCATCTTTCCTCCTCCTGGCATTCGCAGACACACGGGAGCTGCAGCTCTTGCACTTCGGGCTCTTCCTGGGCATCTACCTGGCTGCCCTCCTGGGCAATGGCCTCATCATCACCGCCATAGCCTGCGACCACGGCCTCCACACCCCCATGTACTTCTTCCTCCTCAATCTCTCCCTCCTTGACATGGGGTCCATCTCAACCACTCTTCCCAAATCCTTGGCCAATTCCCTCTGGGACACCAGGGCCATCTCCTACACAGGATGTGCTGCCCAGCTCTTTCTGTTTTCATTCTTGACAGCAGCAGAGTATTGTCTTCTCACCATCATGGCCTGTGACCACTATGTTGCCATCTGCAAACCCCTGCACTATGTAAATCTCCTGGGCAGCAGAGCTTGTGTCCACATGGCAGCAGCTGCCTGGAGCAGTGCTTTTCTCAATTCTTTCCTTCACACAGCCAATACATTTTCCGTGCCCCTATGCAAGGGCAATGCTGTGGACCAGTTCTTCTGTGAAATCCCCCAGGTCCTCAAACTCTCCTGCTCAGATGCCTACCTCAGGGAGGTTGGGCTTATTGTAGTCAGTGCCTGTTTACTCTTTGGTTGTTTTGTTTTCATTGTTCTGTCCTATGTTCAGATCTTCAGGACTGTGCTGAGGATCCCCTCTCAGCAGGGACGGCACAAAACCTTTTCCACATACCTCCCTCACCTGGCTGTGGTCTGCCTGTTTATCATCACTGGCATGTTTGCCTACCTGAAGCCCCTCTCCATCTCCTCCCCATCCCTGGATCTGGTGGTTAGTGTATTGTATTCAGTGGTGCCTCCAGCAGTGAACCCCTTCATCTATAGCATGAGGAACCAGGAGCTCAAAGATGCACTCAAAAAGCTGATTTCATGGGTAGTATTTCAGTAGCAATAATCCACTCGTGTCTTCACAAGATATTTCCAGTGTATCTGGGGATCCTCCTGTGCTTTGGGCATTTTATCTGTGATAATTCTATATCTCCCGGAATGTCTGCATGCACTCCACTTCTCCAGAGGCACAAACCCAGTCTGTCTCACCCAGAGGCCTTTGCATATGTGTCTGACCCAATGGCACAGCTTGCCTCCCCTATCACATCTCTGTCATAAAAGGGGGGTTTCTATATGCCACTGTCTGGAGGTTGGGGTCTTCTTCCAACGCTGAGGTCAGGAACAGGCTGAAGAAATTGCCTTCCACACGGCTGTGCTTCTGTCCTGGTGTTCTCTGTGGCTGTTGGTGTGGATACATTCCTAGCAGAATGAGGACATCAACTCCTGATAAGGTCGGGATGCTATTAAAGGGGAAATGCTTAGCCAATATACGGAACTTAGTTGCTAGAATAGAGAAGCAGTAACTGCAAGCAGGATAAGATGACAACAATGCAATAACCAATGAGTGAGTTGGAGGCTTATACGCTTGTTGGATAGACAGTAGTATGTATGAATTAGAAAAGTATACGTGATCATGTATACAGGGCTTGGAAGAATATAAAAGCTGTATGCAAAGGTATAATAAACGGCTTCTGGAGATCATATTGGTCGGCGTCAGGAGTCCAGTCTTCCGCAAGTGGTGACCCCGACGTGCCTACGATGGGACAATGATTTATGAAAAGGCAGAAGGACTCGGCTGGTGAGGACGGAGTAGCTGGACTACCCAGGATTTGAAAGAATATTGGAGACACTGCGCAGTGGAGCACCTAACAAGAAAGGTGAGCAGCCGAGGCTGGGAACTTGGGAACGGTTTTAACTAAAGAGGAAAAGGCAATACAGGACATGTTCCAGCATATTCTCTCTAGGAGAGCATTGAAATATGATAAAAGGACTTTAAATCGCTTATTGCGATGGGGACAGTCGCATGGTTTCTTCACCTCAGCCCAAGATGTTTTTGATTTGGACCTCTGGGATAAGCTGGGAGCTGTGTTGTGGGATGAGGTCGGCAATGGGTCTAAGGAGGCTGTCGCTTGGAGTTCGGCATGGAAACTCATTACCACGGTGCTCAAGGAGCTAAAAGCCGAACCATCGGTAGCTACCTGTGCCGCCGAAGCACTAGACCTGAAAAAAAAAACACCAAACAACAAAAAAACCCAACAACAACAACAAAAAAAACCCATGAACCTATGATTACTGAAACAGTATTTCCCCCTCCGCCTCTTATTCCACCTTTGCCAGAGACATTCTCTCCTGTTGAGGCGCAGACAATTAGAGAGGAATTGTGTAAGCAAAATCAAGAAATGCAAAAAATCATTCAGAAGTTAGCTGAATTGCCTCCAACTCCATCCAGAGAGGGTCTGTCTGACGCAGATATGTTGTTCTTACGAATTGAGTTGTCTAGGCATAACGCTGAAATGCAAAAGCTAATAGACCGATTGGCTCACCTGCCTGTGCGGGATGATGAGATTTTACCAGGGTTGAAAGAGTTAACAGAGCAAACAGCAAAAGTCCAAGAAGCCCTTGATGGAGGCCGGTATGCAGGAATGTGACCACTAATTGCGCAGGGAGCGGGAAGGAAAGCTGGGGATAAGGAAGCTGGATAACCGAAGAAGAGCAAAGAGAATTAGGATATTGGAGGAGGATATGTGATGAGAACCAGGCGCGGCAAGCTCTGACCTCAGGGCCCGACCCACATAATTCCAACGCTCTCCCTAATCCACAGGGCTCAGATAGGGACCCCCCTGATCCAGTTCAACGGTGGCAGGAGTAATTCAAAATGTAATCATCGAAGGGGACTTTATGCCTAATGCCACTGCCTTCCCTGTTCAGGTGATAGGGGGACATTTGGAGTGATGGCGTCTGTCTTTCCAAGTAACCGTTATGTGTGATGGAGCCCTGCTTTCCTGGGGATGGCTGAGCACCTGCCTGCCCATGGGAAGTGGTGAATGAATTCCTTGCTTTATCTTGCTTGCACGTGCAGCTTTTGCTTTCCCTATTAAACTGTCTTTATCTCAACCCACGAGCTTCCTCACTCTTACTCTTCTGATTCTCTCCCGTACCCCATTGTGGGGGGAGTGAGAAAGTGGCTCCGTGGTGCTTACCATGACAGTCCCTTTTGGCATGAAAGGTGTATCTGAAAAGACGGAGTTGACAGAATCGGAGTCAGATTTTGTTCGAGTAGTTTTTAAGATACTCTCAGCAATGATGTGGGGCTCGAAGGGTTCAAGATAATGACAGGTTTGATTGGAATGTGCTAGATGAAACTTATAGCTGTTATTGCTGTTTAGCTATTAATTGGCAGGCTCCAGTGCTTGCCATGGGGTTTGCTCACCTTACTGTACATTAGTTCAGTGCTTGTTAGTTGCTCCTTTTTGCTTTTGCTGCTTGCTGTACTGCTGTACTGCTTATCATTTCACTGTGCTGTGCCCAGGAACATTTTGATAACCGCCATGGCGATGTGCCTGGGCTGGCAGATGGCCAGGGCATCGCTGCTGTTTCTGTGCTGCTGTGCTGGACAGGCTGTGGATAAGTCCAAGCCAGAGCAGGGGCAAGAGGAGTTTGCAGCAATGCTAAAACCCTAAGGTCTGGTCCAAAGAGACCAGGGGTGGAGATTGTAATGAATATACCTTTAAGTTGTTGTAACCCATTATTTGAGTTGCATGTTCTAGCAATTACTAGAGCAAGAACCACCTGAACCAATGGAGGACAAGCCTTACAAGAAGCAGTGCAAGTGCAGCAGTGACCTGACCCGAGCTGGCTTTGGTGCCCAGTTACTCCATGCAACACACCACTTCTCCTGTCCTGAGTGACCAGCATAAGAGATGGAGCCCAAAGTCATGGACTAAATTAACTCCATGGACATTTTGTGGACATTTCTGGACATTTTACAAGGGCGGTCCATAGACTAAGGGAATGATATCTGTATAATATATTAAAGGATGGGAAGGGGGTGGTCGTTAATGAAGATGTATTGGATGTGCGGGACCTGAGCATGATGTAAATGGTATGGAATAAAGTGTGGATACTGTCCTGGTTTTGGCTGGGACAGGGTTAATTTTCTTCCTAGTAGCTGGTATAGTGCCGTGTTTTGGATTTCGTGCTAGAAGAATGTTGATAACACACTGATGTTTTGGTTGCTACTGGGCAGTGCTTAGACTGGCCAAGGACTTCTCAGCTCTCAGCTCTGCCAGATGCACAAGAAGCTGGGAGGGAACATGGGCAGGACAGCTGACCCAAATTGACCAAGGGGCTATTCCAGACCATATGACGTCCTGCTCAGTATATAAGCTAGGGGGAAAACAGATTATGCAGGCAACATCAGCATTATGGTTCAAACAAATCATCCATCTCTATCATTGAGTGGACACACCAAGTTTTGAAGGGTTTACTTGATATAAAAAAAAAAAAAAAAAAAAGGGGGTGAGATTGGCCTGAGCATGATTGAGTAATGAAAGCTGTATATGTTATGAACCATCTCCATCTTACAGGCGATAGGACACTACCCCCTGCTTTAATACATGCCAAAGACTTACAAGAGACAATAGACTGGTCCGACACACCACAGGTGATGTGGCGGGATCCTATGAGTGGTACCTGGAATGGCCCCACAAAGCTACTAACATGGGGAAAGGGTTATGCTTGTGTAATTACAGATTCCGGACCACGATGGGTACCAGCGAAATGTATCTGGCCCTGGCTGCAACATCCCAAGGATGACCAACAACCTCAGATGCCCGAATAACTGCGGCTGTGTTCCTTGGATACAGGTCATTTGTCCGGACTGCGGAGATATTCGCTGGACTGCTGTGACGGGACGCTTTTTGCACGGAAGGAGCGACAGCGGGATACTGCTCATCCTCATCATGGGGTTCAAGAGCTTAGCAATGGGATTGTTAATATGTATATGGGTAATGGAATGGAAAATGGAGCAGATAGAGGGAGTTAACAAGCATTAAGAACTGTGGAAACATGTGGTTAACATGGGCAAATGCGACAGGGCAAACATCCTTTTGCTTGTCTTTAGCCACTCCAGGAGACCCTTTTAGGACGTGCTTAATAGGGATGCCATATTTGAACATGAACAATTGGAAGGAGTTTGTTAGAAACAACACAATACTAAATGCGTCCATAGTAAACTCCACTTGCTGTCAGCATTATAACTGCAGCAGGTCGCGGCTACAATGCACCTGTCACAATGATACAGGGGTGTTAGCAGCTTTGATCACCAACAACTTGAACGTCTCGTTCCCATGGGACCCACGGGAGTTAGATTTGATGACATCGCTAAATGGTAGCAATGGGTGCTTTACATTGGGAGGCAAGTTGTATAGTCACCCTGGTCAACATGGAAGAGAAAATTGGTCTCGATGGACAAATGTAACTAGCCCGACTCCAGGGTATACGTACACATCCTTAACCGGCAACTGTTGCCTCGGATCCATCGGATCTGAAGCTCTCGATCAGGTATTCCCTGTGTGGAATGATGATTCCGTGAAAGCCCTACACCCAGGATATTTTTTGATATGTGGAAATTGAGCATGGGCAAGTATTCAAAAAAATGCAATAGAAGGCCCATGCTATTTTGGTAAGCTATCATTGTTTGCCCCTACTTATGCTAGCTTGCTAAACATGTCCATCTGGAATATCACGAGAAGACCTATAACTAAACGATCCTTAAAACAATTAGGACCAGACTGTAAGGATCAGGTAACCTTCTGGGATACGCCAACCAGAATAATCACATCTTTTCTGGCCCCCAGAGTGATGGCTGCCTAAAATGCCTGAACTGTTCAGAAACTGGGCTGCTGAACAGCAAAACAGTTGAATATCACTTCTGAAATTCTGACCAAACTTATGGCCGACATAGTGTAAGGCATGCAGCTCTACAGGACAGAGCCGCCATAGACTTTTGCTGTTAGCACAGGATCATGGATGTGAAGATTTTGGAGGGATGTGTTGCTTTAACCTGTCTGATCACTCTAAGTCCATACATAGTAAGTTACAACAACTACAAGGGAATATGAGAAAGCTACAAGTTAACAAGAATCCATGGGACATGTTTTGGGATAATTTGGGTGGGGAGCACTGAAATGGCTGTGTGATTTACTAATGCATGCTTTAGTGTTGATTTTAGCTGTTTTGTCGATATTAGTTTTAATTCTTATAATACCGCGCTGTGTAACTGATATGATAAAGAGGGCTATGCATGGAGTTTGGATAGCACAAAACAAAGAAGGGGGAATTGTGGATACATTCCTAGCAGCACAAGGACATCAGGTTCTGATAGGGTTGGAATGCTATTAAAGGGGAAATGCTTAGCCAGTGTACAGGACACTATTAAAGGGGAAAAATTATGAGTGAGTTAGAGGCTTATATGCTTGTCAGATAGACAGTAGTATG
Source organism: Gorsachius magnificus (assembly GCA_034008185.1). Classification (NCBI taxonomy): domain Eukaryota; kingdom Metazoa; phylum Chordata; class Aves; order Pelecaniformes; family Ardeidae; genus Gorsachius; species Gorsachius magnificus. The sequence continues at coordinate 1,422,981 of CM067105.1, read as the reverse complement.
TACGAATTAGAAAAGTCTACGTGACCGTGTGTACGGGGCTTGGAAGACTATAAAAGCTGTATGCAAAAGTATAATAAACGGCTTCTGGAGATCATATCGGTCAGCGTCAGGAGTCCGGTCTTCTGCATATCTCCACCCGTGCTTCCCTTCATGGGTGACGGCCTTCAGGGGGCCCACAGACACCGTGAGGACCTTGGAGATTTCAATCAGAATTTAACTACTTCTTCAGCAGCTTGTTCAATCTTCGTTCAGGATCTGCAGTACAGGAACCTGGCAGCAGAGGGCTCATGGAAATGCAAATGCCCTAACATGCCACGGCTCTCTGTGGTTTTCTTTAACTCCTCCATGCTTGCGTGGTTCATGAGAGAGATTTCAGCAGGGCAGTCTAAATGAGAAGGTTTCAAAAAGAAACAACATTTTCAAAAGATTCATGGTTTTTTCCTGCTTACAGAAGAAGCAACATCAACAATCTCCTCTTCACATTGATCCAGAGTGTCTCCTGATGAATACCAGACCCTTTCCGTCAGACACTCCAGAGACACTTCAATCCCCCCCCCCCCAATCTGCCATTCCTCTCACCAGTCACCTGAGATTTCATCCTCATGCTCAAATCAGAGCTTTGCCCACTCCAGATGCAGCTGAAAGTCTCAACACCGATTCCCACCTCTTTTCCTTGCAGAAATGTCTCCAAATGGACACAGATTTTCTCTGTTAACAGGAACAAATCCAAACTAAAAGAGGAAAAGAGTAGTTCGGTAAAGAACCAAATACATTCCCCAGCTGTCTGTTAAGTCTGGGGTGCCACCGCTAAATTCCACTTCTACATTTTAATGAGATTAATGGGAAAGGATGGAGAGAAACACAAGGGAGCAGTCGGTGGAAGAGAGAGTCAGGCAACAGGAACAGCAAGCTGCAAACTGCCCGAAGCTCCCAGCAGCACTTGGGGAGGGCTCTGAGTGAATGGAGGGTAATGGGAGGAGGAAAACAGGATGGACACTGGAAAATGCATATGTGCAGGCACTCTGCTGAGATGATGACTTGCAAAATGGTCAGCTTAATCAGGACATGTGGAAATACCTCAAAGATCAGTGAGATTCAACAGACTCCATACTGGAGAGAGCAGGGGTCAAGCCAGTCCTGGGAAGATCGTACCCGTCCTGGAAAGTTTCCTGATGGCAACACAGGACAACATTGTCTCTCTCTTAAAAGTATTCAGATATTTCAGCTGATGAAAATACTCCTGTACTACCTAAATGTTGTGGAAAATGTCCTAATCTTTGCAGGCCAAGCTCAGTTGCTGACCAGAAGCCTCCAGTGCCAACTTCAGGTCTGACTGATACACTCACCTGGGACTGGTGGTTAGCATGAGGGTCCATGGGAGACCGGGTCCCACCCACTGAGCCTGCAGGTTGAGCGTCACACCAGGCGTCTGTGCTCCTGTAAGTTAATTCACCCTGATTTCCAAAATTGCTCTTAAAAAAAAGAAAAGAGAGAAAAAATCAACCCAAACCATATGAGCCCTCCTGCCACACCACAGGATGACAGTTTGGACAGAAATCAAGAGGGAGGACAAGGGCATAAGCAATATGAAAATCTGTAAAGAGCAATAATACATATCTTTTGCTTTATTTTTTTTTTTATATTTTTCTTTTTCTATTTGCTTAGGTTCCCGTTTACCACGTCCCTCCAAGCCCAACCAGCCAATCATTTCTTTACCCATCAGCTTGTGCAACCATGCAGAATGCACTGTCCTAACTTGTGATGCAAGAGGACATGCTAAAGGACACACTCCTCAACCAATGTGAGGCTAAGCAGCCTTTAGTTCTCCACCTCATCTGTGGGGACTTCTTGAAAAACGCTTGCAACATTTGCTTTTTGTCAGTCTTTAGGGAGTGCCCCTCATCTCCTTGACTTTCAAAGAGGAGGATGAGTGATGTCCTTGGGGTCAGCCTCGAGGGACAACAGCCTTGAAGACCTTGCTGGGAAAGACTGAGGCAAAGAGGACACAGAGTAGTTCAGACCTCTCTGCATCTCCTCTCACTGAGTTCAGAAGTGGCCCCACATAACTTGTGTTTATTATCCCCCATTATTTCATGGCCACTACAGCCCAGGATGACACTGGTTTTCATATCCCTGACCAGCTCTTCATGCTTGCAAGGACCTGATCCAGGTGAGCATCATCTCTGTCCAGCTGGTGGCTTTCCTCACTGCAATTCATGCAGTGCCTTGCATCTACCAGATAGAGATGGGACAGAGCTGGCCTCCCTGTGGGGGTGGGAATCAGCCACGTTCACACAAGCACCCAATTAATCTGAGATGCTGCTATGGGTGTCATTCACACACCCACTGTGAGGGGACATAGCGGTCCTGTAGGTCCTGTGCTGTCCCTGCCAGCCCCATGCAGGTTTGGTGGGGCGCCCTGGTGTCTCACACAGTACTACAGGCCTATATTTGGCCATCAAACGAGGTCTCCTGCCTAAGGATGGAACAAGGATGGGGGATTCTGAGTCGTAACTGTGTTTCGGGAGCAGAGCTGCTGGAAAAACTCTCGGGGAGAAGGTCCAGGGAAGAGCTCCTCTGCAAAGCGCAGCAGGGCTCCTGCAAAAGGAGTAGGGCAGGGAGAGATTCAAGGCAGCCTGGAGTGGGAGGAGAGGTGAGAGCTGAAAGGGAAGGAATCTGGACAGCTCCTGGAAGGGTAAGTCTCTTGGTGCAGGGCAATGCAGCTGCGGTTCCGGGAAGGCTCTACTGAAGCTCTCCTAGCCTCCAGGCTCCAGGATCTGTCTGGAGGGCTCCCAGCCCAGGGGCTCATGTTAGACAAGTGTGAAGGGCTGAAGTCAAGGTGTGCACCCAGAGGTGCCCACGGTGTTTCAGAGGGACTTTGCCAGAAGCAGGGGCTACCCTACAGGTGAAGCGCTCTCCTGAGCCTGTGCTTTCAGTTTCCTGCTGTTTCAGGGAAAGGGAAAAGGCGCTGCTACTTGTGGAGAGGGAGACTGAGAGTCCTGAGCTGCTCCACTGAGAGATCAGTAGGTGTGGTAGGAGAGAACTGAACTGCTTCCACCCACTCCTCTACCTATAGAGAGCACCAGCATCACCTTTTTTATCCTCATCAGGCTTTGTCTGACCTGCTTCTTACTGCCTGCAAGTGGGGAGTACCTCTGGAGAGTGCCTGAAACTGGGAGGTTTCTTCAGGTCAGAGCTGAGCAGACAGCAGCTGCTGATGGGCTCTGTGAAGCCTGAGAGGGATAAAATTTCAGGACAGAGAAACTGTTCGTGGCAGGGATAGCTCCAGGCAGCAGACACATGAGCAGAGAGCTATAGGAAACTCCAAGCAGCAATGTCATTGGAGGGAGGATTTGGAAAGCTCCCTGTCAACCCCTCCAAGGCAGAACCCCTCCTTGGAGAAAGACCCCTGCTTTTGTCTCCCCCCCAGCACAGCCTCTGCCCTCCAAGCTCTGTGCTCCAGGGCAGAAGTTGCCTTCGCTGCAGCCGGAGCTTCAGCATGAAGGTGCCTATTTTTTGTACAGCTGAACTGAGGCAAGAGGGATCCCATCTCCTGTGGGCTTGTGGCAGGCATGGGAGGGAGCTGAGTCCCCTTCCTCCCCCAGGACTACACACCCAGGATGAGGTGCCTCATTTGACTCAGAACGGGGTAAATGAGTTCCCTTCCATGTCACTGTCTGGGTGTCCTGTCTAATGATAGGTCAAGGAAAGGTGATTCTCATGCTAAAACCTTTTCCTCATAGGAGAAATTACAGTACTGGGAAGAAGCATCACTTCCCAGAATAGGGAGGGAACATCAGGGATGACTTCACTCTGCTTCACAGTAGCCCCAGGGGCACCCGGAGGGAGGGGGCATGGGGCTGGTCCTCTGCTGCTCTGCCTATGCACAGTTCCAGCATCAGCTCTGCTGGACCCATCAGGCTTAGCCTGACCTGCCTTTTTCCACCTGCAAACAGGACCATGCACCCAGGCAGTGCCCTGCAAACAGGCAGGGTTCTGTAGGGCCAGGGGGAGGGCACAGAGTTTGGGATGGGGTCTGTGAGTGCTGACAGGGAAAAGACATGGGACAGAGAAGCGTCTCCCATGGTGAGAATCTCCAGGAAGCAGGGCTATCAACAGGGAATGAGAGGAATTTACTGCAGAAATGCTGTGTGAGGGAAAATTCAGAAAACTCAGGGTTTCTCTGGGGGGAAAACTCCAGTGCTGATCCCTTCCTCTGAGCAAACCCCCTGGCCTCCTCTCCCAGCCAGCAAAGCCTCTGCCCTCAGGGCTGGGGGCTCCAAGGTGGGAACCAGCTCCTCTGCAGCCAGAGCTCCAGCAGAGCCGAGGGGCAGCTCTCCAGCCCCGTGGCCATTTCCCTCCGCAGAGCCCAGGGGCTGAGAGCAGCTGCCCGGAAATGGTGGTGCCTGGGAGCTGCTCTATTTTCTCTTGGTTTTTTACTGTGTTACCATTATCTTGTTGTTTCTGTCATGCTCTCTGGGGAAGTGGAAGCCCAGCTCACATCCCCACATCCCAGAGTCACATGTTTATCTTGTCTTTCCCCCCATGTGTCCACTGGAATGTTTGTCCCATTTTTCCTGTAATCTGTAGGCCTGTGTGCAATGCAGCATGTGGGGCTGGAGAATAAAGTGGTTTTCCCTTAATCAGATGCTATTGTTAGGACATTTGTCTATGTCTTTGAGGTACCTTTCCACGCTGTGAGTTGCCCTCTAGAATGTGGACCTGTCTCCTTTTGTTATCTGAAAGCCCCGTGGAGAAGCACAGACATGCTAGTGGAGAAGCACAGACATGCTAGGACTGAGAAATTCTTGTTGGCTTGGTGAAAGGAGCCATGTGTGTCCCTGGCTAGAAGTCAGGTGCTGAGACCTTGAGAAAGGGTGAGACTGCCCTTGATCCCTCTGTTTCCAGTCACGTCTGGATGTTTTTCAGGGTAACACAAGACTGTGATCACCCTCAATCTTATGGTGAACAAGCCCACGGCAGCTCAGAATAAGTTGGAAGGACAGATCAGCTCCCCTCACTCTGCACTAAGCCACAGGCAACTTTTGCCTCGCAGGACACTCTCTGTTCTCCTTGCATGCAGCAGAAATGCTGAGGGTTTCTGACGTCCAAGAAAACTCCGCAGGTAAGATGGGGGAGCTTTAACATCTCCAAAACTCTCTAACTGTTTTCTGCCATCCCTGTTCCTTAGCACTGAGCATTCAGATGTTGACAGGCCCTTCTGCATTAGCAGCAATTTAATCTGAAAATGTCAAACACCAGGACTGCCCCCTGCCCCCACCATTCCCATGAGCTCACTGCTGCAAAGCAGGGCTGACTCCTCAGCAGCCAGTGGGCAGAGGCCCTGCTCCTCATGGCATGCTCGGCCAGCACAAGCCAGAGCTGCAGCCACAGAGCTGAAGGAAGGTCTCCTGGAAAGGAAAACAGTGTCAGTATAGGCGGGAGGGTAGCAGGGTGAATATCTAGGAGAAAACTTTTGATTTTTGCCAGAGAATTCTCCCTTAACTCTTCGTTGACTCTTCCTCTAAGAACAGGACCCCATGCCCAGAGGCAGCAACCATCCAACATCAGCTCCATCATCCAGTTCCTCCTCATGGCATTCGCAGACACACGGGAGCTGCAGCTCTTGCACTTCTGGCTCTTCCTGGGCATCTACCTGGCTGCCCTCCTGGGCAACGGCCTCATCATCACCACCATAGCCTGCGACCACCGCCTCCACACCCCCATGTACTTCTTCCTCCTCAACCTCTCCCTCACTGACCTGGGCTGCATTTTTACCATTGTCCCCAAATCCATGGCCAGTTCCCTGGGGGACACCAGGGCCATCTCCTGTGCAGGATGTGCTAGCCAGTTCTTTTTCTTTCTCTTCTTGATCGCTGCAGAGTTTTGTCTTCTCACCGTCATGGCCTATGACCGCTACATTGCCATCTGTTCTTCTGTGAAATCCCCCACATCCTCAAGCTCTCCTGCTCAGACACAGACTATCTCAGGGAGGTTGGTTTTACTGTTTTTAGTCTATCTTTAATTTTTGGGTGTTTTGTTTTCATTGTGCTGTCCTATGTGCAGGTCTTCAGGGCCGTGCTGAGGATCCCCTCTCAGCAGGGACGGCACAAAGCCTTTTCCACGTGCCTCCCTCACCTGGCCGTGGTCTCCCTGTTTATCAGCACTGGCATATTTGCCTACCTGAAGCCCCCCTCCATTTCCTCCCCATCCCTGGATCTGGTGGTGGCAGTCCTGTACTCAGTGGTGCCTCCAGCAGTGAACCCCCTCATCTACAGCATGAGGAACCAGGACCTCAAAGACGCACTCAAGAAGGTCATTCGATCAGAATCTTTCAGCAGCAATAATCTGCCTGCTTCTCTTCACAGGTGATTTTCAATTTATCTCAGTAACATACTGTACTTTTGTCTATTTTCTCTGTGATAATCATATTTGCACACGAACAACGACATCCACTCCTGTTCTTGAGAAGCAAGAAGGTCTGTTTGAACCAGAGGCATTTGCACATCTTCCTCATCCAATGGCATAGCTCGCCTCCCGTAATAAAATTGGGCTTCAGCAGTGCCACTCTCTGGGATGTTTATCTCTTCCAAAGCTGAGCTCCGGATCAGGCTGGGGAAATTGGCCCCTCAAGGCTGTTGCTGCTGTGTTTTGGTCCTCCATGTGCTTTGTAGAGGAGGGCATGGGGTGAGGTGTTAGGGGAGTGAGCTTTCACTGGTGTCCTCCTTATCTGGACACTTCCAGCGGTGGGCGCTCTCCACTGGTTTATGGGTGAGTTTGGCTGCCCTGGGGGAATGGCCAGCCTCTCAACCTCTGTCCTTTTCCAGACCCTGGCAGATGCCAAAGCAGAGATGTCTGTGAAACCCAGCATGGGATGCAGATACGGCTGGGAATTTTCCAGGACCTGCAGGAGGCTATCTCTTTTAGGAGGAAGCAAAGGAGAAAAGGGCACAAAGGGGTGTCATGGAGATGATGCAAGAGAAACTGTTCCTCACACCGAATACACCCTGTGCCATGCTGTGCCTGCACAGTGGGTCCATGGGACCATTTGTGGGTCAGCAGGGATGAGCCAGCACAGATCTGGGCACTGCCAGTGCATGAAGCAGATGCCAGGGACTGACCACCTGGAGTTGGTGGCTGCAAGAAAACTCAATAGCAAAGAGAAGAGCTTCAATTGCTCTTTAGAGACCAACACTGAACAATGAAAATGCAGGGCGGCTGCTGCAGGAGGATGGTGATGTAATAAAGAGGAGACACCAATGGGGCTGAGGGAGTCAATGTTATTTTTTCCTGAATCTTTACTGAAAAGGTCTCCCAGGGCTCTGTGCTCAATAAAGAGCTCCTTATCGCAAGAACCTCAGGAAGTCCCAGAAAGACAAATGCTGGTTTCTGGCCCTGCAGGGGACTCTCCCTGGCAATGGCACAGGCTGGGGCCTGCCTGGCTGGGAGCAGCTCTGTGGGAAAGGCTCTGTGTGGTCAGGGAGCTGGACAGGAGGCAGCCATGTGGCCTGGCAACAAGGGAGGCCATCAGCATCCTGGGCTGGATGACCAGAAACACAACCAAGAGATTGAGGGAAGGGCAACAAAGCTGGTGAGGGGTCTGGAGATCAAGTCTTATGAGGAGCAGCTGAAGGAATTGGGATTGTTTAGTCTGGACAAAAGGAGGCTGAGGGGTGACCTTATTGTCCTCTACAACTACCTGAAAGGAGGGTGTAATGAGGTTGTTGTCGGTCTCTTCTCCCAAGTAGTAAATGATAGGAAGAGAGGAAATGGCCTCAAGTTGTACCAGGGGAGGTTTAGATCAGATATTTGGAAAGAATTCTTCACTGAAAGGGGTATCAGGCACTGGAAGGGGCTGCCCAGGGAAGTGGTCAAGTCACCATCCCTGGAGGTATTTAGAAGACGGGTTGATGAGATGCTTAGGGACATGGTTTAGTGGTGGACAGGTATGGTTGGGCTCGATGATCTTAAAGGTCTTTTCCAACCAAATGAATCTATGATTCCATGATTGAGGGAAGGGATTGTCTGGAGTGCTCAATCCAGATTTCAGATCCCAAATTCAGGGATACTGGCAAGCTGGCATGGGTTTAGCGCTGAGCCTTCAGGACAGCCAGGGACTGGAGCACTTTGCCAGCAGGGAGAGGCTGAGAGAGCTGGGTTTGTCCAGCCCTGAGAAAGGGAAGGGTGAGGGGGACCTCATCCCAGCCTGCCAGTACCTGCAAGGAGGGTCTGGAGAATATGGAGCCAGGCTCTTCACCATAGCGCACGGTGGGAGGACAAAAGAAAATGGGTGGAAGGTAAAAGAAGAGAGGTTCTGCAGGACATAAGGAAAAACTACTTTTCCCATGGGCTTAGCCAAGTGCTGGAATGGGCCACCCAGAGACCTTGTGAAGTCTTTGTCCTTGGGGGTTTTCAAACTCGGACTGAAACAAACCTTGCACGACTTGGTCTGACCCGGTTTTTTCTGGGTTGGGCTGCAGATTCCTGAGGTCCCTTCAACCTCTGTTCTCTTAGGATCCTGTGAACTGGGCCCTGTTTCTACCTGGAGCAGAGCAGACGGTCATGGGACATGAATCCTCCTGTGCTGTCAGTGACCATCGAAATCAACATGTAAAGCAGTGATGAGAGGTTGATGCCTCAGTGTGACTCACTCTGTGCAAAGACTGAGGAGCCCTGGGCAGGGAAGATTTTTTCTCTTGCCTGGAGGCCTGCCAGGTGTCACTTAATGTCAGTGAAAAAGAAAGTAAGAAGAACTGAAGACAAAGATCCAAAGCAAAGAAAGGTGTCAACACACTTTTCAGCTTTTTTTTTCAGTCTCTAGAGGGATTTGTTACTTCTCTTTTTGAAAAGAAAAGTGTTTTCCAGCACTGGGAAGGGCTGTAGGACACAAATGCCTTCAGCTGCAGGCACACAGACACATGGTGACAGTACAGATGCCCTGGGAACTCCTGCCCAGCCTCCACCTGCAGCTTGCAACGTGCTCTGGTCTCCCACAGGTCCTCTGTGATAGATGCCAGTCCCAGGCCAGCACCTCGGGGACATTGGGGCCCCTAAAAGTGGCACTGCCTGTTCATGGTCAGGCAGATCATGTCTGCCTGGAAAGGTGCACAATTTCTTTTTAAAAACATTTAAATAAATATACAAGCACATTTTCATCAGCTGGATTGTTGGAGTGCTTCTAAGAAATGGCAGTGTTTTCCCACCCTGACAGAACAGGAATTTCCTGGAAGTGAACTAATGGCAGGAGAAGAAATATTGATCTCCCCTGTACTTGTATTACCACTACTCTGTCGATTATTTCATCTCCCTCGTCATTCTGGTGTTTCCAGCTCTCCTGATTAGATGGCCATGCCTAAGGACATCTTTTCAGCAGACTATCTGGACGTATGCCCTTCCCGTTGCTCTCAGGTTTCCTCCTCTGCTTGTCATCTGAATAGAAGAAAACACCTCTTTACAGTGGGTGTCTGATCACTGGATGTGCTTGCCCAGAGATTGTGGAATCTCCCTCCGTGGAGGTATTCAAAGGCCGTCTAGAGCCAGTCCTGGACAACCTCCTCCAGCTGACTGTGCTTGAGCAGGAAGGAGTTGGATTAGAGTCTCCAAGAGGCCTCTTCCAAGCCTCAGTCTTCTGTGCTTATACAACACCCAGCAGTGGTTCTGAGCACTTTTCTGTGGGATCCCTGTGCTGTTTTGACTCCTGGTGCCCATGAAGCAGAGCCTCCTTTTGAGGATGAGCTCCTTCACTGTGTAATCCTGAGGACAGGGACAACCACAGATTACAAAGGCTAGAATGGCCTCAACACATACCGGTGCCCACTTCCCTTGCCTCCAGCACCCAGCCCCTTGCCCCTACAGGGTGTGTGTTGGAAAGGACCCCGGAGGTCTCTAGCACCATGGTCTGGTCTGAGCAGGGAGAACTTGACAGGTAGATCAGTTTGCCCAGGGATTTCTCCTGACCCAGCACTCATCCAGCATCATGGTAGGTTTTTTCTCCCCTTAAGCTCATGAAAAATTCCCCTTTTTGCCCTTTCTGCTTCTTGTCCTCATTGTGTTTTGTCCTTCCCCCCCATCCCTGCCCACAGGCCATATCCTCAAAACTACTCTGACCGAGCATCCTTGTACCAGGCCTGGCTGGGATGGAGTTAACTTTCCTTGTCACAGCCCCTCTAAGCGCTGTGCTTTGCACTGGTGACTGAACCAGTGCTGATCCCACACCAGGGTTCTGGCTGTTGCCGAACACTGCTCGCAGGGCATCAAGGCTTTCGCTCCCCAACACCTCCCACAAAAGTCAGTTGGCTTGGTAGGGGGCAAGGAAATGGGAGGGAAGACGGGATGAACAGGGGACCTGAACTCACCAAAGGTCTGTTCCACACCAAAGGATGTCGTGCTCAGCAATAAAAACTTGGCAAAAGCAGGAGGAAAGGGTGCTGTTCAGTGTTACGGTGTTTGTCTTCCCAGGACTGCTTTACATGTGCTGAGGTTCAGCCATTTTAGCAAGTGGCTGAACATCTGCCTGCCCCGGGAAGTGGTGTGTGAATTCCTCTTCTTGCTTTGCTTGCACACATGGCTTTTCCTTTCCCTATTAAGGGTTCCTTCTCTTGATCCATGAGACTTTTCTCCTTCCCTCTATTTTCTCCCCATCCTCTAGGAGAGGGTAGCTGAATGAAAAACACTGGGTGGGTGTTTGGCTGCTGGCCGGGGTCAACCTGCGACTACAACAATCACAACCTACTCTCCAAGTGGGGCCTGCCCAGGGTTCCCTGGGACTGTGCAGCCAGGGTGGGCTGACCAGCTCCAAGCAGAGATATGCACTGGAGGTCCCTGCATGGCCACAGAGGAGGGCCCGTGGATTCCCAGTGCAGAGGGACTGAGGTGGTGCCTGTGGGCTGACACAGGGGCAGAGTCAGGGGCTGAGAGGGGGAGCACAGAAGACAACCGGCAGCTCCTCTGCGCACTGGGGCTGGAGTAAGGCACCCGGAAGTGCTCCTGAGAGAGGCCAGCAGAACAGGAGAGGAGCCACCATGAGCTGTTGTGAAGGGCACAAAAACTTGGCCTTCAGTTTGGGGGTTCCCAGCAGGCACTGCCAGTGGCTGCAGCCCACAGGACAGCCCTGACCCCATGAGCAGCAGCAAGTCCTGTCCTGCACTTTGTCCTTCTTCTATCTCATCACATTCCTCACAGGACAGTCCTTCTGCTGGTCAGGTTTCCTCTGAAAGGCAGACCTGGGGCACAGGAATGCTCCTCCCAGTTTAGTGCCAGCGACAAACGTGGTGGCAGTTGCCTCCTCCAGGTCATGGATACAGGTGTTCAGCTGCACAGGACAGTCCCCTGTGCTGCCCCACAATGCTCCCACTGGCTTTCAGGATGGGATGACCTCTTCAGCGCTGCTCGCTCAGCCTCATCATCCAACTGGTGTTTTACCCAGCTCTTTGTCTCCCCATCAAGACCATCATGGCCTAATGTGGGCACAAGGGTATTGAGGGAGACCATGCCCAAAGTCTTGCTGAAGTGGAGGGCAATGACATCCACTCTTCTCCCCTCGTGCAGAAAAGCAGTGACTTCTTCATGAAGGCAATCAGGTAGGTGAGGCATGATTTACCCTTGGATAATCCATGCTGACTGCACTGGGGACACATTCTTCTCTTTTAGGTGCCAAGAAATGTCACCCAAGAGCCCTCATGCCAAGGCACACTTGTCACCACAGTGAGCTTGTACAGCCTGGGATTCCCTGGGTTGCACTTTTGGCCTCTTGCAAAGATAGGTGCACCATTGGCTTGTACTCACTCGAAAGGGACCTTTACCAATGCCATGACAATTCAATTGGGATATTCCAAAGAAATATCGATCTTCCAGTGTAACTGCATTGCCATGAATCTGCCTGCTCCACTGTGTATTTATTTTCACTCATCTTTCATGTATTTTCACCTGTCTTGATAAAATAACCATTGCTAACATCACCTTCTCACATGCAGACTTCCTGGACAAAGGCCCTCTCCATTCTTCTCCACTTTTCTCCTCCCCTTACTCCTTCTTCATTCACATTCCTGTCACCCAGACAGTTGCTGCTTTGACATCAGGGAGTTAGAAGTTTGCCTGTCTTTCAGCAGTCTAATTGTCTCCTCAGACAACTCTTTAATTGTGTTTCCCTCTACCTTTGTTTATCCACCTGCCTATAAAATCTCTCCTCATGAGAGGCCGCCCGTACTGAGCATGTGCTTGCAGACGGAGTTTTCTTGATGGAACTTGTTCATGCTTGGCTTTTTCTTTGCTTGCCAATAGGAAAACATCCCTCAGTGCCTGTGTGCAGTCAGTTCTCTAAGGAGAGCAGGGGGCAGATGGTGCAAAGGAGCTGTCACCTGCAGCTGCAGGCTTCAGTGGAGAAGTCTGATGTCAGGAAGAGTGATGGAAGTGCCAGGGGGGCGTTGAGAGCAATGGCGGGGTTTGGAAGGTGTGGAGGAAGGATGTCCCTAGAGTGTCAGACCTCCAGGGATGGCTTCTCCTACCTCTCCAGACCTCCTGAGGAGACCTCCTGAGGGATCATTATCACTTGCAGAATGCTGCTATCCCCTCTTCTCTACACAGAAAAGTAATAAAATATATCCTTTAAAATCAGACATCATTTTGAGGAGGCGCACTTTGAAACTTTCCTCTTTAACTGCACTGTAAAGCCTCTCCAGTGAGCTGCACAAGTCTTGAAGACTTGAAGAAAGTTAAATGAAGATAATTAGATCATTAGGGCTTTTTGTATTTTCAGGAGCGCATGGTGTCTTTGGGGCTGAGTCCATCAAGCTCAGATATGGAGAGAGGAGATGGAAGAAACCTCTGAGGAAGTCCAAGTCAGAAGCCAAACTCAAAGTACCTTGAAGTATTAATGGGGTCCAGTGAGGGCCATCACTGACAAAACCTCCTCAGGGACTCGTTAGTGCAGCTCATTGGAGGCCATGATTGCAGGGAGGCAAAGGCACTGTGCAAGTGGCTGTAACGCTGTCAAATCCTTGGTTGGTTTTAGGCAGCAGAAAGGCCAAGCCCTGACCTGTAGGCCCTGGGAAGGCAGATCCTGTCCCTCCTGCGTAGCTCAGGGCTCTTTCTGGGGGCAGTGGGTTGAGAGGGTGAGCAATGCCAAGTGCAGGAAAACTGTACAGCACGTCGTGGTTTGGCCAAGAAGGGCTAAGGAGGAAACAAACAGAAGACCCTCCAAATCCAGTTTCTCCTGGTAGGCCTCAGTGGCAGATGCAACTGTCCTAGCCAAGGGGACAAAGACCTCGGTCTTGTGTGGCCTTTCAACCTTGCCAGAGCCCTTGGCCATCTCGACTGCAGGGTGTCCCACAGTGTCCCATGCCTGCAGCTCTTTCCTTTCAGGCTGTAGACACCCATTCTTGCTTTCCCACCTAGCTATCACACCAGCATTTCTAGACCTTCCCTGATGTCTGTCCCCCATCGCTGGCTGTTCACTGAAACACAAAGCCATGGGCTGATGCAGATTCCCTCTGGGCGTCCCCTTGCACCACAAGGATAACCTCTGAGTGAGACTTCTTTTCATCACCTGAGGTCTGAATCTTCCAAGCTGAACTTTGTCGAGGTTTTCCTCTCTCTCCCCACTACCAAGAAAAGATCCGTCATCTCTGAAACCATGCTTCAGGGACTTGCATGGCACTACTCTAAAGCCGTGAGCCTCCACTTCACCAGGCTAAAGAAGCCCGGGTCCCTCAGCTTCTCCACACAGGCCCCAAAAGACATCCTGGAAAATCTCCTCTAGAACCTCTCCACTTCCTCATCTTTCTTCTAGACTGGGGATCCCCACACTCAGAAACACTTGTCAGATGTGGCCACCCCAGTGATGAGTCAAGGAGGGTGTTAACTCCTTTGCCTGGCTGGCCATGCTCCCCCTCATGCAGCCCAGTGTGCAGCTGCCCTTATTCATGGTGAGCATGCACCACTGGCTCATAGGGCATTCCTCTTCATGGCCAGGCCCTTCTCAGGGTCACTCCTGAGCTTCTCAGGTCCCAGCCTGGCCTCAGGCTTGGGAGTTATTCTGCCCCCGACAGAGGATTGGTCGTTTCTTCTTCCAAAAGTTTGCGATTTTTCTACTGACAGAATCCCAGATTATTTCAAGGTCCCCCTGGAGTGAAGCTCTGTTTGGACAGTAGTTAATGTGTGCGTACAGACGGCTCAACTTACATGTGGTGCTTCTGACAAGATAATAGTATAATGGATTAGAAAACACTACTGATAAGAGAAGCAGGTGCTAAGTTAATGGAATTGCTGACCAGGGTAGGAATTCCCATGGTGGCAAGCTGAGAAGCACCAGATGAGGTTACAAAGAAAGCCAAGCTGGGCAAGGGAGGAAGGGGTGAAGATAAATGGGCTGTTTGGATGGGCAGGTACAAGAATTGTCGCGGGGAAGAAATTGTGATTGTGAAAAGATGGAAAAATGAAAGAAAAGGTGAAGCAAAGACAATTACCAGGGCTGTTTGGGGATACCTGCTAAGAATCCCTGCATGTGAGCAACAACACCTGGAGGGAGACATGAACACCACAGACACCTTGCTAGATACAGGCATCCAGGCAGATCAATATCACATACCTCTGAGCCCAAAAGTCCATCTGGTTATTTACTCATCCACTTACCCACACAGCCAGACCATAATATCCTAACTTGGGCACAGGAATGTTGGGGAGGTGATGTTGAAAAGTATACTGACTTCCATTTTAAGACAACCACTGCTCTCTCCTGACCAGCAATCCTGTCATAGAATCATAGAGTCATGGAATCGTTTAGGTTGGAAAATACCTATAAGATCATCGAGCCCATTACTCTAACCCTGCCACCCCACCACTAAACCCTGTCCCTAAGTACCTTGTCTGCCCGGCTTTTAAATACCTCCAGAGATGGGGACTTGACCCCTTCCCTGGGCAGCCCATTCCAGTGCTTGACAGCTCTTTTGGGGAAGGAATTTTTCCTAATAAAGAAGGCCTCATCATCACAATCGTTGAGCTCTGTACAATCAAAACACTCCCTAACATACAGAGCCACACCACTGCCTCTCCTTCCTTGACTGTCCCTTCTGAAGAGCTTACAGCCATCCATTGCAGCACTGCAGTTATGAAAGGCATCCCACCATGTTTCTGTGATGGTGACTAAGTCGTAGCTATCCTATCTTGGACTTGATGATCTTAAAGGCCCTTTCCAACCTTACTGATTCTATGATCAGCTCCTCAAACACCAGTGACTTCACAAGCCTATAAGCTGGTAAGCCACCCTTGACATCACAAGCAACTACACAAGCAAAATTCCTGCGCTTCCCCTATCAGGAACTTGTCCACAACTGACATAATCACCTGCACAAGCTGGGTTCCCATGCCAGCCCAATCAAGAACTGGGCCATAAGTGACAGTGGTAGCACCTGCACAAGTATGCTGGTTTTGGCTGGGGTAGAGTTAATTTTCTCCATAGTACCCAGTCTGGGGCTGTGCTTTGGATTTGTGCTGGAAACAGCGTTGATAACCCAGGGATGTGTTTGCTCCTGCTGAGCCTCCTGTCAAGGCCTTTCCTGCTCCTCACCCCACCCCACCAGTGAGCAGGCTGGGAGGGGCACAAAAAGTTTGGAGAGGACACAGATGGGAGAGCTGAGCCCAGCTGACCAAAGGGCTATTCCAGGCCATATGACATCATGCTCAGCATATAAAGCTGGGGAAGAAGAAGAAAGAAGGGGAGGTGGGGAGATGTTGTGAGTGATGCCGTTTGTCTTCCCAAGTCACCGTTACATATGATGGAGCCCTGCTTTCCTGGGGATGGCTGAGCACCTGCCTGCCCATGGGAAGCAGTGAATGAATTTCTTGCTTTGTTTTGCTTGTGTGCATGGCTTTTGTTCTCTTTAGGAAACTGTCTTCATCTCAACCCATGAGTTTTCTCACTTTCAATGAGAGTACCTCTGATTCTCTCCCCCATCCCACGGGGGGGAGTGAGTGAGCACTTGTGTGGTGCTCAGTTGCTGGATGTGGTTCAACCAGGAGTCTCTTTTATTCTGGCATGTGGCAGAAGTTTGCCGCCTCCTCCTGGTGGAGATGAGGCTCAGGCCCAAGGGGGGTGTGAATGGGGAGCACACCTGAGCACAGAGTGTCCATTTCATGGTACTTTGGGTCCTGAACCCTGCAGGCTGGGTCCATTCTCCAGAGCAGAGCAGGATCACCACTGTGCCCCAGATCCATGCTTACTCATGCCACTCCTGAGGACCTGCCCAAAGGATGTGCTGGAGAGATGCTCTGCACTGCTGCCCCATGCTGGGCAGAGAAAGACTGTGGAAAGCCCATGGGAGAGCAGTGTTCCCAAGGCGAGACACCCAAGGTGATGGATGACACCCATGGGCACTCTAAACATGGGCTCCATCCCCTGGGCATCTCCCCCTAGGGCAGGCTCCAGCCCTGCATCTCCCCAGGGAGAGATGGGCCCAGGGCTGGGGAAGGAGGGGCTGGCTCTGGGACGAGGGGATGCCAGCAGGAAAGGTATCGGGACCAGGGCAGAGGGTGTGTGTGTGCCTACCCTCCCCCCGAACCTCCCAGGATCACCCCAGGGGTAGAGGAGCTCCCAGCAGGGAATGAGCCAACGCTGTTGTGGCAGAGGCTGTTGGCCTCCTCCCCTCCTCTGCTCCAGAGCCAGTCGTGCTGGCGGCAGAGCTGCCCAGCTGTGGCTGTCCCTGCGGGAGCCCTGCCATGGACACCCAAGGCACCTTCCAGCCTGCAGCAGAGGGGTCTGTCAGGGATAAGCTGGAGGGGTGTGGAGACCCACCGGTGAGAGCAGGGAGGGCACTTTGGGCTCCTGGGTCCTGCCCCAGTGTCAAAGCCTTCTCCCTACCTGGCTGAAAGGTTTCTTTGCCCATGGGAGCTGGGGCAGGTGAAGGCCCCAGCCAAGAGAGAAGGACCCTGGCTCAGCTCACTGCAGCGCCTGCTTTAGGCCAGGGACTGAAAATACTCTCTGCCATGGAGACGGGGCCACATGAGCCTTCTCCCAGACAGCCCCTTCTCCAGGCCAGGGGCTGGGTGACAGCTTTGGGCTGCAGCCCATATCTCCTGGGGGTCCTTTCTCCCTCTCCCTGGGCTCTCCCTCCTCTTCCTCCCACAGCGATGAGGCAAAGCTCCCCCCACCCGCCAACTCCCACCCCCCTGCATTGTACACAGGTCCTGCCCCAACAAACACCCAGACTGACCCCCCTGGCAAGGCAGCAGGAGGGCAGGGCTGGGGGCTGGAGAGGACCCCAGCCGAGAGGAGGTCGGCTCGGCCAACGCCCCCGCAAGGGGCAGTCTGGGGCTGGGACAGATGCTCGGCTCTGGAGGGCCCAAAGCAACAGGAACAGCTCATGGAATCTGGGCTCCTGGCAGAGCCAGCCAAGGGGCAGTGGAAGCCCTGGGTTCCCCAGCTGCTCCTAACCCCTGTGGGAGGTGATCCTCCAGCTGTGATACTGCCCTGGGGCTGGCTGGGGATTCCAGGGCACCAAAGCCACCTTAGGGCTAACTGCTGTGAGGCCACAGCCCTGGGCTCACCCCAAACAGCAGCTGTGTTGGGGCCTCTCTGCATGGGACCAGCTTGGCCCAGGCAGGGCCTGAGGGAACGAGCAATTGGGGAACCCCACGGTGAAGAGTTGAGCACTCACAGGATCTTGCCAAGAGCCATTTTCTGCTGGAAACTGTGGCTGCAGGATGGAAATGTCTCTCTCAGCAGGAATATTCTCCAGGGACCATGGACTCTCACAGCCCCACAGTCTAACCCCAAGACTGCTCTCCCCAAGATGTGCCCCTTCCCCACCACCATGGCATTGTGCTCTGCTCCTCCCCATCAAGCTAAGGGAGACACCCCAGCACCTGGGTAGGCAAGCACCAGATGGCAGCATGATGCAAACCCAGGGGAATCAAAATGGAGGAAATGCCGGGCTCTTTGTGCTGCCCATGGGAGAAGGGAGAGGGTTCCCTGGTGCTCAGGGCTCTCCCAGCTGCACAGCCCTCTCCTCCCTCCCGCTGCCCCCAGCTGCACAGCAGAGCTGGGCTGTCCTGGCCCCCAGCTGCGGGACTGGTGTGCGCTGAGCTCCAGTGTCACAGCCTTTGTGTCCTCTGGGGGACGTGCCAGAGTCACCTCTTCAGCATCGTCATAGCCTGTGCTCTCTGGGGATAGGCACCAGGCATCTCCCTCAGCTCCGGGGGCCCCAGGACTTCTCTGTGAGCACAGGTTTGCCCCTGCAAGCAGCAAGGCAGGCCATGGCACGGTCGCCCCACGGGGTGCCTCTCCTGGTCTGTACATCACCCTCCTCCCTTCCCCTCACCACTCCTGACATGGTCAGCTCCCTCTCCCACCCCTGGACCCCCAAGGAAAACTCCTGGGGCACGTTCTCCCACCCCAGGAGGTTGGGCTCTCGGAACAGCAGTGATTCATGCGGCATCGGGGATGGCACCTCATAAACCAGCAGCACCATCTTTCCCTCTCACCTCCGGGGGCATCCCTGGCTCCTGCTGCCTCCTCTGGTGCCCTGGGCATTTCCCAGTCTCCCTGCCTAGGGGCAAGATCCTCCCCTGGCTCAGAAACCTCCCTGACATCATCATAGGCATTCGCTGGGTCATCCCCAGGCAGGACAGGGACATCTGAAAGGAGAGGGGAGCTGATGACATTGGGAAGATACATGGGCAGAACAGAGGATGGGAAGATGTGCAGGGACATGGGGCTTGGACACTGATGCTGGTGGCAAAATAGGTGACCCCCTGTTATGTCCTCCCCGCCTCCAATGATGACACTCAGTGACACCACTGTTCTTCACATGCCCTGAGGGAGGAGAGAGCCACTCCTTCCCTCACCCTGTTACCTGGTGCTGATCCCGGACCATCCTCCTCCTTGCTGTCCCTGGAGCAGGGCTGCAGCTTGGTCAGGGATCCCTCAGAATAGGAGCCTGGTGAGAGGCACAGCGGGTGTTTTGGGAGTGTGCTCTGCTGAGCAGGCTTCTGCTCAGTGCTGCTGGGGATGGGGGACCCACAGAGCCAGAGCTGAGTGGGGAGGATGGCTCAGGACTCAGCCTGCTCCCCTGGGACAAGCTCTGTCTCCCAGGGGCTCCCCAAGCTGCTCCATGACAGCCCCTTCCCTCACAAATCCAGGTCTCACCCAGGGGTGCAGGGGCAGGCAGAGAGGGGCTGTCCCTGGCTGGGACGGGAAGAAGCGGTGGGGAGGAAGCTCCTTCTTGGGCCCAGGACCTGGCTGCTCTCCCCACAGCCCCAGCGCTGCAGGGACCATGGGCCAGGGGACTGCAGGGGCTCAGCCATGGGAGGGGGGTGAGGGTCCCACACTCACCTGAGCCACTGAACCTCGCCTGCTCCTCCCAGGCCAGGCTGTACCCGATCTCCTCATAGACGGCCTCAGGGAAGGGCTCCCAAGCTCTCCCAGAGCCTGTGGACAGTGGCAGGGCTGGCCCAGGGACAGGCACAGAGGGGACAGGATCCCGCTCTGCTGCCCTAGTTTTTCTCCCCCAGGCCAGCGAAAGGCGATGGCCACAGCACAGCCCCACTGCGCTGTCTGGTCACTGCTCCCACTGCCTCAGTGAGGGCAATGTCCCCATGGAGATGGCCCGGGGCAGCGGCACCCTGGCACCGTTCCCTCAGAAACAGCCCCTGTGCCCCTCTGGCCCCTGGGTCGGGTCCCTCGTGCTGAGCTGGGAGCAGATCCCACCTTTCCTCTCCCCCTGCAGCTGCCCCCTCTCTGCCCGAGGCATCCAGAGCATGGCGCCTGCCCTGCCAGGGGGAGGTCAGGCTTGGACAGAGGAACAGCCTGAGGGCCTGAAACCATGGGCATGGACCCTGCTGCCACACAATCCTCTTCCTGGCACGTCCCCTGCCCCCAGCCCCCTCCAGAGCTGCCCAGAGCGCTGCCAGGGTGATGTCCTCGTCTGTCTCTCCTTAGCTCCCATCTCCCCCAGACCAGCTCTGCCATTTCTCTCTTCACCCTGGCCCGAATTCCCGCTGTACCTGGACACTCTCTATCCCTTGCTTCTGGTGGCAGTCAATGAGGCGGGACAGGGGACAGCAGGCAGCACACACTCTTGTCCCCGCAGCTCTGCCTCGACCACTCCTTGACACCTCACAGAACCCCTGGCCTTGACCGGAGGCATCTTTCCCCAGGACCCACCTCTGCGCCCAGCCTTGGCGCTTCGCACTTGCCTGGCCAGGAGGGCCAGGAGAAGGCAGAGAAGAGCCCCCAGGATGATGCAGATGATGACGGGCAATGACAGTCTCTCGCTGCCAGTCGGATGGCCCCGCGTGGGATCTGCATGGCAGGAGCACAAAAAGGGAAGCACCAGGCCTGGCAGAGGTGTGGGGCTAGGGTTCCCTGGTCCTGACCCCCATTAATTCCTGGGTAAGAGACCCCAGGGTGTAAATGATGAGGAAG
>CM067105.1:1327065-1402065 GCA_034008185.1 Gorsachius magnificus | reverse complement strand
TTGTGGGTGCCCAGTACTACTGGAGATGGTGAATGGGCTCCAAATTCCTTGCCCAGGGCTTTCCTGCATGCAGCAGAGCTGAACAGTATCTGCCCAGCTTTCTGGAGGGGAAACTGGAGACCCCAGGGGAGCAGAGGGCAATCTGCAAGGAAATGATGTGCCTGAGGGCAGCCATCCCAAAAGACAGGGTCATCCAAGGCGGAGTCACCCAAGTATCGACAAGTGAACAAGGGCTCTGCCATGCCAGAGGAGGCTGTGGGGACTCAGCAAGATCAGAAAAAGCAGAGTGGAGGCTGATTCATGTCTCCTTCAGTAAAAGCCCAAAGATGGTTCAGTGTGTACGCTGGAAAACCACGAGAGATGCTCTGAGCTCCTTCCACAGCTTTCAACCCCTGGGAACGAGCGCAGTGGCCGTGCTCAGCCCAGCTGGGCCTGACCAGCACAGCCAGTGTGGGGTCACTCCATGGTCTCACGGCCCACTTTCTCTGCAGAGCACCACTGCCAGCTTGGGGCCCTGTGAGGAACACAGGGAGAGGGCTGGGAGCACAAGGCCAGATAAAGATGCAGAGCCAGAAGTCAGTCATTGTTCTCTTGGTGCTCCAGCAGGCCTGGGAAGTTCCTGGGGAAGGACTGGTGTCTACTGCTTGCCATCTCTTAGTGCCATCATCCCTTCTGCAGGGTGGAATGGAGGGGGAGGCTGGGACTGTGTCAGGGCTTGCACTGAAAGAGGCTTGACCCAGAAGCCACATCATTTTACTGCTGTCCTTCAGTTCCTGTGCCCAGCACATGTCCTTGAGACAACCTTCCCCACCCCATGTGTTAAACCTTACCCCAAAAGCCACCCCAAGAAAAGGCTCCTCGGTCAGGATCCCATTGTGACCACAGGGAGGACAAGGCCTCTCCTGCATCCTCTGTAGGACTGGCAGCCTCTGTGATCCTCAGTGGAAAAGGCAGCAGCAGAGGAGAACCTGGGAAACTGTAGACCACCCCCATGCCCATGGAGGCCCTCAAGAAGAGTCCCTCAGTCCAAATATGCAGCCCAGCTTGTTGCTGCATGATCAGACAGGAGAAACTGCCCCAGGAACCTCATTCCAGACCCACCCCTCCAGGCCCCAGCCCAGAGCCAGGCAGGGCTTTCCCCCTTGTCACTGTTATGGCTCAAGGGAGCCAAGAGACACCTTGTGGGAGGAAATACTAGGTGGACAGAGCCACTTCAATAGTCTCGGCAGCCCCTCTACAGGCAGAGCAACTCTCCACAGCCAAGACAGGACTCGCTGCTGCTCATGGAGTCAGGGCTCTCCTGTGGGCTGCAGCCACTGGCAGTGCCTGCTGGGAACCCCAAACTGAAGGCCAAGCTTTTCTGCCTTTCACCACAGCTCATGGTGGCTTTTCTCCCCTGCTGCTGTCCTCTCTATGGAGCACCGCCAGGCATGTTACTCCCAGCCCGTGTGCAGAAGAGCTGCTGGTTGTCTTCTGTGCTCCCCCTCTCAGCCCCTGACTCTGCCCCCGTGTCAGCCCACAGGCACCACCTCAGTCCCTCTGCACTGGGACTCCACGGGCCCTCCTCTGTGGCCATGCAGGGACCTCCAGTGCATATCTCTGCTTGGAGCTGGTCACCCCATCCTGGCTGCACAGTCCCAGGGAACCCTGGGCAGGTCCCACTTGGAGAGTAGGTTGTGATTGTTGTTACAGGTTGACCCCAGCCAGCAGCCAAAACCCAACCCAGTGTTTTTCACTCAGCTACCCTCTCCTAGAGGACGAGGACAAAATAGAGGGAAGGAGAAAAGTCTCATGGATCAAGAGAAAGACCCCTCAATAGGGAAAGGAAAAGCCATGTGTGCAAGCAAAGCAAAAAGAGGAATTCACACACCACTTCTGTCGTGGTTTAACCCGGCTGGCAACTAAGCACCATGCAGCCGCTCGCTCACTCCCCCCCCTCCCTCAGTGGGATGGGGGAGAGAATCAGAGAAAAGGGAAAAAAAAGTAAGACCTGTGGGTTGAGATAGAGACAGTTTAATAAGAGAGAATAATAACAATACAATAATAATAATAATAATAATAATAATAATAATGGTAAGAAAATATACAGAATATATAAAACAAGTGATGCACAATGCAATTGCTCACCACCCGCTAACTGATGCCCAGCCCGTCCCGAGCAGCAATCACTCCCCCCGGGCCGCGATCATACAGCCCGAGCTGCGACCACTCTCCCCGCGACCGACCGACCGACTTGACCGACCCGACTGACTAGCCCCCCCGAGCATAACGTTATATGGTGTGGAATAGCTCTTTGGACAGTTTGGGTCCTAGCTGTGCTGTACTCCCAGCTTGCTATGCCCCTGGCCGAGCAGGAGAAGCTCAAAAAGTCCTTGAGCAGTCTGAGCACTACTTGGCAACAACTAAAAACATCAGCGTGTTATCAACATTCTTCTAGCACTGAATCCAAAGCACAGCACTATGCTAGCTTCTGTGAAGAAAATTAACTCTATCCCAGCCGAAACCAGGACAACTTCCCAGGGGCAGGCAGATGTTCAGCCACTTGCTAAAGTGGCTGCAGCTCAGCACATGTAAAGCAGTCCTGGGAAGACAAACACCTGAACAGCACCCTTTCCTCCTGCTTTTGCCAAGTTTTTATTGCTGAGCATGACATCCTTTGGTATGGAACAGCCCTTTGGTCAGTTCAGGTCCCCTGTCCATCCTGCCTTCCCTCCCATTTCCTTGCCCCCTACCAAGCCAACTGAGTTTTGTGGAAGGTGTTGGAGAGAGAAAGCCTTGATGCCCTGCGAGCAGTGTTCGGCAACAGCCAGAACCTTGGTGTGGGATCAGCACTGGTTCAGTCACCAGTGCAAAGCGCAGCGCTTAGAGGGGCTGCTATAAGGAGAGTTAACTCCATCCCAGCCAGGCCTGGTACAAGGATGCTTGGTCAGAGTAGTTTTGAGGATATGGCCTGCGGGCAGGGACGGGGGGAAAGGACAAAACACAATGAGGACAAGAAGCAGAAAGGGCCAAAGGGAATTTTTCATGAGCTTAAGGGGAGAAAAACCCTACCATGATGCTAGATGAGTGCTGGGTCAGGAGAAATCCCTGGGCAACCTGATCTACCTGTCAAGTTCTCCCTGCTCAGACCAGACCATGGTGCTAGAGACCTCCAGGGGTCCTTTCCAACACACACCCTGGGCTGGGCACTCGAGGCAACAGAAGTTGGAGGCTGCTGTGTGTTGAGGCCGTGCTGGCCTTTGTAATCTGCGGTTGTCCCTGTCCTCAGGATTACACAGTGAAGGAGCTCATCTTCAAAAGGAGGCTCTGCTCCATAGGCACCAGGAGTCAAGACAGCACAGGGATCCCACAGAAAAGTGCTCAGAATCACTGCTGGGTGTTGTATAAGCACAGAAGACTGAGGCTTGGAAGAGGCCTCTTGGAGACTGTCTAATCCAACTCCTTCCTGCTCAAGCACAGTCAGGTGGAGGAGGTTGTCCAGGACTGGCTCTAGATGGCCTTTGAATACCTCCACCAAGGGAGATTCCACAATCTCTGGGCAAGCACATCCAGTGATCAGACACCCACCGTAAAGAGGTGTTTTCTTCTGTTCGGATGACAAGCAGAGGAGGAAACCTCAGAGCAATGGGAAGGGCATACGTCTAGATAGTCTGCTGAAAAGATGTCCTTAGGCATGGCCATCTAATCAGGAGAGCTGGAAACACCAGAATGACAAGGGAGATAAAATAATCAAGAGAGTAGTGGTAATACAAGTACAGGGGAAGATCAATATTTCTTCTCCTGCCATTAGTTCACTTCCAGGAAATTCCTGTTCTGTCAGGGTGGGAAAACACTGCCATTTCTCCAAAAGTACTCCAACGATTCAGCTGATGAAAATGTGCTTGTATATTTATTTAAATGCTTTAAAAAAGAAATTGTGCACCTTTCCAGGCAGACATGAGCTGCCTGACCATGAACAGGCAGTGCCACTCTTAGGGGCCCCAGTGTCCCTGAGGTGCTGGCCTGGGATTGGCATCTATCACAGAGGACCTGTGGGAGACCAGAGCACTTTGCAAGCTGCCGGTGGAGGCTGGGCAGGGGTTCCCAGGGCATCTGTACTGGCACGAGGTGTCTGTGTCCCTGCAGCTGAAGGCATTTGTGTCCTACAGCCCTTCCCAGTGCTGGAAAACACTTTTCTTTTCAAAAAGAGAAGTCACAAATCCCTCTAGAGACTGAAAAAAAAAAGCTGAAAAGTATGTAGAAACCTTTCTTTGCTTTGGATCTTTGTCTTCAGTTCTTCTTACTTTCTTTTCACTGACATTAAGTGACACCTGGCAGGCCTCCAGGCATGAGAACAAGATCATTCTCTGTCTTGCACAGAGCCCCATGCCCAAAAACCTTCCCTGCCCAGGACTCCTCAGTCTTTGCACAGAGTGAGTCACACTGAGGCATCAACCTCTCATCACTGCTTTAAATGTTGATTTCAATGGTCACTGACAGCACAGGAGGATTCATGTCCCATGACCGTCTGCTCTGCTCCAGGTAGAAACAGGGCCCAGCTTCACAGGATCCTAAGAGAACAGAGGTTGAAGGGACCTCAGGAACTCTGCAGCCCAACCGGAAAAAACAGGGTCAGACCAAGTCATTTGTTTCAGTCTGAGTTTGAAAACCCCCAAGGACAGAGACTGCACAAGGTCTCTGGGTGGCCCATTCCAGCACTTGGCTAAGCCCATGGGAGAAGTAGTTTTTCCTTATGTTCTGCAGAACCACTCTTCTTTTACCTTCCACCCATTGTCTTTTGTCCTCCCACCATGTGCCATGGTGAAGAGCCTGGCTCTGTATTCTCCATGTCCTCGCCACAGGTACTGGCATGCTGGGATGAGGTCCCCCTCAGCCTTCCCTTCTCAAGGCTGGACAAACCCAGCTCCCTCAGCCTCTCCCCACTGGCAAAGCGCCAGCTCCCTCAGCCTCTCCCCACTGGCAAAGTGGTCCAGTCTCTGGCTGTCCTGAGGGCCTGTCGCTAAACCCACTCCAGCATGCAAGTATTGCTCCTGAACTGAGGATGTGAAATCTGGATGGAGCATTCCAGAGAATCCCTTTCCTCAATCACTGAATCATAGATTCATTTGGTTGGAAAAGACCTTTAAGATCATTGAGCCCAACCATACCTGTCCACCACTAAACCATGTCCCCAGGCATCTCGTCAACCCGTCTTTTAAATACCTCCAGGGATGGTGACTTGACCACTTCCCTGGGCAGCCCCTTCCAGTGCCTGATACCCCTTGCAGTGAAGAATTCTTTCCAAATATCTGATCTAAACCTCCCCTGGTACAACTTGAGGCCATTTCCTCTCTTCCTATCATTTACTACTTGGGAGAAGAGACCAACACCAACCTCATTACACCCTCCTTTCAGGTAGTTGTAGAGGACAATAAGGTCACCCCTCAGCCTCCTTTTGTCCAGACTAAACAATCCCAGTTCCTTCAGCTGATCCTCATAAGACTTGATCTCCAGACCCCTCACCAGGTTTATTGCCCTTCCCTCGATCTCTTGGTTGTGTTTCTGGTCATCCAGCCCAGGATGCTGATCTCCCTTGCTGCCAGGGCACACGGCTGCCTCCTGTCCAGCTCCCTGACCACACAGAGCCTTTCCCACAGAGCTGCTCCCAGCCAGGCAGGCCCCAGCCTGTGCCATTGCCAGGGGGAGTCCTCTGCAGGGCCAGAAACCAGCATTTGTCTTTCTGGGACTTCCTGAGGTTCTTGCGATAAGGAGCTCTTTATTGAGCACAGAGCCCTGGGAGACCTTTTCAGTAAAGATTCAGGAAAAAATAACATTGACTCCCTCAGCCCCATTGGTGTCTCCTCTTTATTACATCACCATCCTCCTGCAGCAGCCGCCCTGCATTTTCATTGTTCAGTGTTGGTCTCTAAAGAGCAATTGAAGCTCTTCTCTTTGCTATTGAGTTTTCTTGCAGCCACCAACTCCAGGTGGTCACTCCCTGGCATCTGCTTCATGCACTGGCAGTGCCCAGATCTGTGCTGGCTCATCCCTGCTGACCCACAAATGGTCCCATGGACCCACTGTGCAGGCACAGCATGGCAAAGGGTGTGTTCGGTGTGAGGAACAGTTTCTCTTGCATCATCTCCATGACACCCCTTTGTGCCCTTTTCTCCTTTGCTTCCTCCTAAAAGAGATAGACTCCTGCAGGTCCTGGAAAATTCCCGGCCGTATATGCATCCCATGCTGAATTTCACAGACATCCCTGCATTGGCATCTTCCAGGGTCTGGACAAGGACAGAGGTTGAGAGGCTGGCCATTCCCCTAGTGCAGCCAAACTCACCCATAAACCAGTGGAGAGCGCCCACCGCTGGAAGTGGCCAGATAAGGAGGACACCAGTGAAACCTCACTCCCCTAACACATCACCCCATGCCCTCCTCTACAAAGCACATGGAGGACCAAAGCACAGCAGCAACAGCCTTGAGGGGCCAATTTCCCCAGCCTGATCCGGAGCTCAGCTTTGGAAGAGAGAAACATCCCAGACAGTGGCACTGCTGAAGCCCAATTTTATTACGGGAGGAGAGCTATGCCATTGGATGAGGAAGATGTGCAAAGGCCTCTGGTTCGAACAGACCTTCTTGCTTCTCAAGAACAGGAGTGGATGTCATTGTTCGTGTGCAAATATGATTATCACAGAGAAAATAGACAAAAGTACAGTATGTTACTCAGATAAATTGAAAATCATCTGTGAAGAGAAGCAGGCAGATTATTGCTGCTGAAAGACTCTGATTGAATGAGCTTCTTGAGTGCGTCTTTGAGGTCCTGGTTCCTCATGCCATAGATGAGGGGGTTAGGGAGGCAGACAAACGCCAAATCCAGGGTGGGGAGGAATGGAGGGGGGCTTCAGGTAGGCAAACATGCCAGTGCTGATAAACAGAGAGACCACGGCCAGGTGAGGGAGGCACGTGGAAAAGGCTTTGTGCCGTCCCTGCTGAGAGGGGATCCTCAGCACAGCCCTGAAGACCTGCACATAGGACAGCACAATGAAAATAAAACACCCAAGTGTTAAACATAGACTAAAGACAATAAAACCAACCTCCCTGAGGTAGTCTGTGTCTGAGCAGGAGAGCTTGAGGATCTGGGGGATTTCACAGAAGAACTGGTCCACAGCATTGCCCTTGCAGAGGGGGAGTGAAAATGTATTGGCCATGTGCAGGAGAGAGTTGAGAAAGCCACTGCCCCAGGCAGCTGCTGCCATGTGGACACAAGCTCTGCTGCCCAGGAGGGTCCCATAGTGCAGGGGATTGCAGATGGCAACATAGCGGTCATAGGCCATGATGGTGAGAAGACAAAACTCTGCAGCAATCAAGAAGAGAAAGAAAAAGAGCTGGGTAGCACACCCAGAATAGGAGATGGACCTGGTGTCCCAGAGGGAATTGGCCATGGATTTGGGGACAATGGTAG
Source organism: Gorsachius magnificus (assembly GCA_034008185.1). Taxonomy (NCBI): domain Eukaryota; kingdom Metazoa; phylum Chordata; class Aves; order Pelecaniformes; family Ardeidae; genus Gorsachius; species Gorsachius magnificus. The sequence continues at coordinate 1,394,624 of CM067105.1, read as the reverse complement.
AAATGCAGCCCAGGTCAGTGAGGGCGAGGTTGAGGAGGAAGAAGTACATGGAGGTGTGGAGGCGGTGACGATGAGGCCGTTTCCCAGGAGGGCAGCCAGGTAGATGCCCAGGAAGATCCAGAAGTGCAAGAGCTGCAGCTCCTGTGTGTCTGCGAATGCCATGAGGAGGAACTGGATGATAGAGCTGCTGTTGGATGGTTGCTGCCTCTGGGCATGGGGTCCTGTTCTTAGAGGAAGAGTCAATGAAGAGTTAAGGGAGAATTCTCTGGCGAAAATCAAAAGTTTTCTCCTAGATATTCACCCTGCTACCCTCCCGCCTACCCTGACACCATTTTCCTTTTCCAGGAGACCTTCTTTCAGCTCTGTGGCTTCAGCTCTGGCTTGTGCTGGCCGAGCATGCCAGGAGGAGCAGGGCCTCTGCCTGCTGGCTGCTGAGGAGTCAGCCCTGCTCTGCAGCAGTGAGCTCATGGGAATGGTGGGGGCAGGGGCCAGTCCTGGTGTTTGACACTTTCAGATTAAATTGCTGCTAATGCAGAAGGGTCTGTCAACATCTGAATGCTCAGTGCTAAGGAACAGTTTTAGCAGAAAACAGAGAGTTTTGGAGATGTTAAAGCTCCCCCATCTTACCTGCGGGGTTTTCTTGGACGTCAGAAACCCTCAGCATTTCTGCTGCACGCAGGGAGAACAGAGAGTGTCCTGCGAGGCAAAAGTTGCCTGTGGCTTAGCTCAGAGTGAGGGGAGCTGATCTGTCCCTCCAACTTATTCTGAGCTTCCGTGGGCTTGTTCACCATAAGATTGAGGGTGATAACAGTCTTGTGTTACCCTGAAAAACATCCAGACATGACTGGGAACAGAGGGATCAAGGGCAGTCTCACCCTTTCTCAAGGTCTCAGAACCTGACTTCTAGCCAGGGACACACATGGCTCCTTTCACCAAGCCAACCAGAATTTCTCAGTCATAGCATGTCTGTGCTTCCCCATGGGGCTTTCAGATAACAAAAGGAGACAGGTCCACATTCTAGAGGGCAACTCACAGCGTGGAAAGGTACCTCAAAGACATAGACAAATGTCCTAACAATAGCATCTGATTAAGGGAAAACCACTTTATTCTCCAGCCCCACACACTGCATTGCACACAGGCCTACAGATTAGAGGAAAAATGGGACAAACATTCCAGTAGACACATGGGGGGAAACACAAGATAAACGTGTGACTCTGGGATGTGGGGAAGGGAGATGGACCTCCACTTCCCCAGAGAGAATGACAGAAACAACAAGATAATGGTAACACAGTAAAAAACCAATAGAAAATAGAGCAGCTCCCAGGCACCACCAGCTGCTCTCAGCCCCTGGGCTCTGCAGAGGGAAATGGCCACGGGGCTGGAGAGCTGCCCCACGGCTCTGTTGGAGCTCTGGCTGCAGAGGAGCTGGTTCCCACCTTGGAGCCCCCAGCCCTGAGGGCAGAGGCTTTGCTGGCTGGGAGAGAAGGCCAGGGGGCTTGCTCAGAGGAAGGGCTCGGCATTGGAGTTTTCTCCCCAGAGAAACCCAGAGTTTTCTGAATTTTCCCTCGCGCAGAATTTCTGCGGTAAATTCCTCTCATTCCCTGTTGATAACCCTGCTTCCTGGAGATTCTCACCATGGGAGGCATTTCTCTGTCCCATGTCTTTTCCCTGTCAGCATTCACAGACCCCATCCCAACCTCTGTGCCCTCCCCCTGGCCCTACAGAACCCTGCCTGTTTGCAGGGCACTGCCTGGGCGCATGTTCCTGTTTGCAGGTGGAAAAAGGCAGGTCAGGCTAAGCCTGATGGGTCTAGCAGAGCCGATGCTGGAACTGTGCATAGGCAGAGCAGCAGAGGATCAGCCCCATGCCCCCTCCCTCCGGGTGCCCCTGGGGCTACTGTGAAGCAGAGTGAAGTCATCCCTGATGTTCCCTCCCTATTCTGGGAAGCGATGCTTCTTCCCAGTACTGTAATTTCTCCTATGAGGAAAAGGTTTTACCATGAGAATCACCTTTCCTTGACCTATCATTAGACAGGACACCCAGACAGTGACATGGAAGGGAACTCATTTACCCCGTTCTGAGACAAATGAGGCACCTCATCCTGGGTGTGTAGTCCTGGGGGAGGAAGGGGACTCAGCTCCCTCCCATGCCTGCCACAAGCCCACAGGAGATGGGATCCCCCTTGCCTCAGTTCAGCTGTACAAAAAATAGGTACCTTCATGCTGAAGCTCTGGCTACAGCGAAGGCAACTTCTCCCCTGGAGCACAGAGCTTGAGGGAAGAGGCTGTGCTGGGGGGGAGACAAAAGCAGGGATCTTGCTCCAAGGAGGGGTTCTGCCTTGGAGGGGGTGACAGGGAGCTTTCCAAATTCTCCCTCCCATGACATTGCTGCTTGGAGTTTCCTATAGCTCTCTGCCCATGTGTTTGGTGCCTGGAGATATCCCTGCTGAGAACATTTTCTCTGTCCTAAAATTTTATCCCTCTCGGGCATCACAGAGCCCATCAGCAGCTGCTGTCTGTTCAGCTCTGACCTGAAGAAAGCTCCCAGTTTCAGGCACTCTCCAGAAGTACTCCCTGCTTGCAGGCAGTAAGGAGCAGGTCAGACAAAGCCTGATGAGGATAAAAAAAGATGATGCTGGTGCTCTCTGTAGGTACAAGGGTGGGTGGGAGCAGTTCACTTGGCTCCTACCACACCTACTGATCTCTCAGTGGAGCAGCTCACAACTCTCAGTCTCCCTCTCAAAAGGTACCATGACGTTTTCCCTATTCTCTGAAAGAGCAGGAAACTGAAAGCACAGACTCGGGAAAGCTCTTCACCTGTAGGGTAGCCCTGGCCCCTGGCAAAGTCCCCTCTGAAACACCCTGGGCAGCTCTGGGTGCACACCCAGGCTTCAGCCCTTCACACTTGTCTCACATGAGCCCCTGGACTGGGAGCCCTCCGGACAGATCCTGGAGCCTGGAGGCTAGGAGAGCTTCAGGAGAGCCTTCCCGGAACCGCAGCTGCATTGCCCTGCACCGAGAGACTTACCGTGACTATCCAGGTTTCCTCCCTTTCAGCTCTCCCCTCTCCTCCCACTCCAGGCTGCCTTGAATCTCTCCCTGCCCTACTCCTTTTCCCAGAGCCCTGCTGCGCTTTTCAGAGGAGCTCTTCCTGGGCAGAGCTGTCTCTCGGCAGCGCTGCCTGCTTGCCATGAGCTCCCTCCACCCCAGGAGCCTGTCTCACACCAGCAGCAGAGGACCTGCCCAAGGCGTCACCGTCTCTGCCCTCACCCCATTCTGCGCTGCCTCCAGGTGTCCCTCGGGCTTTCCAGAAACCTGCTTGGAAAGACACTGAAGCAGTCACCCATGTTGCCTGCTTGACCTCTGCAGAGACATTTTTTTCCAGCAGCATCCTTTCTCCTCTCAGAAACAGTTACGACTCAGAATCCCTCATCCTTTTTCCATCCTTAGGCAGGAGACCTCATCTGATGGGCAAATATAGGCCTGTAGTACTGTGTGAGACACCAGGGTGCCCAACCAAAACTGCATGGGGCTGGCAGGCACAGCACAGGACCTACAGGACAGCCATGTCCCCTTAGAGCAGGTGTGTGACAGATACCCATGGCGGCATCTCAGATTATTGGGTGCTTGTGTGAATGTGACTGATTCCCACCCCCGCAGGGATGCCAGCTCTGTCCCATCTCTATCTGGTAGATGCAAGGCACTGCATGAATAAGCAGCACATTGCACTGGGGTCTCCACTTATGGGCCTCCATTCTCAGCTTCTTCGTATTCTCCTCTCTTGATCCTCAACTCACCCTCTTGATGATACAGAGTCTTCAAAGATTCCACCAAATTTGGAGTGTGCCTGGATCACAGGATGTCCACACCCAAGGACACATTCAGCAGCTCCTTGTCCTTTCATGAGTTCAGTGCCTCTCTCCACCAAGGCCCTCCAGGGCTGCAGAGACACCCCAGACAGCCATGCTCCCTCCTGCCAGGGCTGCACAGCCCAGCCCCCTTTCTCTCTCACCTTGGGCACAGCAGGGGTTGCTCTCTTTGGGGGCACGTCATGTCTGTCTTACAATGCCCTCTGCCACCCCCTCCAGCATGTCTCTGCCATGAAGCAAAGCTTTTGCCTACACGGGCTCTTGGGTGCTTCGTGTCACTGTTCACCATGACAAGTCTGAGCTGGGCCCTGAAGCCACAACTCAGGGGTGCATCCCAGATGTGCGACCCTCTGCTTTGACTGAGAAGAGGCAGGAGGAGCTGGACCCCTGAGGTCCATTCAAAAGCTGTTACGTTGGTGGAATAACTTCAGAGGCATAGTGGGACGCCTCGCACAGCTTGCATGCTGCAATGGCTGGATAAAGGTTCTTCCCGAGGCAGGCTTGGCGCATTAGAATAGGAATATTTCCGTGTGAAGGAGCTGCTTGGGTGTAGGGAGCTCCTTGCTGAGACAGTCAACAGGTTGGGTGAGGCCTTGTGGGTGAGGAGAGGCCAGTTAGGGCGACATCGTGGTGGGAGACAAAGAACCTGCAATCAAGGGGAGGAGGTAGAAAAGCTCTAACTTCAGCAATTCATGGAAGTCTTCTGATCAGTGACCGGGGGCTCTTTCTTGGGATATTAATTACCCTGACATTCCTTGCAAGGGGAGCACAGCACCCTGAAAATGGACCAATAGTTTTATGGAGGATGTTGGAGCAACTTCTGAGGGAAGCCACCAGCTGGACAAACAGAGATGATGCTCACCTGGATCAGGTCCTTGCAAAGCATGAAGAACTTGTCAGGGATGTGAAAACGAGTGTCATCCTGGGCTGTAGTGACCATGAAATAGGGGGGATAATAAACACAGGTTATCATAGAATCATAGAATCATAGAATGTTTTGGGTTGGAAGGGACCCCTAGAGGTCATCTAGTCCAACCCCCCTGCAGGGAGCAGGGATACCTTTAACCACATCAGGTTGCTCACAGCCCCGTCCAACCTGGCCTTGAATGTTTCCAGGGATGGGGCCTCCGCTACCTCTCTGGGCAACCCCTGCCAGGGTTTCACCACCCTCATTGTAATGAATTTCTTCCTTAGATCCAGTCTAAACCTACCCTGCTTCAGTTTAAAACCATCACCACTTGTCCTGTCACAGCTGGCCCTACTAAAAAGATTTTCCCCATCTCTCCTATAGGCCCCCTTTAGGTACTTAAAGGACGCAATCAGGTCTCCCCGCAGCCTTCTCTTCTCCAGGCTGAACAAGCCCAACTCCCTCAGCCTGTCCTCATAAGAGAGGTGCTCCAGCCCTCGGATCATTTTAGTAGCCCTCCTCTGGACCCGCTCCAACAGGTCCATGTCCTTCTTGTGCTGAGGGCTCCAGAGTTGGACACAATACTCCAGGTGAGGTCTCACCAGAGCAGAGTAGAGGAGCAGAATCCCCTCCCTCGACCTGCTGGCCACACTTCTCCTGATGCAGCCCAGAATACAGTTGGCCTTCTGGGCCGCCAGCACACATTGCTGGCTCATGTCCAGCTTTTCATCCACCAGCACGCCCAAGTCCCTCTCGGCAGGGCTGCTCTCCATCCTTTCTTCCCCCAGCCTGTAATGATACTGGGGGTTACCCCGACCCAGGTGCAGGACCTTGCACTTGGCCTTATTGATCCTCATGAGGTTCACACAGGCCCACCTCTCCAGCCTGTCCAGGTCTCTCTGGATGACATCCCGTCCTTCTGGTGTGTCAACCGCACCACTCAGCTTGGTGTCATCTGCAGACTTGCTGAGGGTGCGCTCAATCTCACTGTCTAAGTCATTGATGAAAACATTAAACAGTACTGGTCCCAGTACGGACCCCTGAGGGATACCGCTCGTCACCAGTCTCCATCCAGACATCAAGCCATTGCCCACTACCCTCTGGATGCGGCCATCCAGCCAGTTCCTTATCCACCGAACAGTCCACCCGTCAAATCCATAGCTCTCCAATTTAGAGAGAAAGATGTTGTGGGGGACCATGTCAAAGGCTTTGCAGAAGTCCAGATAGATGACGTCCATTGATTGTCCCTTGTCCACTGTTGTTGTCACATCATCATAGAAAGCCACTTGGTTCATCAGGCAGGACTTGCCCTTGGTGAAGCCATGCTGGCTATCTCGAATTACCTCCCTGGCCTCCATGTGGCTTAGCATAGCTTCTAGGAGGATCTGTTCCATGATCTTCCCAGGCACAGAGGTGAGGCTGACAGGTCGGTAGTTCCCAGGGTCTTCCTTTCTACCCTTTTGAAAATGGGCATGTTTCCCTTTTTCCAGGAAAAAACAACATGTGCTCCAGATTCCTTCACTAACCACCCCAAGGCTTTGAATTCTTTTTTGATCACCCTCGGGCTACTTACTGCTACTTCATCAGCACCCACATGGAAGAGCAATAAGGGACAGTACTCCGAGGGTCAGACCAGGCTAGGAAGTTTCCTAGTGACGTCTCTAACCCGGGCTCCCGGGAGGCAGCAGACCTTCCTAAGAGCAGGGTCTGCCCGGCATATCGGTCCCTCTGTTCCCCTCAGATGGGAATCTCCCACTACTATTACCCGCCTCTTCTTCCTCGTGGATCTAGTAGTAATACGACGGGGAGGTCTTTCTGATCTTTGTGCCTCCTCCAATGTGGATAGGTCAACACCTACCCAACACCACCTTGTCTTCCACCTCTAGAGCCTCATACCTGTTATGCAGAGGCACCTGGGGAGAAGTGGTGGGCAAGGAAAGGGTTCTCCTCCTGTCCCAACTGCAGAACAGTTTCCACTCACTGCTCTCCTTCATCCTGACGGGGCGGGGGGGAATACCAGTTCCCTTTGACCCTAGGCCTTTTCTGGTGGCTGTTCCTGCATAGATTTCTGGGAGGACAGGGTGCGGCTCCACCAGTCAATTTCCTGCTCCGCTTCCCTGATGCTCCATAGCCTGTCTACCTCTTCTCTTAGCTCTGCCACCAGGCAGAGTAGGTAGTCTACTTGATCACATCTTATACAGGTGTTGCCTTTGCTGGTGCCCGTTTCCAGTGCCAGCTGGTGGCACTCCCTGCGGCCAGAGACCTGGACAGCCGCGTGCTTTTCAAGGACCTCAGTCTGCGTTGAGGCTTCCTTTCTGACCAGCAGTTTAGAGGTAGCCTTCTGACACGGGGGTGCCATGGCTGGGCTTCCTCTCAGCAGCTGAGTTTCCTGAGCTTGCCTTGGGAGATGGGGGAGGGCCCTCGCCCTGCCTATGCGCCCTGCCTGCACGCCCTGCCTGCACAAACTGTCGCACCATGCCCTTCTGACGCGCCACGCCCTGTTTGACCGTCCTGTTCGCTGCGCTCCGGGTTGCTCGTGCTCCCTGGGAGCTGCTTTTGTACGACAGGAGGGTCAGGCCACCATCACCCCTGACTCCGCCCCCGCTGAGTCAGAGCTGCCCGCTCGTTAGGAGCTGGCTCTGAGGTGGGGGCGAGGTTGGGGTGCCCTCTCCCTCCCCACGCTTTTGACTTCGCTGTTCTGCTGCTTTTAGGAAAGGGTCCCCCAGTGCGATCCTCCACTCCAGAGCCCTTCGCCTCAGTGTCTTCGCCGAAATGATGACTAGATGATGGCATCTAGTCTCTGGGAAAACTGATTGATCATTGGCCCTCTTCATCCCATCATGCACAACAGTGAAGAGCCTGACTCTTCCGGATTACCTCCTGGGAGGTGTGGGAAGGCTGTTCTATGGTCTCCCCAAAGCCTTTTTTTTCCCTGAGGGAAAAAATCCAGCTTTCTCAAGCTACCATAGTGAGAAAGTCAATGTTACGCATTAGACCTGAGTGCCCTCAGATTTTTATGGCTTTTCCAATCCTGTTGGACACTCTTGAATCTGCCAAGGACTTTGGGTTTTTTAGAATATCATCACCCTCCTGCCATAACTTTGTGCAGGTGTCACTCTCACTTGTCATCGTGATGTAAAGCAGAGGTGGCGTAGGCTGTGAGGAGGGCCCAATCTGAACAATTAGTCATTCACAATTGTACTTTGAACTTCAAATGTTTCCAGCCCTAGAGGCAACATGACACCACTCAGAGATTCCTGAGCACTGGAAGGAAGCAAATGTTAGTCCTATCTTGAAGAAAGGCAAGAAGAAAGATCTGGGAAGCGTTCAGCGAATCACAGAATATCTAAAGTTAGAAGGGACTCACAAACGTTCATTGAGTCCAGCTCCCTGCTCCTTGCAGGACTTCCTAAAATGAAACCATGTGACTAAAAGTGTCATCCAGGAATTTCAGCTTACTTCCTCTAACGTCCTCCTGGACAGACTGATGAAATATACGCTGGACGAGTGGAAAGTGAGGTGCATTGAGAACTGACAGAACATCCAGAGGGTTGTGACCAGGGGCACAAAGTCCAGCAGGAAGCCAGTTCCTCACTGTATACCTCAGGGACTGATACCAGGTCCTATGTTGCCTAAGCTCTTCATTAACAAGCTGGGCATGGTAGACCCTCAGCAAATTGCTGATGATGCAGAACTGGGAGAAGTGGATGAGGCACCAGATTGGTGTTCTGCCATCTAGAGAGACCTCAGCTGCCTGGAGAACTGGGCAGAAAGGAACCTCATCAAGTTCAACAAAGGGAAAGCAAGTCCTGCACATAGGGAGAAATAATGCCCTGCAGCAGAACAGGTTGGGGGTTGTGTGACTCAGAGCTTCTCAACAGTTTGTCAGAGAAGAACCTTTGGGGTTCTGGTAGACAACAAGCTGAGCGTGAGCCAGCAGTGTGCCCTTGCAGCAAAGCAGGTCCTATAGTGTCCCAGGCTGCATTGGGAAAAGCGTTGCCAGCAGGTCAAGGGCAGTGATCTTCCCTCTCTACTGAGCACTGGTGACACGACCTCTGCGGTACTGGGTCCAGAGCTGGGTTTCATCATCCAACTGGTGTTTTACCCAGCTCTTGGTCTCCCCATCCAGACTGTCATGGCCTAATATGGGTACGAGGATATCGAAGGAGACCATGCTCAAAGTCTTGCTGAAGTGCAGGTCAATGACATGCACTCTTCTCCTCTGGTGCAGAAAAGCAGTCACTTCTTCATGAAGGCAATCAGGTTGTTGAGGCATGATTTACCCTTGGGTAATCCATGCTGACTGCACTGGGACACATTCTTCTCTTTTAGGTGCCCAGAATGGTCACCCAAGAGCACTCATGCCAAGGCACACTCATCACCACAGTGAGCTTCTACAGCCTGGGGTTCCTTGGGTTGAATTTTGGGCCTCTTTTAAAGATGGGTGCAACACTGGTTTGAAATCACTCACAGGGAATGCTACCAATCCCATGAACTTTCAACAGGGATATTCCAAAGACATATTGAACTTCAATTGTAACCTCATTACCACTATTCTTCCTGTACTACATTACATTTATTTTCTCTAATCGTTCATGTATTTTCACCTGTCTTGATAGAACAACCATTGCTAAGGTCATCTTTTCCCATGCACACTGCCTAGGCAAAGGCCCTTTCCATTGTTCCCCAGTTTTCTCCTCCCCTTACTCTTTCTTCATTCACCTTCCTGTCCCAGAGCCAGTTGCTGCTTTGACATCAGGCAGTTAGAAGTTTGCCTGTCTTTCAGCAGTCTAATTGTCTCCTCAGACAACTCTTTAATTGTGTTTTCATCTGTCTTTGTTTATCCACCTACCTAAAATATTTCCCCTAAGCTTCTCCCTTGTCGAAAGGCAACCTCAGTAGAGGCAGCCCGTACTGAGCATGTGCTTGCAGAGTGAGTTTTGTTTATGGAATTTGGTCATGCTTTGCTTCTTCTTTGCTTGCCCATAGGAAAACATCCCTCAGTGCCTGTGTGCATTCAGTTCTCTAAGGAGAGCAGGGGGGAGATGGTGCAAAGGAGCTGTCACCTGCAGCTGCAGGCTTCAGTGGAGAAGTCTGAGGCAAGGAAGAGTGATTCATTCATTCAGATCATTCCTTCCCAGGTGACCAAGAACAGAAATGGTGAGGCTGGGGAGATGAGCAGCAAAGTTATCCATAGAGAGTCAGACCTCAAGGGACAGTTTCTCCTACTGGTTGAAACCTCCTTAAGAAATTCTCTGCATCAATGCCAAGTGGAGAGTGCTGCAATCACTTCTTTGGTAGATTGAAAAATAATGGAAAATGCCCTTTAAAAAGCAAAACCCCTCCTTTATTAAATGCTCATTGAAATCCACCTCTTGAACTGCACTATGAAATGTCTCTAATCAGCTGTACAAGGCTTGAAGTTTTGAAGGAAATTAAAGGAAGAAACATGGCTCATTACGGCTTTCTGTATTTTAATAAGCCCCATGGCGTATTTGGTGCTGAGTTCATGAAGCTCAGATACTGCGAGAACATTGAAAAAACTATTCAAGAAGCCAGAAGCCAAATTCCAAGTACCTTGAAGCATTAATGGGCCCCAGTGAGGGTCGTTACTGACAAAGCCTCCCCAGGGACTCGTTAGAGCAGATAATTGAAGGCCATGATTGCAGACAGGCAAAGGCACTGTGCAAGTGGCTGTAATGGTGAGAAAACCCTTGCTTTGTTTTATAAATCAGAAAGGCCAAGCCCTGACCCCCCCCAGGCCCTGGGAAGGCAGATCCTGCCCCTCCTGAATGGCTCTGGGATCTTTCTGGGGGCACTGGAGTGTGAGGGTGAGCAATGAAAAGTGTAAGAAAATTCTCTGACACCTCCTGGCCTCTCCAAGAGGGGCGAGGAGGAAACCAAGACCAGCGGCTCGAAATACAGTTTCTCCTGGTAGGCCTCAGTAGCAGATGCAACTGTCCTAGTCAAGGGGACAAAGACCTTGGTCTTGTGTGGCCTTTCAGCCTTGCCAGAGCCCTTGGCCATCTTGACTGCAGGCTGTCCTACACTGTCCCATGGCTGCAGCTCTTTCCTTTCAGGCTGTAGGCACCCATCTTGCTTTACCACCTGGCTCTCATACTGACATTTCTAGACCTTCACTGATCTCTCTCTACACATTCCTGGCTGCTCCTTGAAAGACAAAGCCATGGGCTGATGCAGACTCCCTCTGGGTGACCTCTTGCACCACAAGGATACCCTCTGAGTCAGACTTCTTATTCATCAACTCATGTCTGAACCTTCTGAGCTTCATTTTGAGGATGTTTCCCTCTCTTCCCACTGCCAAGAAATAATCCATCATCTCTGAAACCACACTTCAAGCAGTGTTATGCTACTGCTATAGATACCTGAGCCTCCACTTCACCAGGCTGAAGAAGCCCAGGTCCCTTAGTTTCTCCACACAGGCCCCAACCCCCACCCTGGCAGAGCTCCTCTAGAACCTCTCCAGTTCCTCCCTATTTGTCCAGAATGGGGAGCCCCATGCACAGACACACCAGTCCAGATGTGGCCACACCAATGCTGAGTCAAGGGGGTGTTTATCCTCTTGTTTGGGTGGTCATGCTCCTCCTCAAGCAGCCCAGTTCTGTTGGCCTTAGTAGCTTTGAGCATGTGCCACTCACCCATGTGCCATCCCTTAGAACCTCCAGGTCTTTCTCCTCAAGGTCACTCCTGAGCAGTTCAGGTCCCAGCTTGACCTCAGGTTTAGGGTTATTCTGCCCCCAAAAAAGCGCTTGATACTTCTCCTTCTAAAACATCATGAGGGTTCTATTGACAAATTTCCAGTATTTCTCCGGGTCCCCTTAGAGTGAAGATCATTTTTTACAGTTTTTATTGAGTTCATGCAGTTGCTCCACCAGATCTGTCGTGCCTCTGACAAGTTAACAGCATGAGGAATTGCGGGACACTATGGACAATAGGAGGAGTTGTTATTTAATGGAACTTCTGTCCAGGGTAGGAATTCCCATGGTGACAAGCTGAGAAGCACCAAATGAGGGTACAAAGGAAACCAAACCAGCTCCAGGGAGGTAGAGAGATGGGCTGTTTGCATGGGGGTACAAGGATGGTGTTGCAGATGGGAGGGAGAGAGAAGCAAAAATATACTTTATGGATATAAAACAGTGAGTTAACAAGGTTCAATGCTGAATGTGACAGTGGTTTAACAAGATTCAATGGTGACGTATGCTTGGTTATTTACTGCATAGAGGACAAGGTCAGGCAAAATGGTCATGGAGATCCTCCCATTGAGACACGAGGTTCAGAAACCCCCCTGCTTTCTAAACTCCTTCCTCAGAGAGGAGTCTAGGTGCAGCTGGATCCAATCCTAATCCCAGACTTGTTCAGTGGCCTCGCTCCATATATATATAAGGTCCTTTGGGTGAAAAAAACCTGGTAGGTGGATAAGAATAATATTATTTAAGAAAAAGTAAAATAAGGCATATGGTAAATGATCAGACAAGCAAGATTCATATGATCAAAAGCTCATCCAAGCTTTTTCTAAGGATGCTGGACGCATCATTGATACTGCAGTACTCCATGTTAAAATATTTTCTCCAGGGCATCCTTGATTTCTTTGTTCCTCAAGCTATAGATGAGGGGGTTCACTGTTGGAGGCACCACTGAGTACAGCACTGCCACCACCAGATCCAGGGATGGCGAGGAGATGGAGAGGGCCTTCAGGTAGGCAAACATCACAGTGCTGAGAAACAGGGAGACACGTGGAAAAGGCTTTGTGCCATCCTTTATCAGAGGGAATCCTCAGCACAGCCCTGAAGGTCTGCGCATAGGACAGCATGATGAAAACAAAACAGCCAAAACCTACACAGACACTGAGCACAAGAAGCCAAACTTCCCTGAGGTAGGCATCTGAGCAGGAGAGCTTGAGGATCTGGGGGATTTCCAGAAGAACTGGCCCGCAACATTGCCTTGGCAGAGGGGGAATGAAAATGTATTGGCTGTGTGCAGGAGAGAGTTGAGAAAGCCACAGCCCCAGGCATCTGCTGCCATGTGGACACAAGCTGTGCTGCCCAGGAGGGTCCCGTAGTGCAGGGGTTTGCAGATGGCAATGTAGCGGTCATAGGCCATGACAGTGAGAAGGGAATACTCTCCTCCAATAAAGAAGAAAAAGAAAAAGATTTGTGCAGCACATCCCAAGTAGGAGATGTCCCTGTTGTCCAACAGAGAACTGGCCATGGATTTGGGGACAGTGGTGGAGATGGATCCCAGGTCAAGGATGGAGAGGTTGAGGAGGAAGAAGTACATGGTGGTGGTCGCAGGCTATGGCGATGACGATGACGCTATTGCCCAGGAGGGCAGCCAGGTAGATGCCCAGGAAGAGCCAGAAGTGCAAGACCTGCAGCTCCTGCTTGTCTGTGAATGCCAGGAGGAGGAACTGGGTAATGGAGCTGCTGTTGGACATCTGCTGCCTCTGGGCATGGAAACTGCCAAAGGAGAGAAAACAGAAAAATTAACAGAAGCTTCTCTGGGCAATATTTTATTCACTCATTGCGAAACATCTAAGGGTGCTTTTCTTTCCTGGAGGACTGTGGTGCAGTTCCAAGGCTTCAGCTCTGGTTGGTGCTGGCTGGGTGTGCTTTGAAGAGCAGGGCCCTCTACTCATGGGCTCCTTCAGGGTCAGCCCTGCTTTACAGCACTGACACGTGGAAACAGCAACAGCCCCGTGTGTTTGGAGGAGGGGTTCCTGGGTAGGAGTTCCCTGTGCTGCACTATAGAGCAGGGTAAAAAGCTCAGAAGGATGTTTTCTTTAAGTTGTGATATGAGGTGCAGAAAATGTGTCTCCTTACACTGTGTTTTAGCATTCAGACACCCTCATCCCACTGGGGAAATGCTCTTGGGAAGGGTAACAAAGCACAGCTATGCAGCGTAATGGTTAATAGGACATGACTGGGATGGTGATTTGCATGGGCAGATGAGGTGCTCTCAGCAACCACAAAGGTCCTCGATGAGACCTCTGCCCTTCTGGAGTGATGCTCACAACCCTGCAGGACTCCCTGCCCAGAAGAACCAGGGGTCTTAAGGTGACGTCTGCTGAGGGAAGCAGCGTCTCCTTGCCAAAGAACTGCCTGAAGTATCTCAAGCCAGGAAAATTAAGAGAGGGCTTGGGCCCCTTGGTGCCATGGAAACAGCTCCAAGGAAGCACCCTCCTGGTCCATGTCCGAGCAGGCACTCAGCACCACCAGCCCTTGCCCCACACCACCACTCTTATTGCCAGGGACCCCAAGAGCAGGAAGAAGAGCAGCACAACCAGGGGCTGCCACAAAGAAAAAATCTGTGACTCTCCTGTGAAGGGAAGCAAGGAGAGAAGAGGTGGGCAGGCAGTCAGGAAAGCCTTCTCCTTGCCCAGCAGAGCCCAGCACTTCCCAGGCAGCAAAATGCCAGGGTCAGTGGCTCTCAGCCCCTTGGGTCTGCAGAGAGGAGGGACCATGTGTCAAGAGAGATGCACCTCTGCTGTGCTGGAGCTCTAGCTGCAGCAGAGGCAGTTCCTGCCCTGGACGACACAGCCTGGAGGGCAGAGGCTGTGCTGAGGGGGAGACGAGAGCAGGGGTCTTGCTCCAAGGAAGGGGTCTGCTCTGGAGGGGGTGACAGGGAGCTTTCTAAATTCTCGCTCCCATGACATTGCTGCTTGGAGTTTCCTATAGCTCTCTGCCCATGTTTCTGCTGCCTGGAGTTATCCCTGTCAGGAATGGTTTCTCTTCTCTTAAATGTTTCCCTGTCAGCAATCACAGACCCCATCACCAGCTGCTCCCTGCTCAGCTCTGCCCTGTAGAAACATCCCAGTTTCAGGCACTCTCCAGAGGCACTCCCCACCTGCAGGCAGTAAGGAACAGATCAGAAAAAGCCTCATTAGGACAAGAAAGGTGATGCCAGTGCTCTCTGGAGGTAGAGGAGTGGGTGGAAACAGTTCACTCAGCTCCTACCACACCTACTGATCTCTCAGTGGAGCAGCTCACAACTCTCAGTCTCCCTCTCAAAAGGTACCATGACGTTTTCCCTATTCTCTGAAAGAGCAGGAAACTGAAAGCACAGACTCGGGAAAGCTCTTCACCTGTAGGGTAGCCCTGGCCCCTGGCAAAGTCCCCTCTGAAACACCCTGGGCACCTCTGGGTGCGCACCCTGGCTTCAGCCCTTCACACTTGTCTCACATGAGCCCCTGGACTGGGAGCCCTCCGGACAGATCCTGGAGCCTGGAGGCTAGGAGAGCTTCAGGAGAGCCTTCCCGGAACCGCAGCTGCATTGCCCTGCACCGAGAGACTTACCGTGTCTGTCCAGATTTCCTCCCTTTCAGCTCTCCCCTCTCCTCCCACTCCAGGCTGCCTTGAATCTCTCCCTGCCCTACTCCTTTTCCCAGAGCCCTGCTGCACTTTTCAGAGGAGCTCTTCCTGGGCAGAGCTGTCTCTCGGCAGCGCTGCCTGCTTGCCATGAGCTCCCTCCACCCCAGGAGCCTGTCTCAGCCCAGGAGCAGAGGACCTGCTCAAGACGTCACAGTCTCTGCCCTCACCCCACTCTGCGCTGCCTCCAGGTGTCCCTGGGGCTCTCCAAGAACCTGCTTGGAAAGAGACTGAAGCAATCACCCATGCTGCCTGCCTCACCTCTGCAGAGATATTTCTTTCCAGCAGTCTCCTTTCTCCTCTCAGAGACACAGTTAGGTCTAGAATCCCCCTTCCTTGTCCCATCCTTAGGCAGGAGACCTGGACACTGTTTGGGAGGGACGTCCTTTACCCATGCTGAGGGAAGGGAATCATCTGAGTCAATGGAGGCATCTCATCCTGCATCTGTAGTTGTGGGGCTGGGAGGGACCTCAGCTCCCTCCCATGCCTGCCACAAACCCACAGGAGGTGGTGAGGTTTCTCTTGCTGCTTTAGTGATGGCATCTGTTAAAAATAGGCACCTGATCTCCTTTTCTATGGTGCCATAGTCATTGATGGAGATGGAGACCAGGAGTTCCCACCAAACACCTGGTGACATTTGAGGGGCCAGGTGTCATCCATGATAATGGAGCAGTACGAAGAGTTTGGGAAACATCTGGGGGCATCATCCTGCAGCCTGGTGACGATGCCAGCTGAAATGATGGTAGATGCCCACAGTTAGGACCTCATCACCTCTCCCTACTGACACTGCTCAGGGACGCCTATGAGGTGTTCAGCTGACCCAATGAGTTCTGTGCCAGAGGGAGAGGGAAGCCTTTCTCTCTCTCCCCTCCTTTAGCTGTATTTACTGGCTGTCCATTGTCTGTAACAATCACTGTCTCGCCTATCTTATTTTGGTTTTGGTTTTTTTCCTGGTAACAACGAGAAATGCTGTGTCCGTGTGCAGCCCCTTCTGCAAGGAAAGCAGATGGGAACCAATGCTGAGACATTCAGCTGCACCCGGAGCGGGTAAAGCTTTGGTTTGACCATGAGTGATGAAAGTCTCAGGTGACTGGTGAGAGGAATGGCAGATTGGGGTGGGGAGGACTGAAGAGTGTCTCTGGAGTGTCTGACAGAAAGGGTCCTGTTGGTCCTACATGTTCACCCTTCATCATGAGAGACTCTGGATCAATATCAAGTGGAGATTTGTTGCCTTCGGAGGCGTGGTGACCTGGTTTAGGAACGGCACGGTGACCAACCCCAGGCCGCTCGGGCCATCAGCTCGCTGACACCAATGTGGTGGACGGCAAATGGCGTTTATTGGTGAGTGACACGGCGTTATATAGCTTGGGTTTATAACATCACTTCCGTCTGCTTATATCATAAACCAAACGCTATTGGCTATCAGGAGAGGGGCCCTATCTTTCCGTACAGCGTGATATCTTCCAGCCGCCAGACCCTAGCTACCTACATTTCCCCCCTCCCTATGCGTGATTAAATTGGCTAAAATATAACAATCTTAAAAGAATATATATATCGTAATCTTGGATAAAAAACATACTAAATGCATCCTGCTCCTACTCTATGCTTTATAACAATCTTAAAATATATATATCACAAACTTGAATAGAAAACATAAGGCACACTAAGCAAGAGCTAACTGGGGGGTAACTGGGAGCAATGGGGTATAACTGGGGATAGCTAAAGGAAATTTTGAACAAGAACATTCTTAAAGCAGGTGTTGACGTTCTACCAACATGATGTTAACCTTCTCTAGTCGGCTCTTAACAAATGACACGAGCCTATTCAATATACAGGGTCCAAAGATCAATGCTATCACGATCATTGCTATCGGCCCTATCAAGGTAGATATCAGGGTGGTCAGCCATGGTGAATGGTTGAACCATGATGCAAGCCAACTTTGTTGTGCCTCCCGTTCCCTTTTCCGTTTTTCTAATCCCTCTCGTAATTTGGCCATAGTGTCCCTCACTATTCCGGTGTGGTCCGCATACACACAACATTCTTCCCTTAGTGCGGCGCACACTCCCCCTTGCTGTAAGAACATCAGGTCTAATCCTCTTCGATTTTGCAACACTACTTCAGATAGTGATCTAATTGATTGTTCCAATGCACTTATTGATTGTTCAATTCTAGCCAGGTCCTCATCTACTGCCATCCTCAGGGCGCTAAGTTCTTTACTCTGTTGCACCAAGGATGCTACTCCTGTACCTATTCCCACACCTCCCATGATCATTAGAGTAGCTATTGTTAGTGCTATAAGGGGTTCTCGTTTTGACAGATGATGTTCTGGGGTAATCTGTGAGTCGTAGGCAAAGTCTTCGGTATGGTAAAAGATTTTGGGGACTATAGTTACCTGGACACAATATTTGAGGATTCATCAGATTTTTCCAATGACAAACAAGATGTAACTCCCATAATAGAACAAACCCACTTGGTATTGTTGGCCGGTATTAACCACTTTGCAGGGGTTTTATTTTGTGTCTTATTAACACACAGTTGGTTTTCGTGCTTTGGGACTTTACCTACGCACACGCCACTTCCCACCACCCGCGCTAATGTAATTCCTTGCTTTTCTGTGTCCCATATACACTGGACCGGATTCGAAACATTTACTCGTATGGGTATGTCACTTACTCCTACAGCCTCATAAAAGGGTGGTTCTATTCCGTAGCACAGCCAACAATGCTCCGTAAGATTTGGGTTAGTTTTGTTCAGTACTTGGTAGCTAGCTTGCATCATTTTCCAGAGAGGATTTCCATCAGGAATTTTGGTGGCGCGTGTCACTGCAGGTGTGGTGACTTCGGTATTATTTGTGGTAATATGTAGTAAAGGTGTAGATATTTGTGGGTTAAGAACCGGGTTAGGCCCGATTGCATGGGGTGCTTGTGGCACGAGCCTAATAATCTCTATCACCACTCCTGGATCTGTGAAAGCTTTGTGAATGAATACTGACAACATTTTCCCCACAGCCCAACCCATATTAGTCGGGTGTAGGATTTCTAGATTCAAATGGGTACAAGTACCTTTATGATGTATCATTCCATCGCTCGCAAATTTTGGACGGTCACACTTACTTGGTCCCCATGTTACCTGCAAAAATTCATCGTTTTTTCTTGGATTCCATCTATCACTTGTTACAATGGTCTCACATCCCCAATATCCACAAAACCAATATCCTGGATAGTTACAATAACTCATTCCTGGCTTTGAACTGGGGCACCAATATGTTCCCCATAATGATTTAGAATTGGGTCCTCCCACTATGGGGAATAAGTCGCCAATTGTTATCGTAAAAGTCGGGGCACCTGCTGTTATGTTTTCCTTTATCACTTTATAACCGCGTGCAGGGTCTCGTAGGACCCACCTGAATGGCCGATGGGGATGGTACTCTGATGTTACCTGTCTTACAGTGACAAGCCCTAAAATCAAGATTACACAAAGGCATCGCAGTCCCCTCCCATGGGGGCTAGGTCGCCATTGTTTGGATTCCGCCAGTGTGGAGCTCCCAGGTGCGGACAGGATGCTTGTCGACTTGTCGTCCTCTCTTGCCACCGGGGTGTACGGGTTACGGGGACGTCCGATAATCTGGCCCTGTGGGCAAAAACTCACAGTTTTCATTAGCTTTATTCTGGAAGTCCGGTTTAATAGACTTAAGTGGGCACCACTTAACTTTGCCATCTCTTTTGACAGCAGCATATCCTCGCCCTGTCAGGACTAGCCTCCACCCTTGTTCCCATTCTCCCAGCTCATTTTTGATTATAACTAACGGGCCTTCTTCTAGCGCTCGAGTGACCCAATGTTTTTGGGTGGGGCTATTCATCTCTTCCCCTCTGGGGAATTGATTTAGTGCTAAAAGAGCGGTCGCTAGCAGGCGTGCTTGGTCTCCCGGGGGAATGGCATTGGAAAAACCTTCTGGTTTTGCCAACACCTCTAATTTAGATTTCAGAGTTTGATTTGCTCGTTCGACTATAGCTTGTCCTGTGCTATTATACGGAATACCGTGTGTTAAGGTGATACCCCATTTCAAAGCAAATGCCTGGACTGATTTAGAGACGAAGTTCGGGCCGTAGTCTGTTTTGATTTGATTAGGGACGCCAAGCCACGCCATGACCGTCAACCAATGTTGGATGGTCGCTTTGGAGTCGGTTCTAAGGTGTTGTGTGGCTATGATCACTCTGCTATATGTATCTACGGTTACTGCTAGCCACGCTCGAGGTTTCAGCAACTGACAGAGCGTAAAATCCATCTGCCACACTTCGGAGGCCTTAAGGCCTCTGGGGTTGACTCCGCTGGACCACAGTGGTGCTTTCTGGCAATGGGGACACGTGGCTACTATGTGTTTCACGTCAGTGACCGAGATCCTGCATTTCTTTGCTAGAGCTTTAGCTCCGATGTGGAGAGACTCGTGTAGCTGGCGGGCATCTCTTAGCATCCACAACCCTTTTGCAGCGGCGTCTGCTTTGTCATTGCTGGTTTGGAAAAACCCTTTGACTGGGTTGTGGCTGTTGACGTGGATGACCGATATGGTGCCCTTTCTGGAAAAAAGTGCTTCTTCCAGCATGAGAGCTGCTGTGGATGTTGACACACCGGGCCCCGACATGGCTAAGCAAAGCTTGGCCACGAACATCGAATCGGTCACTATGTTGAGGTGTTCCATTGGGAACAGTCCACACGCCAGCATTACGGCCGCCGCTTCTAGTTGCTGAACTGATTGCCAGACCGCCGCTGCGGTTGAGGTCGTTGAGGATGCGTCTGTGAAGACCGTTGGTCACTGCTGGGGCCGATCCATGATCTTCCTTGGGAGGTCAATGTTGACAATTGCCAGCATTTGAGTCCAGGGGGGTTTTGCAGCATACCGGACTTCTCCGCCAAATCCAACGAGAGCTATAGCTAGATACTCTGACATTGCCACTGATAGCGTTGGGAGCTGTTTGCGGAAGGGTAGGTATATCCTGGAGGGTTCAATGCCTAGGTGTCTTAGGGCGAGTTTTCTGCCTTTCATGATGAGGTCACCGAGGCACTCGACTCCTGGAAAGAATGCACGTGACGGTTTTCCCAGGACTATCCATTGTATTGGTTGAGCTTTTTCAGGGGGCCCCTGGGCTAGTGCCCCTACTCCCCCTCCCTCCGTGAAATGTACGTACAGATCGAGTGGTACATCTGGGTTCCACCTGGCGAGCGTGCTTGACGATACCTGTTGCTCGATAAAGTCAAGAGAGTTCATTGCTCCCATCGTCAGAGTTTTTTGTTCCCATGGGTTCTTTCCTTTCAGAAGATCGTACAGGGTGGCCATGATTTCGTGAGGGATCAGGACAATGTTGCAGAGCCATTGCAAGGACCCCACTAACTGTTGCATATCATGGAGTGTTTTGATGTTCCGACGGATTTTTATTTGGGGTGGGGTTACGTAAGAACTTGTGATCTCCACTCCCAAAAAGCTTACACATTTCCTCTTTGAACTTTCGTGCTCACGCTCTGGAACCCATTTATTTTTAAAGTTTCCGAAACTGTTGATACCATCTGGTCCACCTGACTTCCCGACAGCGCGGCGATCAAGATATCATCCATGTATTGGATGATAGTCGCGGTCGGGTCACTGCGCAGAACCGGTGTAATCTGGCACATAGTAGGCGAGTTGATCATTCCTTGAGGCAGCACTTTCCACTGGAAACGTGGGTTGGGGCATTGGCTGTTAGGGAACACGACAGAAAAAGCAAACCGCTCTTTGTCCTCTTCATGTAGGGGTATCGAAAAGAAACAGTCCTTAATATCAAGGACGGCACAAGGTTGTCCTTCTGGTATCATAGAGTTCATGGGCAACAGCGTTTGGACGGGGCCCATCGGTTGAATTCTCTTATTTACTTCACGCAGGTCATGGAGGAGGCGAAACCCCTTGCCCGTTCGTTTGGGTATTACAAAAACTGGGGTGTTCCATGGGCTAGTGGAAGGCTCTATATGACCTCGTTGTAGTTCGCGGTCGACTAGCTCAAGAAGAGCGTCCATTCGAGGCTTTGACAGGGGCCACTGCTCGACCCACACTGGGTCAGGACGATTTCCACGTCAGTCTAATTGGTGGCAGTGGGTATGCGGCAGTGGCCCTTATGGTAAATTTGTCACCCTGGCTTTTAATAGGGCTAGGGCGTCCCTTCCCAGCAGGGGTGGGACTCCTGACATGACATATGGGAAGAGGGTAATGGTTTTCTCCGGTCCTTTTTCAGTGTGAAGCGTGATTGCTACCAATTGAGCACTCTTCCGAGCTCGGGTTAATCCCCCGACTCCACCCACCATGGGGGCGTCTTCCAATTTCCAACGCGGGGGCCAGTTCATCTCAGGGATAACTGTAACATCTGCTCCAGTATCGATCAAAAAGGGGACACTAATGGTGGTGCCATTTAAGGTATAGAGGGAACAGATCCCCCACACCACGGGCGGGTTATCACACTTTACTGCCAGGGCCACCCTTGGGTCTCGCCCCCAAAGGGTGGTCCTTGCTGTCCCCGAGGTAGGGACAGGTTTGGCTGGATCGTCGGTTGAACCATAAAGTTGGTCGCTTCTCGAGGGGGTAGCGGGTTCGGGAGCGCTTCACCCCATCCGGGGTTGGCATAGTTGGGCTGCCTCATGTCCCAAGTGGGAGAGGGCTGTGCGCGGCCCAGGTGTCCTCTCCCCCTCCCGTTTCCCTGAGTTTTAGATCTACATTCCTTAGCAAAATGTCCTTTCTTTCCGCGGGCCCAACACGGTCCTCTGGGTCGGTTCTGGCGCGGGGGAGGCGCTGTTGGTGGGTGCCCCGACCGAGGGCAGTTTGCTACAACGTGGCCCGCCTGGCCACATTTAAAACATGCCATCACATTAGCTATTGCGGTATGAACAGCCACCTGGATCGGCGCTAGATGCTCTTCCTTTGCGACATGCTTAATCATGTCCACGATACTTGACCCCACTGGCAGTGATCGTAGGATTTCTTTGGTTGTCAAATTGCACTGCTGACATAAGCAATCTGCAACAACCGGGCCCTTCGCTTCCGCGGGCAGGGTCGAGGAGTCAACCGCTGCCTGGAGGCGATCCACAAATTGCGTAAAGCTCTCATTTTCATTTTGTTTTATTGTGGACCATGGTGATGGCTTGACAATAACTCTAGAGGCTGTGCGAATAGCTTCTCTGGCTGCACGAGTAGTTGCCATTACTTCATGGGCCCGCAGGCCCTGGGCCTGCGCCTGGGGGGTAATCATTGTTGGGTCTGTGCCCATCAGCCGCTGCAGGCTGGAGCCATGTAGCGGGTGATCTGCCCCGGTTACTTGGGCTAGTTGTCTCGCACAGTTGTCCTCCCATTCTTGTTTAAAAATGATCATCCCTGCTCCATCGAAGATCAATCTACAAGTTTGGTTTATATCGAACGGAAGCATGTCATCTCCCCTGAAGACACCATTTATGAGGGTGGAGACCATGGCAGAATGAAGCCCTTTATCCGCAATTGACTTAACAATCGCTTGCATATCCTTAGGGTTTATTGGCGAGTGGACCCTCTGTCCCCCATCTGTCACCCAGACCGGGAACGCTAGTGTGTCCGATGGGGCCCAGTCGGCGCACGCAATCTTTATTTTCCTCCAATCCGTGAGAGGGATTTCTCTCCCTCGCGGTTCCTCTTTAATTTGCTTGACTTTGTTTATCTCCGTTTCCTCCTCCTCTAAGTTTGAATGGGTTCCGAGCCACTCGTCCCAGCTAGTGTCTGACCTGGAGTCGGAACTCGACTGACCGGTTACTTTCGGTTTCCAGTACCTTTTTGTTGGGCTCCGGCCCCGCCCACCTCCCTTGCGGGCGGGCCGTTCCCTCCCTCTGGGCTCAAACCTTGCTCTTGGTTTGCCCCGCCCTCTGCTCGGCGGGGTGATTGCCCTATAAGGGCATTTTTTTGGACAGCCGCTCTGATTGGCTTTCCGCCCCTTGCTCGCACTCCCCCCCCCTTCCCAGTCGCCCCCACCACCTTTCTCCTCCTCGTTCTCCTCGTGCTCGGTGCCATCTTGGGCGCGTAGGGGGGTGGTCTAGCCCAGACTTCCTCAGACTCTGATTCCTCCGTGGCGCCCCTGGCCTCCTCGGCCAGCCCACCCCAGAAGGATATAGCTCTCAATACGACCTTCACAAGGGCTTCCATCCTCCTTGTTGGTTCCGGGAGTGTCCTCCTCGCCGGGCTAGTCCTACCGCTCCGGCCGCCGTTCACCTGACCAGGTGACGATTCCCGTTTCCCAGGTCCCTTCCCGGGTTTCGGCACCACTTGTTGCCTTTCGGAGGCGTGGCGACCTGGTTCAGGAACGGCATGGCGACCAACCCCAGGCCGCTCGGGCCATCAGCTCACAGACACCAATGTGGTGGACAGGCAAATGGCATTTATTGGTGGGTGACACGGTATTATATAGGTTGAGTTTATGACGTCACTTCAGTCTGCTTACATAAACCGAACGCTATTGGCTATCAGGAGAGGGGCCCTATCTTTCCGTACAGCGCGACATCTTCCGGCCGCCAGACCCTAGCTACCTACACTCCTCATACACACAGGGGTGTTCAGAGATTGGATTTGTTCCCTGGCACACGCAGAGGCAGTGAACTGCTGCAGTTCTAGTGTCTCTCTGGCCTCCTGCTGCCTTTCCCAGTGTTGGGAATGTTGGGATGTTACTCCCAACATGAAGTGACCTTGAGGCACTCTCTGTCCCACAGGCTTTCATGGAACTACAAGGAATAGCTGATGGCGTTTGTGCTCACTCAGGTTCCCCTCAAATCACATACGTGATGTGATGTTTACATCTCATCTGAACAATGCAAATGTGGACTTCTGACCTACTCATTCAGTGTCCTTCCATGGAGGGACAAAGAACCTCTCCAAGCTGGGCTGAGGGGCCAGAGCTGGAAATAGTGGTTGTGAGGGGCCAGTCCAGGATGATTGCCCTGGGGCAGCTTCCTCAGGGTGTTCAGCAAACACAGGCACAGACCAGAACCTCTTCTGCTGGTCATTCAGGTCTCTTTCAGGAGGCCTGGCAGTGCGAGGACACTGCTGTGTGCCCCACCCCTGCACGCTCACATTGTTTAGCTCTACACTGGTGCTTTCATCTGTGGGCCACTTTCTTGAGCATATTCTTGAGAGAAACTTTGGCAAAAGACCTAAGCTTTCAAGCATGGCCCTGAGGAGACCACCTTTCTTTATGGAAATGCTGTTATGGAGGCCAGCTTGGTCACAGATTTGACAACTACCTGTCCCTGCCTACGGTCAGAGGACTACCATGCAGCATGACTGTGACCAATTAGAAAGAGTATTCAGGCCTTAAACAAATATATATGTAAAGAGAAAATATTTGGAAGACCAAGAGCTGGTGTTCTCTGAAAGTCCTGCCATGCTGGGACTCTTTTCCCCTCCACCTATGGAGAAAGGAACTGCCCTACAGCTCCAAAAAGGCATTGGAGGAAAGATCAAAGGAAAAAAAAAAAAAAAGAAAAAAAAGTAATTTAAGGGCTTTTATTTTGTTTAAACACACAAAGTGTGTGGCTTCTCATTTATGCAGCGACTCAGTCAGGAAAGGAAAGCAGACAGTGAATTAGAAAGGGGACGACAACATTACTAGATGTAAAATATCACCATGAAGAAAAAAAAAACAACAAAACAACAGAAGACAGGTTGGGCCTGCAATGAGTTACATTATAGCTGCTGTGCAGAAGAATTTTGTTGGTTCAGAAAACCATCCAGTCATCAGTTTGCACACAGCATCCTGGAGCTCCTGGTTCCTCATGCTGTAGATGAGGGGGTTCACTGCTGGAGGAAAACCGAGTAGAGGACCGCCATAACCAGGTCCAAGATTGGGGAGGAGATGAGGGGGGCTTCAGGTAGGCAAACAGTGCTGACAAAGAGGGAGACCACGGCCAGGTGAGGGAGGCACGTGGAAAAGGCTTTGTGCCGTCCTTGCTGAGAGGGGATCCTCAGCACAGCCCTGAAGATCTGCACATAGGACAGCTACAATGAAAACAAAACATCCAAAACCCACAAAGACACTGACGACAATAACCCCAGCCTCCCTGAGGTAGGAGTGTGAGCAGGAGAGCTTGAGGATCTGGGGGATTTCACAGAAGAACTGGTCCACAGCATTGCCCTTGCAGAGGGGGAGTGAAAATGTATTGGCCGTGTGCAGCACAGCATAGAGTAAACCCACAGCCCCAGGCAGCTGCTGCCATGTGGGCACAAGCTCTGCTGCCCAGGAGGGTCCCGTAGTGCAGGGGTTTGCAGATGGCCACGTAGCGGTCATAGGCCATGATGGTGAGAAGATACAGTTCTGCTGAAATGAAAAATAAAAGGAGAAAAACTTGGGTAGCACATCCTGTGTAAGAAACGGCTGTGTTGTCCCAGAGGGAATTTGCCATTGATTTGGGGAGAGTGGTGGAGATGGATCCCAGGTCAAGAAGGGAGAGGTGGAGGAGGAAGAAGTACATGGGGGTGTGGAGGTGGTGGTCGCAGGCTACAGCGGTGATGATGAGGCCGTTTTCCAGGAGGGCAGCCAGGTAGATGCCCAGGAAGAGCCAGAAGTGCAAGAGCTGCAGCTCCCGTGTGTCTGCGAATGCCAAGAGGAGGAACTCAGAGATGGAACTGGTGTTGGACATTTTCTTCTTCTAGACATGCAGACCTATTCTAGCAGGAAAATGCATTATTATGTTAAAATAGCTTTATCTGAGCAAAATCTATTTGATTTTTCACCTCTATAAACTTCCTCTCTCCTTTCAGGAAGACCTTTGCAAGTTCCTTTCATGCTCTTTGGTTCGTGCTGGCTGAGGGTGTCCCAGGGAGAAGGAGGCGATGCTGTGATCTCTGCAGGAGTCTGTTCTGCCCTACAGGAATAGGAAAAGAGGAACACAAGGTGATCTCAGTTCTCTCCTGAATAGCAGAGCTGTGGGGATTTTGTTTTGTGCTTTCTCTTCCAGTTGACCCACCACAGCTCAGGAGTGGTTTTCATGCAGAAAGTCCCTGGCATTTCTGATGCACTGCCAGGGAAATCATGGGGGTCCTGAGAGGCAAAGGGACTGTCCCTGAGTGCAGAGGGAGGACATCTAGCTCTGTCCATCAGCCCTGGGCTCAGTGCCTTGTGCTGGACAACTTTTTAAGCTCCAGGACTATCACACTTGGGGGGTTCCCCCAAAAGAAACAGGGCACTGCTGGGAGCAGAGGAATCCAGTGTCCAAGTGCAGATCTCCAAAGCCCTCAGCCCATCGTACCTGAGTAAGATCTCAGCTGTGCCCTTCCAACCAGGGACAGCAAGGGCTAATGACAGCTGCCTACCTACAGCCACCCAGCAGCATTTCCCGGGCATCAGCCCCATGGTGTCTTCTCTGTTGGGCACTTGGAAAACACAGTGATGCCATAGGAGAGCTTTGCAGTACTTGAGGGCAGCCTGCAGCTCAGCACTCCCCCCCAGGCAAAAAGTCAAATGTCCTCAGGATAGGTTCTTGTGAAAGGAGGCTCAGACCTTTTAAACCCTCACACATGGTAGTGTACAAAGCCTAAGATTTTGGGAAGAGTTTTTATTGCTTTCCCTCCATGGAGAAATCTGCATGACAGGACCCACAGCGCTGGTGTCTCAGCTGAACCTAAATCCTCACCCCCTTTGTTAGTCAGGCTGCTGGGAAGGGAACTGATGGCCATGTCCTTGTGACACTGAAGGTGGGGAGCAACCCTGTGTGGGAGAGGAGAGCAGGGAGTTGCTCCGGGGAAGGGGATTGCACTACAGGGGATGGCAAGGAGGTGCCTGAATCCCCCCTCCAACCACTTCTAGAGGATCTCCTCTGTCTCTCTCTTTGACGACGTCTCTGCTGCCTGTGCACAAGCCCTTGTCAGTGCTCACAGAAAGAGAGCCCCATCCCACTCCCTGTGTGCTCAGCTCTGCCCTGAAAACCTCTCCTGCAAGCAGAACACTCCTCAGGGGCATCTCTGTCTGTACAGGGGCTAAGAGAAGCTCAGTAAGTTTTCAAGAGAATGGGGATCTCCACATCAAACTCAAGAGCAGGAAAATAAATTCCCATCACCCACTTCCCACACAGCCAATGTCTGTCGGCGATAGAGTTAATTTCTCACAGAAGCTAGCATAGTGCTGTGCTTTGGATTCAGTGCTAAAGAATGTTGATAACACCTGAGTTTTAGTTTTGCCAGTATGCTCAACTGCTCAAGACTTTGAATTCTGCCGCCAGGCTACATGGAGTACAGCACAGCTAGCCAAATTCAAGAGCTATTCCATACATATACTCATGCTCGGGGGTTAGTCATGGTCGTCGAGCGGTCGCGTCGCGGCGAGTGGTCGCAGTCGGGCTGTGTGACGCAGTGGGGATGAGCGCGGACGGGTGGCATCGGTCAGGGTGGGACATTGCATTGTGCATCCTTGTTATAATTCTGTTATTTTCTCTATTATTATTATTTATTATTGTTATCTTCTTCTTATTAAAGTCTCTATTCAACCGCGGTCTACTTTTTTTTTCCTTTCTCGATCTCTCCCCACCACTGGGGGGGGGGAGTAGCGAGCGGCTGCGTGTGCTTAGTTGCCAGCCGGTAACACGCACAAGCAACAGGACAATCTCAAAGCAAGACTCTTCTTCAAGTAATCCTACTTCACACTTCTTGAAAATTCCATTGAACACCTCAGTATCCCAGAACGTGACCAACTTTGAGGAGCCTTAGAGCTCTGTTGCTCACGCATGCACGCCTAAGTCATCCAAGTCAAAACATCATCCTTCCTATGACATGCACTGGAAGCTTATCAAGGATCTCTCTCTAACTAGGAAACTGTAAGAATCTTCCTCCTAGAACCTACAGGCTGTGGGATGAACCACCTCTAGGAGAAGACTCCAGGAACACCAGATTCAGTGCCCTGCATACAGATACTTACCATATAGAGGGCTGTAAAAATTTCTCCTAGAGTGAGCTCTCAGCATGCTCCCACCCCAGGCTGCCTTTAACCCCTCTCTGCCTCGCTCCTCTCCCCTCGGTGCCTACAGGCAGTGCCCTCAGCCCTGCTACGCTTTGCAGAGGAGCTGCTCCTGCGCAGAGCTGTCTCTCTGCAGCACTGCCCACTTGCCATGAGCTCCCTCCATCCCAGGAGCCCAGCCCAGCTCAGCAGCAGAGGACCAGCCCAAAGCCCCCTCCCTCCAGGTGTCCCTGGGGCTGCAGGGGAACCTGCTGCGACACAGGCTGAAGTAATCTCTGATGTTCCCTCCCTCAGCTGGGGAGAGACACTTCTTTCCTGCGGTGTTATTGCTCCTGTGAGGAGAAGATTCGGGCATGAGAATCAGTTTCCTTGTCCCACCATTCGACAGGACATCCAGAGAGTGACAGTGAGTGATCTCCTTTACCCCTGCTGAGCGAAGGGATGCAGATGAGTCAATCAAGGCATCTCAATTGTGGGTTTGTAGGCCCGGGGCATGAAGAGGACTCACGTTCCTTTCGTGCAGGCCACAAACCCAGAGGAGGTGGGATTCCTCTTGCCTCAGTTCATGTGTGCACAAAAAATTACTGGAGATGGAGGGAGTTGTTCAGGTGGGAACACCTGGTGACATTCAAGGTGACACCAGGGTTTGTCCACGATATGTGCAGGTGACTGCAAGCTCTAATGGAGCACTGCTGAGAGACAGGGCAGCATCTGGAATCAGCACCTTGGAGCCCGGTGGGGAATTCCTTTGGTAGACAGAAATGACAGCAGATGACAGCAATTAGGACAACTAAACCCTTCCCTATTCCTTATGCCCACAGCAGCCTACAGAGTTAGTCAGATGACCAAAAGAGCTGAGTCGGTTCTGGGCCCCCCGGTTCAAGAAAGATGAGGAACTCCTAGAGAGGGTTCAGAGGAGAGCAACTAGATGATTAGGGGTCTGGAGCATCTCCCCTGTGAGGAAAGGCTGAGGGAGCTGGGCTTGTTCAGCCTGGAGAAGAGAAGACTGAGAGAGGATGTAATCAACATGTACAAATATCTTAAGGGTGGATGTCATGAGGACGGAGCCAGACTCTTCTTGGTGGTTCCCAGCAACACTACAAGGGGCAATGGGCACAAACTGAAGCATAAAAGTTCCAGTTGAATAAGTGGGAGAACTTCTTGACTTTGAGGTTGACAGAGCCCTGGCACAGGCTGCCCAGGGGGGCTCTTGAGTCTCCTTCTTTGGAGATATTCAAAACCCGCCTGGATGATGTCCTGTGTAACATGCTCTAAGTGAACCTGCTCTAGCAGTGGGTTGGACTGGATGATCTCCTGAGGTCCCTTCCAACCTTGACATTCTGTGATTCTGTGTAACACCTGCCTTGGCTTGCAATTTCATTTCACTAGTGTGTCCTCATCAAGGCAGCCTCAGACCTGGCTGGGTAGGAGCAAGCTCAAGGAGGAGGACCTGGGCATGGCAAGGGATGCCGTAGGAGCCAGTAGTGTTAAGCATGAATATGGCCATGTGCACATTGGGTTGTACCGGAAGGAGCATGGCCATCCAGGCAAGGGGTTATTTCCACCTTGATTCAGCACTGCTGTGGACGCATCTGCAATAGTGTGTCCTCTCTGGGGTTCCCCATTCTGGAAGAGTGGAGAGGAGCTGGAAAGGGTCCAGAGGTCAGCTAAGATGGGGTTAGGAGCTGTGTGTGGAGAGGCTAAGAGATGTGGACTTCTTTGGCCAGGTGAGGTGGAGGCTCGGGGAAGTACCGTAGGAGCTTAAGACAGCTTGAAAGTTGCTTTCAGGAACAATGGCCCATGTTTTGAAAGTGGGGAAAAGCATGAGAAAGGAAAACCATCAGAAACTGCAGATATGGTGGGAGGTCCACCCTGGCCATAAGGAGAGAGAACTACTGTGAAGGTAGTGCTTCGGTGCAGCAGGTCACTCTGGATTAGTCCATGACATTGTGTTTCAAGGAACATTCAGAGAGGACTGAGAGACAAGAGCAGGGCCATGCCAGGAGGAGAACAAGGTGGGGAAGTGGGTGGGATGTGTACAGCGTGCAGGGAAACAGGCCAAGGGTGCATGGGGACAGCCGCAGGCATCACACATTCCCACCATCCCACTTTTCCCAGGAAAAGCCCTGAGCCATGCATAGATGGACAGGATCTATCGCCCCACACCCACTTCCCACTGTCCAGGAAAAGCCCTTGACCCAAACCATGATGGACAGGATCTCCCTTCCCAGGCACTGGGATCAAGCCTTGCTCTTTCTGCTTCATAAAACACATCAAGACTTTACTCAGCATCAGAGCCACCTGCACTTTTCCTGCCTGTCATCACTGCCTCCAGTTTTCTGCTCTGAGTCCATGGGGAGGCTGTCTTGGTAATGGCCCTCAGTGGGACTCACTAATACTTCAAGAAACTTCAGCATTTGCTTCTGACTTTGACTCCTTGAGCAGTTTGTGCAATCTCCTCTCAGCATTGCAGGTTCATGGACTCAGCACCAAAACCACCATGGGGCTCGTTACAAGGCAGAGCGCCCTCAAGTGCCTTGTCTCTTCCCATAGTTTTCTTCAAGTCTTCAAGACTTCCACAGCTAATTGGAAGGGTTTGGGGGTGGAAGTTAAAGAGGAAGAGTTCACTAAGCTTTTAAGATTTTCTTTAAAGGATTTTTACTTTTTAAGGTCATTTTAAATTATTTTTTCACTTTACAGAGTAAGTGGTAGCAGCATTCTCCCACTGACATTTATCCCAAGGGTCATCTAAGCAGATATTGGCAGGTAGTAAAGGCAGTCCCTTGAGGCCAGACACTATGGGCAGCCTTGTTCCTCACATCCCCAACCCTGTCACTTCGCTGATCAGCCGCTGAAGTCTGCAGCTGGAGGTTCCAGCTCCTTGGCAGCGATTCTCACCCGCTTTCCTCTGACAACTGCCTGCACACAGGCACCGGAGGACTTCTCCTCAACAAAAACAACAGTTACACATGAGGCAATTCAATAAGCTTTGAAACACTCTTCTCAACTGTATGCCAAACCCAAGCTGCACCTCATGACATCCACCTTCCACCAGGGATATCTGTACAAGAACTGTGTTAGGCAGAGAGCTGGGAAAGGAGAGATACAAACATAATTAAGGACTTAACACAAGAGTTCATTAGGCTTCTCAGAGATGAGGCAAGTTTCTAACTCCCTGAAGCTCAAAGCAGCTACCAGATAGTTTAGAGGTATCTGAATGGACAAAGAGCAAGGGGAAGTGGAGAGCCATGGGAAGTGCATGGTCATTTAACTGGGAGAGGTTTTCATCTTTCCAGGCAGAGCTCAGTTATCTGACCACAAACACTGATTGCCACCTTTGGAGGCTCCAGTGTATCTGAGGTGTTTGCCTGGGAACAGCAGGTCTCTCAGAGGACCCATTGGTGACCACAGCCCCTCAGAAACTGGAGGTGGAGGTTGGGCAGAGGGTGCCAGGGCGTCAACCCTGGCACCAGGTGTCTGTGTCCCTGTATCTAAAGACATTTTTCTCCTACATCCCACCCCGGTTCTGAAACATCACTTTGTCAAAACCATGACACAAAATCACCCAAACACCCAGTGTATTCAACTAAGAGAAAGCAAAACCACAAAGGCTTTTAAAAGCTGGAAAGAGCGTTGACACAGGGTTTTTTCCCCCCATAATATCTTTGTCTTAAGGTCATCTTTGCTTATTTTTATTAACATTTTCTAAACATTTCTGGTTTTGTTAGGCCACCACCATTAAAAAAAGATCTTTTAGTATGTTGCACAGAGCCCCATGCCCTCCAAAACTTGCCTGACCATGACACCTCTCAGTCTTTGCACAGGGGGGTCACCCTGAGATGTCAACTCTCTTCATCAATAGAGGCAAGCAGGGCCACAAACTTCCAAGTGATACTTTGCATTCCAGGTGAAGAGTCCCTATGACTCCATGGTCCATGGCAGAGAGAGAAAAATGCTCAACTGTCTTTTACTACAAATACAGATCATTTAAATACAGGGTATTTAGGTAGGCAAGAAAGTGAAAACAGCACCATCTACTTGAGGAGCAGAGTGCAGAGGTGGAGAAATAACACCGCAGATCAGCCCAGTTATCTTGCTCCACCTCAGAATGTATCCAGGTACAGGACTTTTAGGCAGTTCAATCTAAATGTAAGAAGTTTCAGGTATAAAGCAGAGACAGCTGAGGCAGTGCTTCCCTGGAGTTCACCTGCCTTGAGCTGGATGGTTACACACAGCACAGGAGGACTCTTGCCCCATAAATCCCTATTCTGTTGTTCTCAGAAATAGGGCCTAGTGTGCCTAGGAGACTCTTGCTTACTGTGCTCCTGCCTTGCACCACCGTGTCTTCTTGGAAATGTCACCGTAGGCAGTAGGAGTCTGTTACATCCTCCCCAACAAATGACTCCATTCTGCAGGGTAAACAAGCCCAGCTCCTTCAGCTCCTCCTAACAAAGCAAGTGCTCCAGCCCTGACCATCTCTGTGTATATTTTGTTGCCCTCCAGCTTGCCAATGTCCCTCTGGCATTGCGGGGCACCAAAACCTGGGCAAGGATTCTGGATGTGGTAAACGAGTGCTGATCAGAGGGAGATAATCACTTCCCCTGGCTGTGCTCCTGCTCAGACAGCCCAGGATTCTGATGGCCGCCTCTGTTCATGGCTCATGTTGTGCCTAAGGTAACTCAAAGACCACCAGAGCAGACTTTGGATTGGTCCTTCTTGGATATCATGGGGTTTCCATTGGCCCATACTTCCAAACGGTTGAAGTAACTTGGGATGGCAGCCCTGCCCTCCACTATGATGTCTCCTCTCCTCACTGTGGTGTCTTCTGCAAATGTTATGAAAAACCAACTTCTCATTTCCTCCAGGTCATTCAAACCACGTTAAACAGGGCAGGTTGCAGGACAGAGCCCTGCAGGACCCTATGAGCTGAATGCCTCCCAGGCAGAGGACCACACATTAACCACGTCCCTCCAAGCCCCATTGTCTAGTCACTATTTTATCCATCTACCTATCTACCCATGCAGACTATAATATCCAAAGCTGGACACAAGAATATTGTGGGGGATGATGCCGAAAGCCTTGCTGATGACCAGGTACAAGACCACCACAGCTCTCCCCACACCCAGCAACCCTGTCTCATCACATGAAGCAAAGAGGATGTCCAGGCACAATCTCCCCAGGGTAAACCCAGTCACTTTCTCTTTCAGACACCCAGCCTTTCCTCCCCTTCATCATCCATTGGGCATTTTGGAAAGGTGCATGCAATGTTTGGGTGCTGCAAGTCATCAAGGGGTTCCCTCAGTCTCCATGACTTTTCAAAGCTGATGGAGAGTGACCTCACTGTCACACTCTCAGCAGAAACGGGATCTGAGTCATTAAAAGGGATGAGGGTCATTAAAGTCCCCAGTAAGAGCTGGAGTCATGGATATGGAGATTTCCTTGGGTTGCTTAAATAAGCCTTTCTCCACTCCCTAAGCACAACTGCAGGTTGTCTCCCCCTAAGATGTCACACTAACAGGCCTCCCCTCTGACCCTCACCCATAAGGGCTCACCCAACCTGTTGCACACCCCACAGAGGAACTCCCTACATAGAATCATAGAATCATAGAATTCAATCCACTTTGTCAGCTCATAGAGTGGTAGTACAGTTGCCTCTTGCTTCTATGTCATAAATACGTAGCATATTCCAGATGAGTGGTAAGAGTCCAAATATTTGATAAGGTGTTTACTTTAAGTGTCACAATTAATGCTTGATAGATAGAATTTTGCTCGACTGCATACATTTTACATACTGGGGTGATGTATTTTGTTTCATTTTTGTGAACTCTGATCTACAGAATGTTTATAAGGAATAAACATAACAAGGTTGAAACCAACAAAACTACAATTGGGTTATGGGAAAGAAGAGAGAAGCTGAGCTCTCCCTACCACAGGACATGTTTGGTCAGGGGAGCAAGGCTGCCAAGACAAAGTGACAGGGACAAGTGCAGGTGTCTGGCACATGCCTCGGACAAGCTCTGGCACCTCAGGTGTCACCAGGTATTTCATTTGAACAGCCAACTCCTGACCTACATCTTCATTAATTACCACAGGAGCTGAGACAAGGAACTCACAGGCAGGTGCCCCTTTCATGCCCACCTGAACTGAGGCCAGAGGAATCCCACCTCCTGTGGGTTTCTGGCAGGCATGGGAGGGAGCTGAGCCCCCTTCCAGTGCCAGCAATAGAAACCGGGATGACATGCCTCGACTGACTCGGCTGAATCCTATCCCTCAGCAAGAGTAAAGGAGATCCCTGCCTGTCATTGTCTGGGTGTCCTCCCTAATAAGAAGACACAAAAGGTGATTTTTAGACCTAACTCTATCTCCGACAGCAGAAATGACACTGCTGGAAAGAAGTGTCTCTCCCCAGCTGAGGGAGGGAACATCAGGGATGACTTCAGCCTGTTTAACAGCAGGTTCCCCTGGAACCCCAGGGACACCTGGAAGGAGCCCAGAGGGGGCAGAACAAGTGCTGCCTTGGGCTGGTCCTCTGCTGCTGGGCTGGGATCCTGGGATGGAGGGAGCTCATGGCAAGTGGGCAGCGCTGCAGAAAGACAGCTCTGCCCAGGAGCAGCTCCTCTGCAAAGTGCAGCAGGGCTGAGGGCACTGCCTGCAGGCAGAGAGGGGAGAGGAGAGAGGCAGAGAGAGCCTAAAGACAGTCTGGGGTGGTAGGAGAGATCTGAGGTTGTTCACAGAGACATCTTCACAGCATTTGATACAGTAAGTCTCTGGCAGCAGCAGGGAAATTCAGCTGAGTAGCCTGGAGGGCTCTTCCAGAGCTGGCACATCCCATGACTGATGTCTGTCCTGGCTTTTGTGTTGTGGAGACAGAGATGAACTCCAGGGCAGGGCTTCCCTGTTGCACCTTCAGAGGGAAATGTCATGCCAGTTCATCTCCCATTCTCCTGGGGATGGCTGCAAAGGTGAGGAACTGGGTGTGCAGCCAAGGGCTGTCCTTCAGAGCAGGGTCACTGCACCCCAGGGGGGCTATATGCTAGGACAGGACCTCTGCCGCCTGCAAGGTCAGCACTCAGCTTTCCCGGGGAGCTCCTCACAGCACTGTGGGGAGAAGCTGTGAGTGGAAAGAGTGACCCCTGGCAGGGTGGGACAGTGTCCTGCTGTCATGAGGGTGCTGTGTAGGTCAGGGCTGCCTACAGCTCCAGATTACCCCCAAGGAATTTCAAAGGGGGCTTTTCAAGAGCAAGGTCAAGGCGGGGATTACCTTAGAGGGACGGAGTCTGTACTTTGAGTTTTCTCCTCTTGGTTGGCCGGGTGGACAGTGGGAGACTGGAATTTATTTTTCTGCTCTGGGCTAGGCAATGAGACCCCAGTTCTCATCAGAACTTGTCTGAGCTGCTCCTGAGCCCCTGCACACACAGAGATGTCCCTGGGCAGTGCCCTGCTGCCAGGAGGTGTCTGCAGGGCAGAGCTGAGCACACAGCAGGTAGGATGGGAACTGTGAACATGGACAGGGAGGAGACCTGGGGACAGAGAAACAGCTCCTGTCAGGGACATCTCCAGGTAGCAGAGACATGGGCAGGGAGGGAGCAGGAGCTGCTCCCAGAAACACAATGGGAGTGGGGTTTCAGGCCTCCTTGCCATCCCCTGCAGTGAAGACACCTTCAAGGAACACCCTCCTGTCCTCCTCTCCCAGCCAGCACAGCCTTTGTCTCCAGGGTCATGAGGTTTCAGGCTGAGTCTTCTTCTTGGCAGCTGACCCACTGTGAGGAGAGAGGCCTGAGTGCCTGTCTGTCTGTCCCTCTCCTTCCTCTCTTGACAGGAGCATTGGGGCATTTCTCTGTGTTTCCCCTCTTGTCCTTGCTGCCTTTGTCCCCACCTTACCTGGGGGCTCTGGGCACTGCAGTGTGTGGGGCTGGCAATGAGCTGACCCTGACTTCAGGACACCGCATCCTCAGGACTTTTGACTCTTTCCCTGGGGGTCCTGCTGGGATGCAGGCTTCCCTCCACAAAGGCACGGCTCTGCCATGGACTCTCTGTGCCCCGTGGAGAAGACAACTCAGTGCTAAGGCCATGGCAGTGTGGCTCACGGTCTCTGTGTGGGCAGCTGCAATGAGCCCTGTGTGTCCGTGGCTGGGATGGGGAGAGCTGAAATCCTCCTTGGGTACGATGGGATGATGGAGAACTGGATTCCTCTGCTCTCAGAGCTTTCCAGTTTCTCCTCAGATGAACATCTAGTTGTGATCATCCTCCAGCTCAAGGAGCTGCATGGAAAGGGCAGCTGAGACCAGGGCTGATGGACAGACCAGCTCCCCACAACCTGCACTAAGGGACAGTTCCTTTGCCTGACAGCACCTACACCCTTTTGCTTGGAGTGCAGCAGAACCACCAACGATTTCTACTTCAAAAGGACCCCTCAGGTTTGGTGTGGCAACTAGAACAAAACACACAATCTGAAATCTGTGTTGCTCAGCTCTGCAGCCGGATGAAATGGGAGTGACAATGCTGAAAAGCTCATTGATATCAAGAGTGGCTTTGATCTGAGATCACCCCATGTTGCTCTTACCTATTGCCGTAGGGCAGAACTGAATCCTCCAGAGCCCAGCAGAGACACCTGCTCCCCATGGCACCCTCAGGCAGCACCAAACAGAGCTCATGAAAGGGACCTGCCAAAGGTCCCCCTGAAAGAGCCAAGGCAGTCTGGGGGGGTTCCATGAGAACTGGAATAGGTTTTCCTGAGAGAACTCTCCCCTAACTTCTCATTGCCTTTACCTCCTTGGGCAGGTCCTGATGCACAGAGGCAGCAAATGTCCAACAGCAGCTCCATCACCCAGTTCCTCCTCCTGGCATTCGCAGACACACGGGAGCTGCAGCTCTTGCACTTCTGGCTCTTCCTGGGCATCTACATGGCTGCCCTCCTGGGCAACGTCCTCATCATCACTGATGTAGCCTGCGACCACCGCCTCCACACCCCCATGTACTTCTTCCTCCTCAACCTCTCCCTCATCGACATGGGCTCCATCTCCACCACTGTTCCCAAATCCATGGCCAATTCCCTGTGGGACACCAGGACCATCTCCTACATAGGTTGTTCTGCGCAGGTTTTTCTGTTTATATCTTTCATTTCAGCAGAGTATTTTCTTCTCACCATCATGGCCTATGACCGCTATGTTTCCATCTGCAAACCCCTGCACTATGAGACCCTCCTGGGCAGCAGAGCTTGTGTCCACATGGCAGCAGCTGCCTGGGGCAGTGGCTTTCTCAACTCTCTCCTGCACACAGCCAATACATTTTCCATTCCCCTCTGCAAGGGCAATGCTGTGGATCAGTTCTTCTGTGAAATCCCCCAGATCCTCAAGCACTCCTGCTCAGACACCTACCTCAAAGAGGTTGGGCTTCTTGTGGTTATTGCCTGTTTTGGCTTTGGGTGTTTTTGTTTCATTGTGGTGTCCTATGTGCAGATCCTCAGGGCTGTGCTGAGGATTCCCTCTCAGCAAGGACGGCACAAAGCCTTTTCCACGTGCCTCCCTCACCTTGCCGTGGTCTCCCTCTTTCTCAGCACTGGCATGTTTGCCTACCTGAAGCCCCTGTCCATCTCCTCATCTTCCCTGGATCTGGTGGTGGCAGTGCTGTACTCAGTGGTGCCTCCAGCAGTGAACCCCCTCATCTACTGCATGAGGAACCAGGAGCTCAAGGATGCATTGAAGAAACTGGCCCAATGGACGCTGTTTCACCTGTGATAACCTGTCTCCCCTATGAAATATCCCAGAATTTATCTTAGGCTGCACTTCTGCTTTTTTATCTTGTGATAATCCCCCTTAGAAATAATTTTTTAGGTTTATACTTCTTCTCTGAAGCTTGTGTCTCACTCTCACTCACGCTGTCCAAATGCAGCTCTTCAATAAAAGGGAATTTCCCAGGTTTATTTCCTGAAGGCTGGGTTCTTCCTCCGAAGTTGCTTCCAGGAAAATTTCCAAGGATTTGGTCTTCTAAAGAGTCTGTTCTTCTTGTGTTCTCAGTATTTTGGATGTTAAGCTCATGGGACCATTGGGTTCCACTGGACCAAATATTCTGGATTTAAAAACTCTCTTCTTTGTGTCCAATGGCAGTGGAGATGATCCATGAGCTTTCATTATCTCCTCAGGATACTTCACGCATGACATAAGCGATGGCATACACCAGTCTGTCTGGAAATTAATTTGGAGGGGTGAGCAGATGACGGGGATTCACCGTGTGCTCTTGGGTTTGAATGGCGACTCAGAAGGTGGATCACCCTCAGAAGTGAAGTCCCTGAGAAGTAAGGCACTAAAGCAACATCTCCATGAACAAGGACTCTGCAGTGCCACGGGAGTCAGTGTGGACCCAACAGGCACAGGGAGGGGAGAGTGGAGATGCAGGAGCTGCCTGAGGAGGCCAAGGACCAGGACTGTTGTGTTGTGGGGAGTGGGTCTGGTGGGAGCAGAGGAGGGGGCAAATTCAGTCAGGTTTGGGAATCACCAAGAATAAGAATTTAGGAGAGCCATGAGTATCTAGCCTCTCTTTCCTCATGCCCCTGGGACCAGCACCACCCCTGGAGCTGATGGGGAGCATAGAACCCCTCTCTGCCCCCCAGGACCTGCTGTGCCCTTCAGAGGGGCTGGGGCTGTGGGGTGAATGTCCAGAGCTCTTCAACACCTTGAAGCGGGCTCTGTTGTGGGGCCAGCCCAGCCTGGGCTGCATTTGTTGGCTGGGCTGGGGAGAGCCTGGGAGAGGAAAACACCAGTGTAGAGCTCACCTGTGTGAGTGTGAAGTGTGAGAGTAGCCAGCAGGGTGCTCACAGTGCAGGGTCAGGTGAGTCACCAAAGGTGCAGTAGGGAGGGGCGCATCTCTGACATGATCCCTTAACACCCTAGGGAAGCTGCACCAGGAAAACTGTCCCAAGTCATTCCCAGACACCGGCCATTTCCATCTCTGGCCATACAGCCCAGCTCTGAGGGGGCACCTTTGCTGCATGGACACCCCTGTTCCTCTCTGGGCCTCAATGATACCCAACTCCACTGCCACTATTAGTAATAAGGAAACCAGTTTCCTCATGACACTCACTACACATGCCTGGAGGTATTTAAAAGATGTGGAGACACGATGCTTAGGGATATGGTTTACTGGTGGACTTGGTAGTGTTAGGTTAATGGTTGCACTTGATGACCTTAAGGGTCTTTTCAATGTAAATGGATCTATGATTCTGTGATAGCTCTTGCCATGGCTGGTCTCTCAGCCAAGACCACTCTCAGACACCTCCAGCTAGATCAGGTGCTCATGGCCTTGTCTCAACAAGTATTGAAAATCTGCATTGACTGAGATCCCACTAACTGGCCTGGGAACTGGCTCCAGTGTTTGATCCTGAGGGATTTCTCAAGAACCCACTCTCAGCTTCTCCTCTTGCATAATGTGCTCCAGGCCCCAACCATCCATCTGGCCTCTGCAGGACTCATTCCAGTCTGTCAGGGTCTTTCTTGTGCTGGGAAGCCCCAGACTGGATGTTGTAGTCCTGATACAGTCCTCTATTGGTTTAACCTTGGTCAGCAGCCAGACACCCGCCCAGATGCTCACTCACTCCCCTGTCTCAGCAGGGCAAAGGCAGAAAATAAACCAGAAATGCTCATGGGTCAAGATAAAGAAAAGGAGATCATTTACCAATTACTGTCATGGGCAAAGAAGAGGTGACCTGAGGATGATCACTTTAATGTATTACCAATTAGAAAAAGACGTGGATTGTGAGAAACTATAACAAAAATATTGAAGACCATTCCCCCAGCTGCTACTTTTTCCCAGGCTCAAATTATACCTTCATTCCCAACTCTTCTACTCACCCAATCCCAACACAAGCAGAGGGGGGTGGTGAATGGGCGGTTACAATCATAGAATCATAGAATTGTCTAGCTTGCAAAATCCCTTTAAGATCATCAAGTCCAACCATTAACCTAACACTGCCATCCCACCACTAAACCCTGTCCCTAAGCACCTCATCTATCCTTCTTTTAAATACCTCCAGGGATGAGGACTTGACCACCTCCCTTGGCAGCCCATTCCAGAGCCTGACAACCCTTTCTGTGAAGAATTTTTTCCTAATATCCAACCTAAACCTGCCCTGGCGCAACTTCAGACCATTGCCCTCATCCTATCGTCTGTTACCAGGGAGGCCAACCCCCACTTTGCTACAGCCTTCTGTCAGGCAGTTGTAGAGGGCGATAAGGTCTCAGTACAGAACA
The DNA here is from genome assembly GCA_034008185.1 of Gorsachius magnificus. Classification (NCBI taxonomy): domain Eukaryota; kingdom Metazoa; phylum Chordata; class Aves; order Pelecaniformes; family Ardeidae; genus Gorsachius; species Gorsachius magnificus. Next base: position 1,354,242 of record CM067105.1, on the reverse strand, counting down.
ACTCTGCCACTCCATCTTCCTCACAACTTTTCCCTGCTCCAGTGTGGGTCCTCTCCACAGGATCCCACCAGATTTGCTGTCAAGGGTGTACCTTGTTCCTTTCTTTATCTCCTACTTTTCTCCTTTATAGTCACAGAATCACAGAAAAGTTGCAGTTATAAGGGACTTCTGGAGATCACCTAGTCCAAACCCCAGCAGAGGCAGGGTCAGCTACAGCAGGTTGCTCAGGATTTTGTTTAGGTGGGTGGATGGAGACTCCAGCATCTCTCTTGACAGCCAGTTCCAGTGCGTGACCATCCCCACAGTCAAAAAAGTGTTTTCTTGGTTTCAGGCAGAACTTCATGTGGTTTTAGCTGTGTCCATCACCCCCTGCCTTATCACTGGGAACTACTGAGAAGAGTTTGACTCTCTCATCTTCATGCTCTTTCATCAGGTATTTAGACACATTAAGAAGATCCCTCCAAACCTTATCTTCTCCAGACTGAACAGTCCCACAGCTCTCAGCCTTTCCTTTTCCAGAAAATGCTGCCACCCCTTAAACCAGCTTTGTGGCCCTTTGCAGGACATGCTTTAGTAGGTCAACAACTTTCTTGTACTGGGGCAGCCCAGCACTGGACACAGCACTCCAGGGGGGCCCTCACCAGGGCTGAGTAGAGGGGCAGGGTCACCTCCCTCCATCTGCAGGCAATGCTTTTCCTAATGCACCTTGACATTCTTGGGGATCAGCTCCACTTCTGGCACAGGCCCTACAGTGCTGCAGAGTCCCCTGGGACAGCAAAGCCCCCTCCTGCCAGGGCTGCACAGACCAGGCCTGTTTCTCTCTGGCCTTGGCAACTGCAGCTTTTGCTCTCACTGCTGGAACTTCATCCATCACGGTGATGCCACCTGGCATCCACTCCAACATGCCTCTGCTGGCAAGGAACAATCTTCCACTCAAGGGGTTTCCATGTGACAAATCTGCCCTTGGCCCTGGTGCCACAGCTGAAGGGGGACGGAAGCACCCACAGAGTCACTTGCTCGCTGCCCCACTACACCCTCAGGGGACAAGGGAGAGGATAAGAACTGTAAAAGTGAGAAAACTCATGGGTCAAGACAGAGGCAGTTTAATAGATGAAGCAAAGGTGTGTGTGCAAGCAAAGCAAAATGAGGAATTGATTCACCACTTCCCATCGGCAGGCAGATGTTGAGCCATTGCCAGGAAAGCATCATGTGTATCAGTTACTTGGGAAGACAAATGCCATGAACACGAATGCCCCCCCTCCTCCATCTTTCCTGGAAGTTTTTACTAAGGATAACATCATATGGAATGGAGTATTGCTTTGGTCAGCTGGGGTCAGCTTTCCCAGCTGTGCCTCTGACAGAATCTTGCCTACCCCCAGCCTACATGCAGTGTGAGAAACAGAAATCCTCCATGCTCTGCAAGGGCTGCTCATCAATAGCCAGAACACTGGTGTGATATCTGTCACGGTTTAACCTGGCTGGCAACTAAGCACCACACAGCCGCTTGCTCACTCCCCCCCTCCCTCAGTGGGACGCGGGAGACAATCGGGAAGAAAAAAAAAAAAAAAAGGTTAGAGCCATGGGCTGAGATAGAGACGGTTTAATAAGATAAAATAATAGTAATAGTAATAATGAGAATGGTAACAGAATATACAGAATATATAAAATGAATGATGCACAATGCAATTGCTCATCACCCACTGGCCGATGCCCAGCCCGTCCCTAGCAGCGATCACTCCCCCTGCAACTGACCGACTAACCCCCTCAGAGCATGATGTTATATGGTCTGGAATAGCTCTTTGGTCAGTTTGGGTCCTAGCTGTGCTCCCTCCCAGCTTGTTATGCACCTGGCCGAGCAGGAGAAGCTCAAAAAGGCCTTGAGTAGTCTAAGCATTACTTAGCAACAACTGAAAACATCAGTGTGTTATCAACATTCTTGTGGAACTAAATCCAAAACACAGCACTATGCTAGCTACTGTGAAGAAAATTAACTCTATCCCAGCCGAAACCAGGACATATCAGTGCTGGTTTAGTAAGAAATCCACAGCAGATCTCCCTGTGTGCTGCTATGAAGACAATTAACTCCAACCCAGCCAGACCCAGGACAGACTTCCAGGTCCTACATGAACTAAGGCTTATCTGTGGATCACAGACCCCGGGTCTTCTGGTAGTCTCTATCTCCCTGGTATTCACTGGTCAGGTAAGACAACAGGATGCAAGCAGCTCCGGAGGTTTCTCTCAGGGGTTGTCTACACCTCCGAGCACAGCTGCTAAATGGGCCACCCAGTCGTGTGCTCACCTGGACCTGGTGACTCTGAAACATGGATGAGCTGGTCAGGGATATGAAGCAGCCTTGGCTGTAGTGAAATTGTGATCTCCCAGATACCCAGGGACATAGGGAAGAGAGTAGCAGAGCACAGACCATGGAGTTCAGGAAATGAGAACTTGACCTAATGAGGGCACTAACAAGTTGGGGGCAGTGTCAGGGCCCTGAGAGCATCCATCAGCATTCATGTCCCTTAGCTGAATCACCTGGAGCCTGCAATAGCATCTGTTTCCATGGGCACAGGAGACCATTGAAGCCCAGGCCTGAGTTTAAGACCCATCTTGATCTGTGCTGTAGCTGTAGTAGTCTCCAAACAGCAACAGACAACGCCTTACCTGTCCATGGACCTTGTTCACTCAGGATTGCAGACTTGTTTTACTCTTTGTGGGGCTACAATGGAATGACATTGTGGTCCTCCAGGTGACAGACCCCAGATAAATCATGGAGGCCTTGGGGCTTTCTGCTGCCTTTCTGCTGCCTTTCTTCCCATCACCAGCTCAGGTTATGGGGGGAGGGGAATGAAATTATTAATTCCTCTCCTTGAGCAATTAAATTTATAGTACCTAAGCCAGAGGGGCTTTGTTTCAGTTCTGTTTCCAACCTAAAGCACCCCATGTTCTGGAGATCTGCCAGGAAACTTGCAGAAGAATCCCACTCCTCTGGTCAAGAAGGCGGATGTTCCCAGGAATCTCAGGAGGCATGGTGTACCCATAGTTGTGTTCTGGGAGATGGTCAGACACCTCGTCTCCCTTTCTGTAATGGTGGCCTAGATGCACGGCTCATGTGTAAGCTCTCTCAGTGGATGCTGGCATTTACTGAGCAACCTGGTCTGACCTCAGAGATTGCCCTGCTTTTTGCTTGGCATTGGACTTGAGACCACCTGAGCTCCTTCCCCCCCCTGAATTTTCCTCTGAACATATGATGTAGAGACCCACACACCCAGCTTTCTTTCTTCTCATAGGGCATGTGGGCAAGGCACAGGCTCCTGGAAGGGCTGGTGGGAAGAGATTGCTGGGGGACTCTAGTCCAGCCTCCAGGCTGGCTGTGACTTTGCGGAACAAACAAAAGCTCCAAAGGGGCAGTTGGCCCTTTGAGAGAGTTGCCTCTCTCATATCATTGGCCACTGCAGAAGACAGCTTGGCTCCATCATCTCTCCAGATAGTCTTAGGCTCTTTTTAGGTTTCCTCACGCCTCCTTCAACAGGCTAGATAGACCCAGTTTCCTTAGACTCATGCTTCAGGCCCTAGCTCTGTCTTGGAAGACCTCATCTGGACCCTCTCTAGTCCCTCAACTTTCCTTTTGAAATGTGAGGCCCACTGGCTCATATGGCACTGTCCTCATTCCCAGACGCTTCTCCTCAGGCCACTGCTTAAGCAGCCACGTTGCTATTCCCATGCTACTGCATGAAGTTTTCATGCAGCTTGTGGGTTGATATAAAAAACAGGTAACGTGGAAAAAACAAGACAAAACATAAACCAAAACCAATGGGCAAGGCAAAGGCAATCACCACCTCCCACAAGCAGAGTGATGCTCAGCCAGTCTCCCAGAAACAGACACCTTGAATGACAAAAAACCTCCACCTCCTTTTTCCTTTGCCCAAGCTTTTACTGCTGAGCATGATGTCATAAGCTATGGAATATCCATCTGGTCATTCGGGGTCAGCTGTCCCAGCTGTCCCCCACCAGCAACTTCTTGCCCACCCCCAGCCTGCTTGCTGGGAGGGAGCAGAGTGAGCAACAGAGAAGGCCTTGACGCTGTGCAAGCATTGCTCAGCAATAGACAAACCCTGGTGCGTTATCAACACCGCTTTAGGCACAAATGCGAACCATAGCACCACAGGGGCTGCTATGAATGGAATTAGCTCCATCCCAGCCAGACCCAGTGCACTTGAACTGGGGGCCCACAAATAGACACAGTGGTCTAAGAAGTGATGAGCAGGGGGGAACAATAATTTCCCTCACTCTTTTGTCAAGGCTCCTCTTTCCACACTCCAGGACACTGCTGTCTGCCCTTGCCACCAGGTCACGCCAGGATTTTGTTTTGCCTTCTGTTCCCCAATACCACCAGGGCCTTTTCCACAGAGCTGCTGCCCAGACAGGCATCCCCTGTCCTTGCCACTGCAGGGTGTCTGTCTATCCCAGGTGCAGGGCCTGGCATTTGTTATTCTTCTATTTCATGAAGTTCCTGACAGGACAGTCCTCCCGCCTGTCAGGTTTCCCATGAAAGGCATCCCCACGGCACAGGAATGGTTGTCCCAAGTTAGTATCATTGAAAAATGTGGTGAGAGTTGCCTCCCCTGAGTCATGGATAGAGATGATAACTGCACAGGGCTCAGGAGAGTCCCCTACGCTGCTTCACCAAACCCCAGGATGTCCCCTGGCCTGCAGGTAGAGTGTGGCCCCTTCGCCACTGCTCTCAGCCTCACCATCCAAGTGGTGTTTTGCTCATCTCTTTGACTGTCCATCCAGACTCCAATGGCCTAATCCGGATACAAGAACACTGAGGGAGACCATGCCACAAGTCTTGCTGGAGTGGAAGTAAATGACATCAGCTGTTGGCCCCACATGCACAAATGCAGCTGCTTCATCGTGAAGACAACCAGGTTGGCAAGGCGTGCTTTACCCTGGGGATGTCCATGATGATGCTCTTCTCTTTTAGGTGCCCAGAAATGTCACCCAAGAGCACTCATTCAGTGGCTCCCTCCTCACCACACTGGGCTCGTACAGCCTGGGGTTCCCTGGGTTGCACCATTGTCCGCTTTCAGAGGTGACTGCATCACTTGCTTGTCCTACCTCACAAGAGACTTCTACCAATCCCGTGACCATTCAGAAGGGATATTCCAAAGAAATGCTGATCTTGCCCAGTAACTTCATTGCCACTCTTCTTCCTGTTACGTGGTGTATTTAATGTCTCTACTCTTTCCTATACTTTCACCTGTCCTGATACAACGACCATTTCTAAGGTCATCTTTGCAGATGGAAACTCTCTAGGCAAAGGCCCTGTCCCAATACAAACTAGATCCCTTTAACTCCTCACAGTACAGACTGGAACCTGGCACAGTATAAAGTGCATCCCCTGATCCCCTTCCAGTACAGACTGGGCCCAGTCCCAGTACAAAGGATCCCTTTAACCTCTCCCAGTATATACTGAGCACACTTCCAGCAAAATTGAATGTCCTGGCCCCATCCCTACAGACTGGGCCTCCTCCCATTACTGACTGGATTCCCTGGCCCCCTCCCAATTCAGACTGGGTCTTGTCCTGCTATATACTGTATCCCTTTAACCTCTCCCAGTACAGCCTGGGCCCCATCCCAGTAAAGTCCCCTAAGTGCCCACCAGACCTCCAAGTGCCCTCCTAGAACCCTAAGTGCAGCCTTGGGACCCCTAAGTGTGTCCACCATCTAGACCCCTCCCTCCCCTCCTCTGTGCAACGCCCCATGTGTCTTTGGTCCCAGCTGCAGCCTCACTTCTTGACCTTCACCTTGCTATGGGGCATCCCCACCCCCCACTCCCTCCCTCACAGTGCCTTCTGCTCTTGGCTGAGACTCCCCCTCACCTCAGTCAGCCTTCTTTGGTGGGAACTCTCTGCTCAGGTCTCCAGAGCTTGGGAGGGCTCAAGGCTTGTCCTCCTCAGCTCGTGCCAGGTGGCCATTAGATCTTTAGAAGGTCTCAAGCTCAACATGAGGAGGATATGGAAGGGGACTTCAGGTAGGCAAACGTGACAGTTGATGAGACAGGGAAGCAGGAGTCAGGGCAGGTACAGGTTGACAATCAAATGTGGAGATTGCTTGAAAACCCTGCAAGTGTTTCATGAAGCAGGATGTTCAAGCGCTGACCCCCATACCCTAGGACTGGGCATCCTTTCCCTCACGGGATGCTCAGGGCTCTTCCTGGAAGCAGTGAGATGGGGGGTGGAGTGGGGGGTGGTGTGATGCCGAAGGCAGGACAGCAGTAGGACTCCCCCCAGGCTCTCTGGAGTGAGTGGGTGAGGAGGCAATGAAGTGCTGGGGCTGTAAGGAACTGGTGTCCTCTCAGGTGCTACACTGGAAGGGACAGAAGCCACAGTCAAAAGGACAAGGCTTTCAGTTCTGTTGTGGGGTCCCAGCCCTGCAAAGGGGCCATCCCCACCACAGGCTGTCCTACACCGTCCTGTGCTTCTGTCTCTTTCTCTGCACATTTTAACCACCACCCCTGCTTCCCCACCTCACAGTGACCCCACAATGTCCCCAGCTTTACTGATGACTTTCTCTGCTCACTGACCATTTCTTCCAACAAAAAGCTGTGGTTTTCCGAGGTTTTGCCAATGGCTGTGAGAACCTCATAACCTGTGCAGCTTCTTCCAAAGCCCTGCTCATGCTCCTCAGTCACGCAAGATGTCCCAGCCCACAAACTCATTTGAATCCTTCTACTCATCCTCTCCATATCCCAGCACTGAACTGCACATGCTCCTTCTTCTGCTGACTCAAAATCAAAACTCGGCCTGTTTCCCCTCAGCCAGGAGGTTAGTCCATCCTCCAGGCTCATGGATGTTTCCTGAGGTCAAGGCAAGTATGAGGAGGGAGGGAGAGAAAGATCAGCTCCTGGGGCATGATAGAGCACAGGCACTCCCAGCATCAGACAGTCCCTGTCTCCTAAGCTGAGCCATGAGCATCTGGATCATCCCTGATTTGCACAGGTGGGGCCTTCCTACCTACCATCTTCCCAGGACATTCTGATTCTCTCCTGTGCCAATAGATGTCAACTGCTTTCCATTTCTGGGCTCAGACTCCATCAGCCATCCTCTTGTTTTTTACTGACATCCCCTGACCCTCTCTACCATATTTAAACACAGCCAGTCACTGCTGCTCAGGGCCACTCACTCTTCAGAAGAATCCTTGAGAATTTTGCATCTTCCCTGTGTTTGTTACAATCTGCCTGGTTTCCTCCAGAGCTCATGGTGAGCTTTCCTGGGCAGAAAAGGGCTTTTATGTCCACCTCTTCTGTTCCATAGTCACAGAAAAGCACCCAACTCTACCAAAACAGATGTGGAGTGAAATGCCTGTAAGGACCAGGTAAGCTACCCTGGCGACTGTGGCTGCCTGGCAAGGAGTCTGTCCTGAGAAGGGGATCCAGCCTCTGCCCCTCTCTGGAGAAGGAAACCAGCAGTGCCCAGGCCACCTGGGGACACGAAGACGACCCTTTCTCTGAACCACTTTAGATGTGTACTAAAGGCTGGGGTCGATGAGGGGGTTTATTGGACATCAAGGTATTAATTTTGCCCAACCCTCTGGCCTATCTTTGCCCTTTGAGATGGTCACTCTGGCCTCCAGTGAAGCGTCTGCTGTCCTCAATATTGTGTCATCTACAAATGCTCATAAAAAGCCCTCTCTCATTTCCCATAGGTCATTAAAACCATGTTAAACAGGGCAGGTGGCAGGACCCTGCTAGCTACAGGCCTCCAGGCAGAGTACCACGCATTGACCATGTCCCTCAGAGTCTGACCATGCACAGCTTTTCGCTCCTCTGCACAGCCTTTAGGCATTTTGGAAACATGCATGCAACCTGTTGGTGCATTACCCCCATTGTCCGGAGAGAAGGAACATCAGTGATGACTTCAGTTTGTTTGACAGCAGGTTCCCCTGAAGCCCCAGGGACACGTGGGGGGAGCCCAGAGGGAGCAGAGCAAGCGCTGCCTTGGGCTGGTCCTCTGCTGCTGAGCTGGGCTGGGCTCCTGGGATGGAGGGAGCTTGTGGCAAGTGGGTAGTGCTGCAGAGAGACAGCTCTGCCCAGGAGCAGCTCCTCTGAAAAGTGCAGCAGGGCTGAGGGGACTGCCTGCAAGTGCAGAGGAGAGAGGTGTGACACAGAGCGATTGTGACACAGAGCAGTCTGGAATGGGAGGATGCTGAGAGCTTGCTGGTAGAGAAATCTTCACAGCCCTTTACATGGTAAGTCTCTGGGTGCAGGACAGTGTATCTAGTGTTTCTGGAGGGATATAAAAAAGCTCGTACATCCGACCACATATATGAACTTTCAGGAGGATCCTCACAGTTTCCCTAGCGTAGACAAGGAGAACGTGGTACAGAGCAGGAACTCCCTACTGCACCATCAGAGGGACAGGGCATGACGGCTGCCTTCTCCCAGGGAGGGCTGCAGGGTGTGAAGGTGGATGTGCAGGCAGGGGTGCCCAGGGCTGTCCTTCCCAGCAGGGTACAGGTGAGCGAGAGGACTGTGCACCAAGGCAGGGACCCGGCCTCCTACCAGGATTGGCACTCAGCCTCCCCAAGGAGCTCCACACAAGACTGTGGGTAGAAGCTATGTGTAGAAGGAGTGACCCCTGTCAGGACAGGGAACTTCTGCTGTCCAGATGGTGAAGCATGGGCCAGAGCTACTCACATTTCTACACCACTGGAGAACATTTACTAATTGGTCTTTTAAAAGATGGATGTCAAAATAGGGGATTCCCTAAAAGGGTAGAAATCTGTTTTTTGGGTTTTCTTCTCTTGGTTGGCTGGGTGGTCAGTGGGAGATGGGAATTTCTTGCTCTGCTCTGGAGCAGGCAATGAGACCCCAGTTCTTGTTAGCACTTGTCTGAGCTGCTACTTCGCCCCAGAACACATGGAGATGTCCCTGGGCAGTGCCCTGCTGCCAGGAGGTGTCTGCAGGGCAGAGCTGAGCACACAGCAGGTGGGATGGGGACTGTGAGCATGCAGAGGGAGGAGGCATGTGGACAGAGAAACAAGTCCTGGCCAAGAAGAGCTCCAGGAAGCAAAGCCATGGGCAGAAAGGAAGAGAGAACTGCTGCCAGAAATGCCATGGGAGGAGGGATTCAGGCATCTCCCTGCCATCCCCTGCAGTGCAGATGATTTCCCTGGAGCCACCTCCTGGGTCTCCTCACTCACACAGCAGAGCCTCTGCCCTCAGAGTCATGGAGACTTGACCAGGAGTTGCTTTCCCAGCAGCCTGACCAGCAAAGAGGAGACAAACCCCCGTGTCTGACTGGGTGTCCCTCTCCTGCCTCCCTTGTAAAGGGGTCCTTGGGCATCTTCTCCTCTTCTACCTGCCACCCTTGGTCTTCCTGTTACACTCCCTGGGGTGTTTGGGGGGTGAGGATTCAAGTGCAGTTCACACACCAACGCTGTGTGCGCTGCCATGCACGCATGTCCATGGAGGAAAAGCATCCCACTGACCCTCTGTGAACCTCTGGGCCTCTGGGCACTGCAGTGTGTGCGGCTGGTAGGGATCCCAGCCTCTCTTCAGGATGTTTCAAAGGGAGGAGATGGGACTCTTTCCTTGGGAGGTCCTGCTGGGCTGCAGGCTGCCCTGCAGGAGGGCAAAGGTCTCCTGTGGCGTCTCTATGTTATGCAGGAGCCTCCTGGAGAAGACTCCTGGGTGTTGAGGCCACGGAAATGCTGCTGGGTGGCTGTAGGTGGGCAGCTGCCATGAGCTCTTGGTGTCCCTGGTAGGGAGGGCAGAGCTGAGATCCTCCGCAGGTATGATGGGCTGAGGGCTCTGGAGATCTGCACTTGGAAACTGGGCTCCTCTGCTCCCAGCAGTGCCCTGTTTCTTTTGGGGGGAACCCACAAGTGTGATAGCCCTGGAGCTGCAAGAGCTGCCAGCCCAGGGCAGTTGAGCTCAGGGCTGATGGACAGAGCGGTGTTCTCCCTCTGCACTAAGGGACAGTCCCTTTGCCTCCCAGGACCCACAAGATTTCCGTGGCAGTGCAGCAGAAATGCCAGGGATTTCTTCATGAAAACCACTCCTGAGCACCAGTGTGGACACTGCACCAGAAGGCAAAAACCAAATTCCCCACAGCTCTGCTCTGCAGTCAGGTGAGCTTGGAGTGTCAGTACGGAAAAGCTCCTCAATATCAGACTTGGATTTATTCAGAGATCACCTCAAGATGCTCTTTACCTATTTCTGTAGGGCAGGACTAAGTCCTGCAGAGGCCTTAGCAGAGCCTCCTGCTCTGCTCCCTGGAGCACCTCAGCCAGCACCAACCAGAGCTCACCAAAGGCATTCCTGAAAAGGGAAAGGCAGCTCAGGTAATTTTTATGAGAAATTATTTTGATATTTCTCAAAGACATCTGCCGTAATTTCTCACTTTCTTTTATTTCCTTCTTACAGATCCCCACACCCAGCTGGCCAAAATGTCCAACAGCAGCTCCATCACCCAGTTCCTCCTCCTGGCATTTGCAGACACCAGAGAGCTGCAGTTTTTGCACTTCTGGCTCTTCCTGGGCATCTACCTGGCTGCCCTCCTGGGCAATGGCCTCATCATCACCGCCGTAGCCTGTGACCACCGCCTCCACACCCCCATGTACTTCTTCCTCCTCAACCTCTCCTTTCTTGATCTGGGGTGCATCTCAACCACTGTTCCCAAGTCGATGGCCAATTCCCTTTGGGACACCAGGACCATCTCCTACACAGGTTGTGCTGCCCAGCTCTTTCTGTTCATCTTTTTGATGTCAGCAGAGTATTTTCTTCTCACTGTCATGGCCTATGACCGCTACGTTGCCATCTGCAAACCCCTGCACTATGGGACCCTCCTGGGCAACAGAGCTTGTGTCCACATGGCAGCAGCAGCCTGGGGCAGTGGCTTTCTCAATGCTGTGCTGCACATGGCCAATACATTTTCACTCCCCCTCTGCAAGGGCAATGCTGTGGACCAGTTCTACTGTGAAGTCCCCCAGATCATCAAGCTCTCCTGCTCAAATGCCTACCTCAGGGAGGCTGGGCTTCTTATGTTTAGTGTATTTGTGGACTTTGGTTTTTTTCTTTTCATTGCACTGTCCTATGTGCAGATCTTCAGGGCTGTGCTGAGGATCCCCTCCCAGCAGGGACGGCACAAAGCCTTCTCCATGTGCCTCCCTCACCTGGCCGTGGTCTCCCTGTTTATCAGCACTGTAGTGTTTGCCCACATAAAGCCCCCTTCCATCTCCTCTTCTTCCCTGGATCTGGTGGTGGCAGTCCTGTACTCGGTGGTGCCTCCCACAGTGAACCCCCTCATTTACAGCATGAGGAACAAGAAAATCAAGGATTCCCTTTGGAAACTGATCCAAAGGGTGCTCTTCCACTGACAATAACCTGATTCCCCTCCTCTTCATGTTACCCACATTTTATCTTAGACCATAAGTCTGATTATTTCTCTAGTGATAACTTTACTTAGAGACAATTTTCTGGGTGTATACCCCTTCTGTTTAGAGTTTGTACTGTTCTCACCCTTGCACAGCACTGTGTCAAATGTGACCTTTCAGGTAGCAGCAATTCATTAAAATGGGATCCTCCAGGTGAGTACCTGAAGGTGTGGCTCTTCCTCCAATGTTACCAAGGAACTGGTCTTTTAATGTTTCTCTTCTCCTTTTGTTCTTAGTGCTTTGTTTGTTAAGATCATGGAATTGTTGGTTTCAATTGGATAAAAAGTTCTGGATTTAAAAGCTGATTTCGTGTTTTCCAGGGGAAGAGAACATGGTCAATGAGCCCTCAATTATCTCCTCAGGTTGCTTCATGCATGGCAGGACACTACTGAAATAAATTTTGAGGTGTGAGGAGAGAATGGGGATTTGCCGTGTGCCCTGGGGTGGGAGTGAATGGAGACTCAGAAGGTGAAAGGCCCTCAGCGGGGAAGTCCCCTAAAAAGAAAGCACTAAATGTAGGTATCCATGATCAACGACTCTGAAGCACCATGGGAGTCAGTGGGGACTCGGCAGGCATTTGGAAGTGAGACTGCAGAGATGCAGGAGAAGCCTGAGGACCACCAGGGCCTGGACTCCAGTGCTGTCATGGGGAGTGGGGCTGGTTGGAGAAGAGGATGGGGCAAACTCAGTCGGGGCTGAGGATCACCTACAACCTGAATTCAGGAGAGCCAGAGAGTGAGTAGCCTCTGATTGCTCATGCCCTTGGGACCAGCACCAGCCCTGGGGCTGATGGGAATCCTGAACCTTCCTCTCTGCCCCTCAGCAGCTGCTGTGCCCTTCAGAGGGTCTGGGGCTGTGGGGTGAGTCCCAGAGCTCTGCAGCACCCTGGGGGGCCTTGGGGAGAGGGCAGGGGGGTGGGGAGAGCTGGGGAGGGGCTGGGCTGCACTGGAAAGAGCCTGGGGAGCGAGAAACGCCCATGTAGAGCTGAGCTGTGTGAGTGTGCAGGGTAGGGGCAGCCAGCACTCACTGTGCAGAGCCAGGTCACATGGTGAAGGAAGCAAGGCATCAAAGGTGCAGAAGAGAGGGGCCTGGTCTGTGCCATGTTCCCTGGACACCCTGGGGAAGCTGGCCAAGAAAATTGTCCCAGATCACTCCCACAAACCGGCCATTTCCATCTCTGTCCATACACCCCAACCCTGAGGCGGGACCTTTGCTGCATGGTCACCCCTGTCCTCCTCTGGGCCTTACTGATACCCAAATCCACTGCCATCATTAACAGAAAGGGAACAAGTTTCTACTTACACTCATTACCCTCATAACAATCATTACTCAGTACAAGTCCCATAGCTCTGGCCACAGTTCGTCTCTCAGCCAAGACCTTTTCTGTCAGCTCCAGCTCAATCAGGTGCTCACGGCCTTGCCATGACAACTACTGAAAATCTCCATTGGTTAAAATCCCAAGACACAGGATTTGTTTATATTCTTTTTACAGCCTAAAGCACCCCGTGATCTGCAGATGTGTCATTTCCTTACCCTTGTCCAGAAACTACCCTGTTTCAACACCTGACTGTTGTCTACCAGTCTTCTGCTATGGTGACAAGACTGGATTCATGTTTCTACTACATCAGCAGCAGTTAAGGAAGAAAAAAAGATACTGTGGGACCACTGCTGATTTGCAAGAGCAGGTGTAGTTGGACCTGAGCTTCTCTGTGTCCTCTTTGCCTCAGCCTTCCTCACCAAGTCTACCAGGCCTCTGTGACTCACGGCAGGACTTTGGAGGAGATCAGCCGGGGGTGGATGGGGATCAAGTCAGGGATCACTTGAGCAAACACAATCCTTACCAGTCTCTGGGAGAGGAGGGGCAGCACCCTAGGGAGCTGAGAGAGCAGGCCCATGTCAGGACCTCTGAAAGGTCATGGAGACTGTGGGAACTCCCTGGCAACAGGGGAAATGCACCAAGGGGTTGTATGCACCTTTACAAAACACCCAAAGGTTGTGCAGAGGAGCGAAAGGCTGTGCCCCAGAGCGTGTTCCCTTGGATCCCATTTCTGGGTGTCTGAAAGCGAAGGGGACTGGGTTTACCGAGGGCCACTTGTCTCTCACCATCCTCTTCGCTTTTTGAGATGAAAGGACAGGATTGCTGGACACAGGCAGACCAGCAGTTGTGTTTTAACCTGGAAGTCAGTGAAGTTTTATACAGCACCCCCCTGCAATATTCCTGTGCCCATGTGAGGACATTATGGTCTGCCTGGGTAGATAAGTAGATGGGAAAATAACCAGATGAATAGTGGGCCCTGAAGTGACACGGTCAATGCGCGGCATCTGCCTGGAAGCCTGTAGCTGGTGGGGTTGTTATGTCCTGCAATACACTCCATAGACTGCAACCTGCACCCTATAATGTGTATTTAATGACCCAGAGGAGATGAGAGAGTTCTCCATCAGAGCATTTGTAGATGACACGATGTTGAGAAGAGCAGGCACTACAGTGCAGGGCAGGGTGGCCATCCCAAAGGAGATAGACAAGCTGGAGAAATGCGCCAATATGTACATCAGGATAGCCAATAAGTTGTACCCTTGAGTTGGACAAAGCCCATGCAGCTGCATAGGCCAGAGACTGCCTAGGTGGGCAGCAGCTCTGGGGGAAATGCTTTTGTTATCCTCGGGTTGCATTAGTAAAAAGATGAGTAATCAGGAAAGGCAGCCAACAAGCATCTGTGTGCTCAGTCATGGCCCAGAAAATGACCTTGCTCTCCTCCCCTCCTCCCCTCCCCTCCCCACACTTGCAGAGACATCAGGAAACATCCATGAGCCTGGAGGATGCACAGATCTCCTGGGGTGAGGTCCCATCACTGGAGGGGAAGAGGAAGGGTCTGTGAGACACAGGGGCATGCAGGGAGAGGGCACTGCCGGTGCAGCTGTGAGTGCGTTAAAGGCAGGAAGAAGACCTGGCACATTGGGGGCTGTCATGCTGAAGTGAGTTAGGGTGAGGTTTGATTTTGAGACTGCTGAAGAAGAAGGATGTGCAATCCAGTGCTGGGAAGTGGAGTTAAATTCTGGCATGCCTGGGGCTTGGAAATCTTGGGTGATAAAGGAGCATGAGCAAGGCTTTGGAAGGAAGGGGATGGGTTGTGGAGGACCCACAGGCACTGGAAAATCCTCAGAAAACCACAGCTTGGTGCTGGAAGCAAGGAAGCAGGAACAGGTACAGGCCCAGTACAGTGTAGCTGTGGTGGGGATGGCCAAGGGCCTTGGTGGGGATTTTGCACCCAACAGAACTGGGACCCTTCTCCTCTTGGCTAGGGCTTCTGTCTCTTCCACTGAGACCCAATAGAGGATATGAGGTCCTTACAGCTCCAGCACCTTGTTTCCTCCTCACTCACCCTCCATAGACTCTGGGAGGTGTCCTACCACTGACCGAGCCTGGCATCACACACTCCCACATCACGTTGCCCCCAATAAGACCCCACAGCATCCCATAAGGGAACAGAGGTCCCTTCCCAGGGAATGGGAATACGGGCTTGGCCATCCTGCTTGGTGAAGCACATCAAGGGCTTTCACAGTGATCTCCACATCTACATTTCCTCCTGTACCAAGTGTCTCTGACTTCCTGCTTCACCAGCCCTCAGGGACAGGAACCTTGTCTGCTCCTCATCTCCTCAGTGATGGACTTCAGCAGGGCCTGCTAACGCCCTCAGAAACCTGGAGGTTTGCTGCTTTTACTTCTCTGGAGGCTTGTTCATTCTCTCAGGATCTTCAGTTCCGGAGCTGGGCACCAGAGGGCTCATTACCACACAAAACACCCTAAGGAGCCCAGGCTGGGCATAGTTCTCCTTCAGTCTTCATTAGAGGCTCATTAGAGAAGTTTCAGGACTGCAGTTAATGTGAAAAGATGTCAAAGTAAAGAGGCAAAGTGAGTAAAATGTTTGATTTTGAATGGCAAATTCTGCATTGATCCCAACGTATTTGGTGTTGTGGTTTAACTCGGCAGGCAGCTGAACACCACCCAGCCGCTCGCTCACTCCCCCTCTCCATAGTGGGATGGGGGAGAGAATCAGAAAAAAAAAAAAAAAAAAGTAAAACCCGTAGGTTGAGATGAAGGCAGTGTAATAAAAAAAAAAAACCCAAAACATTAAGAATAAGAATAAGACAATGTACAAACCAAGGAATGTACAGTGCAATTGCTCACCACCTGCAGACCAATGCCAAGCCTGTCCCCAAAGAGCAATTGCTTCCTCCTGGCCAACTCCCTCCAGTTTGTCCACTGGGAATTCCATGTGGTGTGGAATAGCCCTTTGGCCACTCCAGCTAAGATGTCCTGGCTGTGCCCCCTCCCAGCTTCTTGTGCACCCAGCAGAGCAGGGGAAACTGAAAAAAGTCCTTGACTGGTGTAAGCACTGCTGAGCAACAACTAAAACATCATCATCCTAAATCCAAAACACAGAGCTATGCCAGCTACTAAGAAAATTAACTCTATCCCAGCTGAAACCAGGACAGTATCCACCTCTTATCCCATACCATCTATGGCATGCCCAGGTCCTACCCTTCCCAATACATTCCAATTAATCACCACCACTCTCCCCATCTTTTGATATATACACACAGCTTTCATTCCCTCAGTCTATGGCCCATCTCTCTAAAATGTCCATTGAGTTCATTCAGTCCGTGACCTTGGGCTCCATCTGTCATAACACTCTTTCGGGTGTTGTATGGTGTTGGGTTGTTGCATGCTGAAGCCAGTTCTGGTTCCATCATCACTGCACTTGATCAGTTTTTTCAAAGCTCAGTCTTCATCAGTCTGGGAAATTGTTATTGTAAGATGGTCGATATGACATATAGCAATCATAAAAATGATGACATACTGTATTGTATGGCAATTAACATCACACCATTCAGCTCATTGGCCATTTTCACCCAAAATCAAATCCCTTTGAGGTACACATCGGACTTCCCTGTCTTTCTGCATCACCCACCAAGTGGAGCCAGGTCCTTGAGCAAAAGCAATCCTACGGATGGGTTTGAGGTTGCCCAAGTCGGGAGTAACCCAGATTGTCCTCTCCAGCATATATTTTGTGTGCATACAGGGACTTTATCCCCTTCTACCGTACATAAGAGTTTGGATTAGGCAGGGCCAGCTCAGTTGGCAGGTCCCCTAGTGCTGACTGACAAGGTGGCCTTTGCAAAATGTGTATCCTAATGTTTGAATGACCCAGCACCATTGTTTTCAGGGTAGTCTTTAACAGTCTGTTGTATTATTGCATTTTCCCAAAGGCTGGTGCATGACAGGGGATGGGATATAGTCACTCAATGCCGTGCTCTTTGGCCCAGGTACCTATGAGGTTGTTTTGGAAATGAGTCCCATTAACTGACTCAGTTCTTTCTGGGGTGCCATGTCACCACAGGACTTGCTTTTCAAGGCCCAGGATAGTGTTCCGGGCAGTGGCATGGGGTACGGGATGTGTTTCCAGCCATCCGGTGGTTGCTTCCACCATGGTGAGCACATAGCGCTTGCCATGGCGGGTTTGTGGGTGTGTGATGTAGTCAATCTGCCAAGCCTCCCCATATTTATATTTCAGCCATCGTCCCCCATACCAGAGAGGCTTTAACCGCTTGGCTTGTTTGATCGCAGCACATGTTTCACATTCATGGATAACCTGTGCAATAGCATCCATGGTCAAGTCCACCCCTCGATCATGAGCCCATCTCTGTGTTGCATCTCTTCCTTGATGCCCTGAGGTGTCATGGGCCCACCGAGCTAGAAACAATTCACCCTTATGTTGCCAGTCCAGATCCACATGAGCCACTTCAATCTGAGCAGCCTGTTCCACCTGCTGGTTGTTTGGATGTTCTTTAGTGGCCCAACTCGGGTATGTGAGCATCTACGTGACGTATCTTTACAACCAGGTTGTCTACCCGGGCAGCAATATCTTGCCATAATGTGGCCGCCCGGATGGGTTTGCCTCTACGCTGCCAGTTGCTCTGCTTCCATTGCTGCAGCCACCCCTACAGGGCACTTCCCACCATCCATGAGTCAGTACAGAGATAGAGCACTGGCCATGTTTCTTGTTCAGAAATATCTAAAGCCAGCTGGATGGCTTTCACCTCTGCAAATTGACTCCCTTCACCTTCCCCTTCAGCAGACTCTGCAACTTGTCTTGTAGGACTCCATACAGCAGCTTTCCTCCCCTGATGATTTCCACAAGAGGACAGGACCCATCAGTGAACAGGGAATATTGCTTCTCATTTTCTGGCAGTTTATTTTACAGCGGGGCCTCTTCAGCACGTACCACCTCCTCCTCTGGTGATATTCCAAAATCTTTGCTTTCTGGCCAGTCCATGATCACTTCCAAGATTCCTGGGCGACTGAGGTTTCCTATTCAAACCCACTGTGTGATCAGTGCGACCCACTTACTCCATGTAGCATCAGTTGCATGATGTGTAGAGGGGACCTTCCCTTTGAACATCCAGCCCAGCACCGGCAGTCGGGGTGCCAGGAGGAGCTGTGCTTCAGTACCAATCACTTCTAAAGCAGCTCGAACCCCTTCATATGCTGCCAATATCTCTTTTTCAGTTGGAGTATAGTTGGCTTCAGATCCTCTGTATCCTCGACTTCAAAACCCAAGGGGTCGGCCTCAAGTCTCTCCTGGTGCTTTCTGCCAAAGGCTCCAGGTAGGGCCATTCGTCCCGGCTGTGGTGTAGAGCACATTTTTTACATCTTGCCCTGCCCGGACTGGCCCAAGGGCTACTGCATGCACTATAACCTGTTTAATTTGTTCAAAGGCTTGTCGTTGTTCAGGGCCCCATTTGAAATCATTCTTCTTCCGGGTCACTTGGTAGGGAGGGCTAACAATCTGGCTGTAATTTGGAATATGCATTCTCCAAAAACCCACAACGCCCAAGAAAGCTTGTGTTTCCTTCTTGCTAGTTGGCGGAGACATGGCTGTTATTTTGTTGATCACATCTATTGGAATCTGATGACGTCCATCTTGCCATTTGATTCCTAAAAACTGGATCTCCTGTGCAGGTCCCTTGACCTTACTTTGTTTTATGGCAAAACCAGCCTTCAGAAGGATTTGGACTATTTTCTTCCCTTTCTCAAAAACTTCTTCTGCTGTATTGCCCCACACAATGATGTCATCAATATATTGCAGATGTTCTGGAGCCTTACCCTGTTCCAGTGCAGTGTGGATCAGTCCATGGCAAATGGTAGGGTTGTGTTTCCACCCCTGGGGCAGTCGATTCCAGGTGTACTGGATGCCCCTCCAAGTGAAAGCAAACTGTGGCCTGCACTCTGCTGCCAAAGGGATTGAAAAGAAAGCATTTGCAATATCAATTGTGGCATACCACTTGGCTGCCTTTGACTTCAGTTCGTATTGAAGTTCTAACATGTCCAGCAAGGCAGCACTCAGTGGTGGCGTAACTTCATTCAGGCCACGATAGTCTACTGTCAGTCTCCACTCTCCATCAGACTTTCTCACTGGCCATATGGGACTGTTAAAGGGTGATCGAGTCTTGCTGATCACTCCTTGGCTCTCCAGTCGACGAATCAGCTTATGGATGGGAATCAGGGAGTCTCGGTTGGTGCGATATTGCCGCCTGTGCACTGTTGTGGTGGCAATCGGCACTTGTTGGTCTTCAACACTCAGCAACCCCACAACCGAAGGGTCCTTTGAGAGACCAGGCAAGGTAGATAGCTGCTTAATTTCTTCTGCCTCCAAGGCAGCTATACCAAAAGCCCACCGGTACCCTTTTGGGTCCTTGAAATACCCTCTCCTGAGGTAGTCTATGCCCAGGATGCACGGAGCATCTGGCCCAGTCACAATGGGGTGCTTTTGCCACTCATTCCCGGTTAGGCTCACTTCGGCCTCCAATACAGTCAGCTCTTGAGATCCCCCTGTCACTCCAGAAATACAAATGGATTCTGCCCCTATATGGCTTGATGGCATTAGAGTACACTGTGCACCGGTGTCTACTAGAGCTCTATACTTCTGTGGGTCTGACGTGCCAGGCCATCGAATCCACACAGTCCAGTAACCCGTTGTCCCTTTCCTCCACTGGCTGGAGGCAGGGCCCCTCTAATTCTGATCACTGTTGCTCATGGTTTGTGTATATGAGTCAGAAGTTCCTTCATCACAATCAGAATTAAGATCAGCTCCTTCTATTCTGTCTGAAAAAATGACGATCTACCCGTCTTTGGAAATTGGAGCAACAAGTTTCTTGGAAGAGCCCCCTTTTGTGCTTGTTTTTCTTTGCAACTCGCGTACTCGTGCCTCTAGGTCGAGGTAGGTTTTCCATCCCATTTCCTCATGTCCTCTCCATGGTCACACAGGTAAAACCATAGAGTGCCCCGTGGTGTGTACCCTCGATATTCTTTTCCTTGAGCAGAAGGGCGCTTACTTCTAATGGCTGAGATACTGGTCTGTACAGGAGGGGAGTAGGGTATACGCTTTTCGAGTCGTTCAACCTTTTGGGACAGTTTCTCCACAGCAAGACAAGGGAAGAAGAGATACTTTCTTCGTATTCCCGGAGCTGGCTAGCCATTTCATCCACTGTCGGTCCCCGTCCAGCTTCCCAGTTCATTATTGCCCATGTGTTGGCATATGATGTTGGTGCGCTCCGTAACAACTTCCGCCACATGGGTCGTGTGCACTGGACACTATCTGGATCTTTAGGCAACTGGTCATTGTCCAGGTCACTATAAATCACTTCCAGGACAGCCAATTCCCTCAGGTACTGGATGCCTTTCTCCACGGTGGTCCATTTGCCTGGGCGATGTATGACATCTTCCTTGAAGGGATATCTTTCCTTCATGGCTGACAGTAGTCGCCTCCAGAGGCTGAGGACTTGTGTCCCTTTTCCAATCGCTTTGTCAATGCCGCCTTCCCTAGAAAGGGATCCCAGCTGTTTGGCTTCTTTACCCTCCAGTTCCAGGCTACTGGCCCCATTATCCCAGCATCGGAGCAACCAGGTGACAAGATGCTCTCCTGCACGACGGCTGAAATCTTTTCTCATATCTCGCAGCTCACCCAAGGATAGAGACCGTGTAGTTTCTGTCTCATTTATGAGCTCTTCCTCTTCCTCCTCCTTTTGTGATGGCCCTATTCATCCTCCCTTTCTAAACTTTTTCCAATTTTTCTTGTGTATAGGGGCAACTGATACCGGCACAGGTTCGCTCCCTGCTTCAGCTGCAATGCCTGTTGCTGGGGTTTGAGTAGCTGCAGTGCAGGTTGCAGGGGTTGGAGTAGCAGCGGTGCCTGTGGCTACGGTGGAGGAGCTACAGTGGGTGTCACTGGGGTTGGAGTAGCTGCAGTGCCTACGTCCACAGCTGGAGTAGTTACAGCGGGTGTTGCAGGGGCTGGAGTACCAGCAGTGCCTGTGCCCACAGCTTGAATAGCTACAGTGGGTGTCACAGGGGTTGAAGTAGCTGCAGTGCCTGTGTCTGCAGTTGGAGGAGCTACAGTGGGTGTTACTGAGGCTGGAGTAGCAGCAGTGCCTGTGCCCACAGCTGGAGTAGCTACAGTGGGTGTCGCAGGGGTTGGAGTAGCTGCAGTGCCTGTGTCTGCAGTTGGAGGAGCTACAGTGGGTGTCACTGAGATTGGAGTAGCTGCAGGGCCTGCTGCAGGAATCAGTCTTTGGATGGTATATAATTTACGTAGGAGTCTAACCCTGAGTAAAAGCTGAACTATATTCAGGAGACCTAGCAATAGGGCCATGCTAGTTGGAACATCCCAAGGATATTCAACATTCTCATAAACTGTTGTAATTAGCTCAGAGAAGAAGGGGAAGATGGAGTAAGGTGACTCCCCCAAAGGCTGGCTCTCCGAGGATAAAAAGTAAAATGTATAATTATTCATAATTCCCAATAGATGGTTCCCAAAATACAGAGGTGACAGCAATACTGAGTACAAATATGAGCTTAATCTGATGATCAATAGTTTTATCATAGCATAAGCCAGTATTACACAGTACAGCAGAACAGTAGCTTTAATCCACTTGCGAAAAGTGACAACCAGCAGCACAGGGAGTGCATACAGCAGGTAAGGTGATATAGAAAAGAACTCCATGAACAAGGACAGCAACTCTGAGAGCAAATAAAACAACATTGCGATCAGCGACTATTAGACTAATATAACGAATGCTTATCACAAATGCGTTTTAGAAATGTTCAGATCTGTCGTTATCTCAACCCTTCGGGCCCCACGTTGGGCGCCAAAATAGGACTGTCGTGGTTTAACCCGGCTGGCAACTAAGCACCACGCAGCCGCTCGCTCACTCCCCCCCCCCCCCCCCCCCCCCCCCCCCTCAGTGGGATGGGGGAGAGAATCGGAGAAAAGAAAAAAAAGTAAGACCCGTGGGTTGAGATAGAGACAGTTTAATAAGAGAGAAGAATAACAATAATAATAATAATAATAGTGGTAAGAAAATATACAGAATATATAAAACAAGTGATGCACAATGCAATTGCTCACCACCCGCTGACCGATGCCCAGCCCGTCCCGAGCAGCGATCACTCCCCCCGAGCCGCGATCACACAGCCCGAGCTGAGACCACTCTGCCCGCAACCGACCGACCGACCCGACCGACTAACCCCCCCGGAGCATGACGTTATATGGTATGGAATAGCTCTTTGGACAGTTTGGGTCCTAGCTGTGCTGTACTCCCAGCTTGTTATGCACCTGGCCGAGCAGGAGAAGCTCAAAAAGTCCTTGAGCAGTCTGAGCACTACTTGGCAACAACTAAAAACATCAGCGTGTTATCAACATTCTTCTAGCACTGAATCCAAAACACAGCACTATGCTAGCTTCTGTGAAGAAAATTAACTCTATCCCAGCCGAAACCAGGACAGTAGGTAACATCACTGTAGACACGAGCAATCACTCAAATATTTGTGTTTGCAACTTTACTAAAGTTGTGGGATGTGACTTTGATTATTCAGCTCCTGTTACCTCTTATCAATTGTTACAATCTAATTACACAATGAGTCGAGATTTATTGCCTACCCCCATCGGAATGAATCTTCCTTGGTGAAGAAACTACTACAACATGTTGACCTGTGCCATCTGTTAGAATACATCCGAAAAAATGGACACAAAACTCCAATCACTGTTCGTCATGATACAGAAGAGATACACCACGTCTTGGAAAGAGTAGAGAAGGATGGAGAACACCCTTGGTGGGAAACTCTTCCTGGATGGTCACCAACAGCAATGGGGCTGTTTAATCGTGTGCTTCACCCAGTTGTGATTTTACTAACTCTAACTTTAGTATGTCTATTGCTTCTAATTATATTGTATACAAAGGTTTGGTACATGATTGTCCTGGTTTCAGCTGGGATAGAGTTAATTTTCTTCACAGAAGCTAGCATAGTGCTGTGCTTTGGATTTAGTGCTAGAAGAATGTTGATAACACGCTGAGGTTTTTAGTTGCTGCCAAGTAGTGCTCAGACTGCTCAAGGACTTTTTGAGCTTCTCCTGCTCGGCCAGGGGCATAACAAGCTGGGAGTACAGCACAGCTAGGACCCAAACTGTCCAAAGAGCTATTCCATACCATATAACGTCATGCTCGGGGGGGTTAGTCGGTCGGGTCGGTCGCGTCGATCGGTCGGTCGCGGGCAGAGTGGTCGCAGCTCGGGCTGTGTGATCGCAGCTCGGGGGGAGTGATCGCGGCTCGGGACGGGCTGGGCATCGGTCAGCGGGTGGTGAGCAATTGCATTGCGCATCACTTGTTTTATATATTCTGTATATTTTCTTACCATTATTATTATTATTATTATTATTGTTATTCTTCTCCCTTATTAAACTGTCTCTACCTCAACCCACGGGTCTTACTTTTTTTTTTTCCTTTTCTACGATTCTCTCCCCCATCCCACTGAGGAAGGGGGGGAGTGAGCGAGCGGCTGCGTGGTGCTTAGTTGCCAGCTGGGTTAAACCACGACAGCCATCCATAGACTCAGGAGGGGGGAGGAGAGAGGATGCCAGTGAAGACTGAGGCAAAAAAGTTGTTGAGTACCTCAGCCTTCTCCTCATCTGCTGTTACCAGCTTGCTGGTCTCGATCAACAGCGGGGGTACGCTTTCTTTAACCATCCTTTTCCAGCTGATATACCTGTAGACACCCTTCTTATTATTTTTTGCATCCCTTGACTGCACAGTGAATTAATATTAATGAAGTATTGCTAATCCATGTAGCTAATCAATAGTGTCCTCCAACCATCCCATCGTCCACAAGGCCTTCTCTATTCACAAAAAACAGCTCCAGCGAGGCACCTTCTCTAGTTTGTTCATTCACCACTTGTGTGAGGAAGTTGTCTTCCACACACTCCAGGAACCTCCCGAAATGGTTTCCTGTCTGCTGTGTTGTACTTCCAGCAGACATCTCAGAAGTTGTGGTTCCCCATGAGAACAAGGGCTAGTGACCGTGAGACTTCTCCCAGTTGCTAGTAGAATACGTATATATATTTATAAAAAAAGTTAATACCCTTTCATACTCTAAAGACTGACTGGCATAGTAGTTAGGGAGCCAGATTTTCATAACCTCATTCCAGGAGATGTCTGTGGCCAGGTGGAGTCTGCAGTTTTGGTCTCAATCTGGCAGGGCTGGGGATCAGCACTGGGGTTAGCTCTGTCTCATTGCTGAGTCACGTCACAGTATCAAAAGTGATTCGCTCTATTTCTTAGGGGTTTTTTTGGAATCATTGTCATGTTGGCACCATTTTCAGTGTTAAACCCTGTTACACGTTGTTTCACAAATCATCACAGAATGGATATTTTTCTGGTTAAGGTCGGCACTCTCCTTCCCATTGCCCTTCATTTGCTCTGAGCCAGGCTTAGGCTTTACCAGGACAAGTTTCTGAGAATTTAGGGGAATGGCATGGTTATCTCTCATATAGTTTTCCCACTGGAGCCCAAGCGTCCCTTCTCATTATTTAAAAAAACTGCAAAAACAAAATGCTGGAATCCACGATGAGCATGGACCTCCCAACTGCCCAATGTATTCTCCAAGATTAGACACACACCCTCCACCCTCCACCGGTGTGTAGGAGCCTTACATTGGTCCATCACCAGCCCCTGAACTCACATGCTACTCCCAGGCAAAACTGGCAGATTAAATCCTAGATGAGCATGTACCTCCCAATTCCCCAATGTATTCCTTAACCTTACCTACATACCACCCCCCCTTCACCTGCCTGTTGGGTTCACACATTGGTTCAACACCACTCCCACCATACACACATGCACATCATTCCCAGTGCTCCATTTCTCTCTGTATCCCAGCATGGGTCTGCACATCCTCCTTCTTCTGCTGTCTCAAAATGAAATTCAACCTATTTCACTTCAGCACAACCCTTCCTGCCCCCATTATTTCAGGTCTTCTGCCTGCCTTTAACACACTGATGGCTCTACATGCACCATTCTCACCCTGGGCTTCCACGTGTGTCACTAACCCTTCACCTGAACAAGGGGGTGAATTGGCCAAAGGGATTCCCCACCAGCATCCAAGAAGATGCCCCTCAGATGTTGCCTTGTCTCTCTGCATTGCTCCATTAGAGCTTGCAGTTACCTGCACATATCTTGGACCACCTCTGGCACCTCAAAAGTCACCAGGAATTTGCATCTGAACACCTCACTCCTGGGCTCCATCTCCAGTAATTGCCATGGGAGCTGAGACAAGGAATTCACAAGCAGCTGCCTATTTTGTGCCCACCTGAACACCTGATGCAAGAAGAATCCCAGCACCTGTGGGTTTGTGGCAGGCAGGGGAGAGAGCTGAGTCCCCTTCTAGCCCCAGGGCTACAGACCCAGGATGAGATGCCTCATTGACTCAGCTGTGTCCCTTCCCTCAGCAGGAGGGATGAAAGAGATTAAACCCTGTCCTGTCTGCGTGTCCTGCCTAATGATGGCACAAGAAAACATTCTTTAGCCTCATTGTTTTTCTGAGACATGAAATAACAGTGCTGGAAAGAAGTGTCTCTCCACGTTGACCCTTGAGGT
This sequence comes from Gorsachius magnificus, assembly GCA_034008185.1. Taxonomy (NCBI): domain Eukaryota; kingdom Metazoa; phylum Chordata; class Aves; order Pelecaniformes; family Ardeidae; genus Gorsachius; species Gorsachius magnificus. The sequence continues at coordinate 1,328,817 of CM067105.1, read as the reverse complement.
CTCTTCAACCTTGTATTCTGTGATTCCCCACCTGAGGGAGGGAACATCAGGGATGACTTCAGCCTGTTTCTCAGCAGGTTCCCCTGCAGCCCCAGGGACACCTGGAGGGAGCCCCCAGGGGGCAGAGGAAGTGCTGCCTTGGGCTGGTCCTCTGCTGCTGAGCTGGGCTGGGCTCCTGGCACGGAGGGAGCTCATGGCAAGTGGGTAGTGCTGCCGAGAGACAGCTCTGCCCAGGAGCAGCTCCTCTGCAAAATGGAGCAGGGCTGAGGGCAGTGCCTGCAGGCACCGAGGGGAGAGAAGAGAAGTGAGAGAGCTGTTAAAGGCAGTGTGGGGTGGGAGGACGCTGAGAGCTCACTGCAGGAGAAATCTTGACAGCCCCTAACACAGTAAGTCTCTGGCTGCAGGGCAATGCACATGAGTGTCTTGGAGGGGGTCTCCTAGACTGAGCACATCTTGCTGCAGATAGGATCTGGCCGGATGGCTCTCAAGGTTTCTTTACTGTGAAGAAGGACATGCTCCAAAACAGGGATACTCTGCCACACTGTCAGAGGACAGGGCACGACGGCTGCTTTCTCCCAGGGAGGGCTGCAGGGTATGACGCTGTGTGTGCAGGCAGGGGTGCCCAGGCCTGTCCTTCAGAGCAGGGTCCTGGCGCTGCAGAGGGTGGAGTGGTGGGGCAGGGATGCTGCCACCTGCCAGGGTCAGCAGTGATTCTGCCTAGGGAGCTCCCCACAGCACTTTGGGGAGAAGCTGTGGGTGGAAGGAGAGATGCCCTGAAGGACAGGGCAGGGTCCTTCTGCTGTCAAGAGGGTGCTTCATGGGTCAGGGATGCTCACAGGTCCAGATTACCCCCAGGGCATTTCCAAGAGCATTTTTCAAGGGGAAGGTCAAGGTGAGGGTTACTTGAGAGTGAAAGAGTCTGAGCTTTGAGTTTTCTACTCTTGATTGGCTGGGTGATGAATGACAAATGAAAATTCATCTTTCTGATTTGGATGGGGTCTGAGATGCTTCTGCTGTTTTGCTGGCAGGTTCAAAAATCTCAGAGAAGCATCATGAACTGCAGCTTCTGTCTGCTTCAGATTACAGGGAGCTCCAGCATCATCTCTCTACTCTCTCCATGACCTTGCATCGCTTTGCACAGAATCCTGTTAATGCTCCTTGTTTCCTTCCCCTCCTGTCCATGCTTCCCTTGTTATTCCCCTCAGCTGGCTGGGGAGTGGGGTTCAGCTGCTGCTCAGACACTGACCCTGTGGGTCCTGTCATCCAGATTTGCACTCACTAAGTGAATTCCCTTTTCTCCACTCTCCCGTTTCTCTTGGGGGATAATATGCAAGCATGAGCATGCTCCTGGTCAAGGAGGTGCAAGCAGAAAAGAAGCCATGGAAAAGGCTGATGGACAGACCACATGCCTTCACTGGGCACTAAGCTGTAGCCAAGCCTTCTGCCTCTCCCCAGGTACAGTCTGAGAGCAGTGAAAATGCTGAGAAATTTTGCCCACAAAGAACACTCCTATCATCTGACCTAACCTGTGAGTAGGAAAGCTTAATCCTCACCCAGGTCCACTGTATGGCAGGACTGTCTATTCTAGAGCCCACAGAAGAGATCATGCTCTTCACTGCACACGTAACAAGCAAAGGGGCTCTAGAAACGGAGCTGAATGAAAGTAGTCCCCAAAAATAAGATGAGTGGAGCATTTCTGTGAGAAACATTGAGTTTTCTTTCAAGTTGTTTGTCCTAGGCTGTCAGTGATCT
>CM067105.1:1276565-1326565 GCA_034008185.1 Gorsachius magnificus | reverse complement strand
ACGGAACCATCAACCAACCCCCGATGTGCCACTTGGCTGTGGATCCTCAAAAAAAAAAAAAAAAAAAAAAAAAAGAAGGGGGGAGCAGCCGAGACATGTTCCAGCATATTCTCTCTGTGAGAGAACTGAAATATGATAAAAAGACTTTAAATCGCTTATTGCGATGGGGACAGTCACATGGATTTTTTACCTCAGCTCGAGATGTTTTTGATTTAGTCTGCTGAGATAAGCTGGGAGACGCGTTGTGGGATGAGGTCGGCAATGGGAGGCTGTCGCTTTAAGTTCGGCATGGAAACTCATTACCGCAGTACTTAAAGATCTAAAAGCTGAACGATCGGTAACCACCTGTGCCGCTGAAGCACTAGACTCAAAAAACAACAATACAACAGGAGGCTGCGTGAAAAACAAATGAACCTATGATTATTGAAACAGTATTTTCCCCTCCGCCTCATATTCCACCTTTGCCAGAGACATTCTCTCCTGTTGAGGTACAGGCGATTAGAGAAGAATTGTGTAAGCAAAATCAAGAAACGCAAAAAATCATTCAGAAGTTAGCTGACTTGTCTCCAACTCAATCCGGAGATAGTCTGTGACGCAGATATGTTGTTCTTACGAACTGAGTTGTCTGGACATAATGCAGAGGTGCAAAAGCTGATACATCAATTGGTTCACCTGCCTGTGCGAGACGATGAGATTTTACCAGGGCTGAAAGAGTTAACAGAGCAAATGGCAAAAGTCGGAGAAGCCCTTAATGAAGGCCGGTATGCAGAAATGCGACCACTAATTGCGCCTGAACTAGAGGAAAAACTAGGGAGGATAGCTGAAGAAGAGCAAAGAGAATTAGAATATTGGAGGAGGACATGTGATGAGAAGCAGGAGTGGCAAGCTATGACCTCAGGGCCCGACTCACATAATTCCATCACTTTCCCTAATCCACAGGGCTCAGATAGGGACACCCCCCCGATCCGATTCAACGATGACACGGAGTAATTTGAAATGCAATCATCGAAGGGGACTTTATGCCTAATGCTACTGCCTTCCCTGTTCAGGTGATAGGGTGACATTTTGAGTGATAGCGTCTGTCTTTTTAAGCAACCATTACGCGTGACAGAGCCCTGCTTTCCTGAGGATGGTGAAACACCTGCCTGGCCAAGGGAAGTGGTGAATGAATTCCTTGCTTTGCTTTGCTTAGCTTACGTGTGTGGTTTTTTGCTTTACCTATTAAACTGTCTTTATCTCAACCGGGGAGTGAGCGAGTAGCTGCGTGGTGTTTACCACACAGTCCCTTTTGGCATGAAAGGTGTATCTGAAAACACGGAGTTGACAGAATTGGAGTCAGATTTTTGTTCAAGTAGTTTTTAAGAAACTCTCAGCAATGATATGGGACTCAAAGGGTTTGAGATAATGACAGGTTTTATTGGAATGTGCTAGATCGAATTTATAGCTGTTATTGCTGTTTAGCTATTAATCAGCAGGCTCCTGTGCTTGCGATGGGGCTTGCTTGCGTTACTGTACATTAGTTCAGTGCTCGTTAGTTGCTGCTTTTTGCTTTTGCTGCTTGCTGTACCGCTGTACTGCTTATCATTTCACTGCGCTGTGCCTGGGAACATTTTGATAACCGCCATGGTGATGTGCCTGGGCTGGCAGATGGCCAGGGCATCGCTGCTGTTTCTGTGCTGCTGTGCTGGACAGGCTGTGGATAAGTCCAAGCAAGAAGAAGAGTTCATAGCGATGCTAAACCTAAGGTCTGGTCCAAAGAGACCAAGGGTAGAAATTGTAATGAATATACCTTTAAATTGTTGTAACCCATTATTTGAGTTGCATGTTCTAGGAATTACTATAGCAAGAACCACCTAAACCAACGGAGGACAAGCCTTACAAGAAGCAGTGCAACTGCAGCAGTGACATTTTGTGGACATTTCTGGACATCTTACAAGGGCAGTCCATAGACTAAAAGAATGATATCTGTGTAATATTTTAAAGGATGGGAAGAGGGTGGTCGTTAATGAAAATATATTAGATGTGTAGAGTTCGATCGAGCTTTGCCAGATATCCCTATATCTGTACTTCTTTGCAATTTGAAGAAATCGTCTCTTGCCTTGCTACTACAAGTCCCTGCTTGGCAAAAAGAAAAAGAGGGAATTGTAAAGGGGTTTCTTGAATAACAGGGCCACAAAGTATTATGGGAATATGTAGACAATCCAGGGTTTGTAAACAGCGTGTCCTTGGTACACTGAAACAAATAAGAAGCTATGAGCTAAAGAAAATGTACTGATTGCAAGTAGAAACTAAGATAGCTGTATATTTTGTTATATATATATGCAATCACTATTAGCCAGACATCAGAGACAGTACCTTTAGCATTATATGATTACTATGGGGACATTGAAGCCGATGTAAAATCTAACTTTGTAGAACATGTCCGAACGTTAAGACTATCCTGGGAACCTCATGTTTTAACAATTCCAAAAGAAGGTAAAACTGTATATACTGACGTTTCTTCAAAGACAGGAGTCGCAGCTATAGTGTGGCAAGAAGAAGACAACAACTGGCAGGAACTGCTCTTCACCAAACCCGGAGCCAGTGTGCAACAATTAGAAGCAACCGCCGTCGCAGAAGCCATCCAGAGATGGACTTTAATTCACTTAAACATAGTAACAGACTCTGTGTTAGTGTTTCGCATGGTACAAAATATGGCCTATCCAGGAGTAGCTGGAACAGAAATTGCATTAAGAATAGAGGCAGCACTGCAGAAAAGAGAGGCAACAGTGTCAATAATACATGTTAACAGCCATACTACAATTAAAGGAATATATCAGGAGGGAAATGACAGAGCAGACAAAGCCGCTCAGCGAGTATGGACAGTCAGAAAAGCTAGAGAGTTGCATGAGAGATTACACATAGGCACCAAAGCGCTCGCAAAACACTGTAGTATTACTTTAACTCAAGCAAAAGATGTAATAACCACCTGTCCTTATTGTCAGAATTCCGCACTTTGGGGTGCTGGAGTGAACCCTCGAGGTATACAACCTAATCAGATCTGGCAGTCCGATTTTACGATGTGCTCTCTCATGCGACCAAAACAATGGTTGGCTGTCACAATTGATACATGTAGTACAGTGATAGTAGCTACACAGCATAAGACTCCAAATACTCGAGCAATACAACACCATTGGAGTACAGTTATAGCCTGGTTAGGAATTCCACAACAAATAAAGACAGATAATGGAGCATGCTTTATAGCAAGCTCAACAGAACACTGGGCAGACAAATGGGGTATAAAATTGTGTCATGGAGTTCCATATAATAGCCAAGGACAAGCTATTATTGAAAGAGCAAATCAAACTTTAAAAAGAAAAATTCAAATTCTTGGGGAGGGGGAAGGATGTGGAGAACAAAAGGCGATTCCAATTTCAGAACAAACTAGAATTTTATATCAAGCCCTCTATGCTTTAAATCACTTTATTAGGGGTAATGAGTCAGAATCCCCAGTGCATAAGCATTCGGCAGTCAGAGCGGAAGAACAAGGGCCTCGAGTCCTAGTCCGCTTCACAGATATTGGTAGCTGGGAGGGGGGATGGAGACTAGTGGTAATGGGACATGATGCAAAAAGACGAAATGCTTAAATGGGTACCCGCAAGGTGGGTACGGCCAGATCTCAAAATTAATGAATAGTCTAAAGAAAATTTTGCAGAATCGATTCTTCAGCCGAAACCCAGAAAAAGAAGTGCAACAGGAAGGATATCAGAAGTTATCAACGCCAGATGAAGGAGAAAAACAGAAGAAAAGAAAGCAGAACAAACCAAAGAAGATGCAGAACATTTCAATCAACTTTTGTATTATAAATGTGTTATTAAACAGTTTTAGTAGTACAGATAAAAGCTTTGCTTCGCTTGCTAAGAAAAAGGCGCAAGCAGTAGATGCTATGTATTATTGCTTACTAAAAAGCTTAGATAATCATAATATTATAAGATGTTATATGTTTGTAGCTTTAAAAGAAAAGGGTAGCGACCCAGATGGGACATCGCTTGTGAATCAAGACAGATCCACGAGATTATGGGATCTCCAGCCGGCACTGAGGAATTCTCAGGGAGAACCTCTAATCTCCGGATTGAAGAATTCTAAGCAAGTCCTCTGGAAAAGTATGTAATAATAGCAATAATAATTATAATAATTGTCTGTTGTCATTGACTGGCCAGCAATGATAACATACATTAGGAGAGCATTGCATTTAATTAGAAGAGAAAGATATTAGAATATTAATTATTAACGCTTAATGTGAGAAGCGCCTTTATAGCATGGGGAGGGGGAATTGTGGAGAATAAAAAGGGGAGAAGCCATTGAGTGTAGAAGAAGACCACCTACTGATCATCGTCACCAAGAAGGAAGAAGAAGGGCGGGCCTGATAAGGGGTATAAAAGCTGTTGTTGTGTTATAATAAACGCCATTTGCTGCATCCTCATATTGGTGTCTGTGCATCAGTGGCCCAGGGATGAGGACATGACCCCCCTGTGCAGCTCACATGTCGAACTGTGGGTGATTGTCGCTATACAAGTGAAAGCGACACTCAAGGATTTGATGGCAGCATGATTTTTGGAGGTGCCTGGTAGTGCCGTTCCTGGGGAGCACTCAATGAACAGGGCAGCTGCCTGTACCTGCAGGCAGGTGTTGGAGTGTGCGGAGCGGGAGTGAGTGGTGGTTTGTGCGGCTGTGGAACAGCTTTGGGCTATAAATGTGCCCAGCCTGGTACACCTGGGTCCTTTCTCCTTGCACGTGATGTTTAGAGCTTAAATAGAACTTTTTTTTAAAAAGAATACCCACAATCAAACAAACAAAAAAGTGGCTGGGTGATTTTTTTCCAACCAGCTGGGCTTTTTTCCCCAGCCCTGGCCACTCTGCAAGGCGACGCTCGCACCAATGTTGGGGCGCAGGACCTGGAAGGGCTTTTGCAGGCAGCACATTCCTTGAGGCTCCCGGTAATGCAGTTCCTGGGCAGTGATGAAGAAATGGGGCAGTTGCCCATAGCTGCTATTTCTGGCCTCTCCCCATCAGTCTTAGTCCTGCTGTCTCCCCCTGTTTTTAATTCCTCCCTCTCTGTCGTTAGTCATCACTCTTTTTGCTTCTTTTGCTTTCTTTGCTATTTCCTAATTCTTGTTGCTATTATTTTCTTTCCCTACATCTTTCCTTCCTGCTCTCTTTTTTCACTTTTCTATCACTGTGTCCTGCTTCCCGGCCTTACTCTTCCTCTCTCTCTCCCCCTCTCCTGATGCTTATCCCTGTTGTTCTTCCTGCACCCCGCTGGCCCCCTCCTCCCTCTCCTCCCCTCCTCCCACCACCCTCCCTGACGCTCTCTTCCTCTCTCCTCTTCTTCCTCCCTCCTCCACCAGGGCTCTGCAACTGCTCCTGTTTGGAGAAATATGGGGATGCCAGTGCTGCTGCAGCTCCCCCTCCTAACCCCCCAGGGAGGGGGTCTCACCTGCTGCCTGCTCCCCAGGCAGGGGAGAGCTGTGGGGGGAGAAAACAGTGGGGTCAGTGAAGGGGCGTGAGGGTGGGGGAAGAAGGAATGGGGGGAAATGGGAGGGGTCACCTGCGTGCGGAGCAGGTCCCTGTTCTCCTGCCAGAGCACCTTCAGCTTTCTATGGGAGGGGTGAGGGGAGTGATGGCAATGGAGGGCAGTGTGGGGTGGAACCCCCCCAGAGCATGGCAGCAGACCCTCCAAAGATGGCTGTGAATTGGGGGAGGACCCTCTGAAGACAGAGGCCAAGTGAGGGTGGACACTCCCAAGATGGCTGCCAAGAGGGGGGGTTGATCACAGCACCACGGTGGTGGCCAAAGTGGGGGGATGACTCTGGCATTAAAATGGTGGTCCCAGGCAGGGGGGTCTCACCTATCGCGGGCATCCAGGACATGGCGGGCGTCCTCCAGGGCCACCCGGGCACGGCAGGTGTCTTCCTGGGGGAAGGCCAGCAGCAGGTCGGCCTGCGCCCCTGGAAGCGCCAGAGCTGTGAGGCGCAGAGGCGAAAGGTGCCGTGGGGCCGGCCCCACAGCGGGCATGGGGCAGGCTGGCCCCTCCATCCTCCTCCTCCTCCCCTGGGAGCTGCGGGCGAAACGCGTGAGGGCGATGTCGGCCGGGCTCCTGAAGAAGGGCTTCTGCTGCGGGCGCATCTGTGGGGAGGGAAGGAGGTGGCCAGCGATGGTGCCGGAGGATGAAGGTGCCACACCCAACATGGCGGCCAAGACCCTGCCCAAAAAGTCAGGTTATGAGGGGAAAAAAGGTTGGTGTGATGGGAGGGGCAAGCCTGTTTACAGACCTGGCATCTCCCTTCCCGATATTTTATGGATATGAGGTCAGGGGGTTCCTCCTTTCCGCCATTTATGGATATAAAGTGAGGGGGGGTCCCCCCACCTTGTCCCCTGCTGTCCCCACTGTGACCCTCGGCTGTGGTGGTGCCGGGACCCCCTTCACACCTCGGTCTGTGAGGAAATGGCCGTAGGGAAGGGCGGGAAGCCTGAGGGGGCGGAGCCACAGCCAAAAGGGGGGGAAGGGGCGGAGCCACCCTTAAAGGGACCCTTCCCCCCCCCACCCCCGTGGGGGCCATGAACGAGCTCTCCCTTTGTTTAACTCTTTATTGGCCGGCAGCGGCAGATGGAAGACATGGCTGGGGGAGGGGGGACGGATTTCGCCCCCGTTCCCAAACTGGGGCATCCATCAGGTACCTGTGGGGAGAGGGCGGATGCTGGGGGGATTGGTTGGTGGAAATGACACACACACACAACCCCAGCACCGTGTCGGCCTCACCTCCTCCTCCTCCTCCTTGTCACAGCTCAGCACCCATCCTGTCACAGCACTGGGCGTGCCGCGTCCACTGGGGTTTGGGTTGATGGGCCAGTGGCTCCCCTCTGAGGTCCCTGGAGGGGGGGGATCCCTCCTCCATCCCCCTGTGCCCCCGCCCCCCCGCCCCTGCGCCGGGGCGCCCACCTGTAGGGGCAGTGGGCGGAGCCTCTGGGTGGCCCGCCCCCTCCCTCCCCACGGGGGCTCTGCGCTGCTGCTGGCCACGCCCCCGAGCTGGGCGGGGCTGGGGGCACCACGTGTGGGCAGGGGCGGAGCTTCAGCCCCTGCCCCGCCCCCAAGCACACACCCCCTCTGCAGGGGGGCGGGGCCTCTGCCTGACCCCGCCCACTCACCTGCGGGGGAGGGGCCTGTGGAGAGGGAAGCCCCGCCCCCTCATCTCCCTGGGGCCGTCGCTGCTGGGGGTGGCTGGGGGGGGGAGACTTTTTGGGGAAAGAAGGGGTTTGGGGAGGGCGGTGGGGCTGGGGCAGGGCTGCAAAGTTGTGGGCAGGGCTGTGAGATTGGGAGCGGGGCTACTCGAAATTGGGTGGTGTGGTGGGAGGGGCCATGTGCACGGGGCGGGACCCTCTCAGGGCTGGGGCAGGGGGGACAGAGCCAGTCCCATATGTGGGTGCCCTCAGTGTCACCTGGTGTGGTCATGGGGTCACAGGGGGGTAGGGGTCACAGGGGTCCAGGAGGGGTCGGGAGGGTCACGGGGGGTGTCTCACCCATGCAGGGGGAGGAGGGGCAGATGTGGAGGCAGCAATTCAGCCACTGCAGGGTCAGTGTGGCCGGGGAGGGGCATCTCAACCCCCCCCATGGTCTCAGCCCAAGTCCCAAGAGACCCCCCCCAAATTTCCAGGCATCCCCCAAACCCCCTTAGGCCTAAAACCTGCCCAAACTTCCAAGACCCCTCCAAACATCCTTCCCCCCCCAAATCTCTGGGCCCCCAAGCCCAATAAGACTCTACCAAATCTCCTTGAACGTCCCCCCCTCCCCAAACTCTACATGATTGCCCAAGCCCCCCGTGGGCTCACCCATTTCCTGTGTCCCCCCTACCCAATTAAGGGTCCCCCTCCGATTTTGGGGTCCCCCCTCTCACAATGGGGGTGCCAAGCTCCTCCTCAATGCTGCTGGGGGGTTGTGTCCCTCTCCCCTCCCCCCAATTCCTTTGTATTCCTGGCCCTGTTCTGGGCCTGGGGGGCAAAGAGAGTTTGGGGGGCACACCACCAAGTTTAGGGGTCCTGAGCAGGATATTGGGGTTCCACAAAAGCATTGTGGGAACCCAGCACGAGTTTTGGGTTCCCAACATCTGGTATTGGGTTCCCATGGGAGATTTTGGGGTCCCACCAGTGGGGGTTGGGGTCCTGGAGGAATTTTGGGGTGCCACCAAGAGATTTTTGGGTCCTCCTGGGGTTTCGGGGTCCCCCCTGGGTGGGTACCAGGATGCACTGGATGTGGTGCAGATCCCGCAGCAGGTCCTCCCCCACCGCCTTGTTCGGGAAGGTCACCAAAAAATAAAAAAAAATGTGCTTTTGCAAAGAGCTTGAAGGCAGCAGGCAGCTGTGGGCAGGGGGGAATCCAGAGACACGGGCGGTGTCACCCGGGGTGAGGAACAGGGATGTGGGCCCAGCCGCAGCGTGACAGTTTGCATGGCCTTGAGCAGCACGGGAAGGATTTTCTGGCAGCGAGGCCGTGGAGATGGCCCTGGGAGAAGACAGGGCTGCTCCTGGGGGTGTGGAGCAGGGGATAGTCGGTGGGAGCTGCTCTGCGGGCCCGTCATCAGGAGCTGTCGTCGTGGTGCTGGGTGGGAAATACCGGGAGGGAGGAGGCTGAGCCCTGCAGGGCCACCTGAACCATACGGGTGAGGGGATGGAAACCAGTTCAGGTGTGAAGGGGACTGGGAGCTGGGCTGAAGGCAGGGGGGAAGGAGATGTGGGCGATGTCTGGCGCAGGCAGCACCTTGTACACGGTGTGCAGGCTGCGTAGGGGCTGAGCGCTGGCGCAGGACGGAGTGGGACAGGAGTGCGGGAGTGCCGGGGAGTGGGGACAGGGGTGGTCACAGGCTCCTGCCTGGGTTTGCAGGGGCTGTCTGTACACCCCATGGAGCTCATCTTGCATTCAGGAAGGAGTGACACCCTCTGGGTGAAAGGAGAAAAATACATACATATATATGTGTGTATATATATATATCTCTCACTTGATGTGTGGCAGAGCCAGAACTGGGAGTGAGATTGCCATGCTTGCTCTGACCGTTCCAGAGCATTAAAAACATTTCCTTGAAGCTCTTTCACAAAATAACAAGGAATCACTTTCTGAAACAGCCATTTTCTGTCAGAGCTGAGCCTGATGGGAGTGTCTGGCCTGCGGTCGGTCACTGGGGCCAATGGCAGCACGTTTGGGGAGGAGAGAAGAAGACAGATCCATGTGCTTCTCTGTGCTGATGGCAATGTCTGGAACACATCTTGCTTCAGTGTGTCTGCAGGTTGTTCAGGCTGGAGGTTTGGCGAGATCCGTTGTGTCATGACATGGGGGCAGTAACAAAACCCGCGGGGATGGTGGTGAGAGTCAAAAGGGTAAAAGTGAGAAACTCGTGGGTTCAGATAAGAACAGTTTAATAATCAAAAAGAATTGAAAGTGAAGATAAAAAAGGGGAAACCAGCAAAGATACTCAAAAGCAGAACAAATGTTAACAGAAGGAACACATCATTTGCAGTTTATAGGAACAGTTTTCCTGCAATCGTAACCCTAACCCTAACCCTAACCTGATGCATAACTGTACCTTTAGGCCTACCCCCTGCGCTCAATCCCCACCCCTACTTCCTACCCCTACACTAACCCCTGCCCCTAACCCCTTCTTCCTACCCCCTACCCATGCACTAACCCCTACCTCTGAACCCCTACACCCTACCCATTCCCCTACCCCCTAATTGTACACCTAACTCTACCCCCAACCACTACCCTCTACCCCTACACCATATACTAAACCCTACCCCCACCACCTACCCCCTAACACTACTCACCTAACCTGAACCTTAACCACAACCCCTAAACTCTAACACCAAACTCTAACCCAAATCCAAGCCTGAAATGTGATGCTAAATCTAACCTGATACATAACTGTGCACCTACCCCTACCCGCTAACGCTACCCCCTAACCCAACCCTCTACCCCCTAACCCTAAACCCTACCCCCTAACCTCCACCCCTAACCCTACCCTAACCCTAACCCTAATTCCTACCCCCTACCTCCTAACCCCTAACCCTACCACTGCCCCCTACTCTACCCTCACCACCCACCCCCCCCCACCTTCACCCCCACCCCCTTCCCACCCCCCTCTTCTTCCCAGGAAGAGTCCTCAGGATTTGCATGAGCCAACACGGGTGGAGGTGCCTGCCCGTCACAAGAGCGTTCTCCCGATGCCTGCTGAGCTGTTGAACAACGCTGTGAGTTTGCTCGGTGGCTGCTAAGGCGATGTACGTCTTCCTGCGCCTCGGGGGGGGGTGAGGCCGTCTGCTTCTGCGGGGATAACCCTGACGGGAGCTCTCCTCGTGAGCTTTCCTCCATCTGTCAGAGTCTTTCTCACAATGAGAGGAGGACTTTCTCTCTCTGCCATCTATTCTTCCGCCAGATGAATAATTATCATGATGGTATCTGCATTTTTCCAGCTCCGAGGCTCACCTTGATGGTTTCACTCTCTGCTCTAAGCTCTCGTTTGGAATGATAATACCCATTCCTGACTTGTTCTGCTCGTTCTCTGCTTCGGGATCTAGAATGAGAATATTTCCCTGAGCTTCTGCCCTTATGTGGGATGTTGCTTTCATTATGGGAAGATTTGTACTTGCTTTTGTTGCAATGCTCCTGCTTGTGACGATTTTGCTACAGAACACAACTTATCAAACCAAATCAAAGAAAACATAGAAGGCAACCTTTTCCCCTGACACCGGTGGTCACCAGTAACATTTTAATTTCTTATCCAGCACAGACTTCACCCTGTTAGAATCAAGCTGATAACTACCTTCATGCAGCAGAGATCGTGTCCTGCATTACAGCTGGAACCCCTCTGTCCAGGAACTGCACATAAACCATCTTTTCACACCTTAAACCCAAGCACAGGCAAATGTTTAAAAGCTTTTTTTCCCCCCACCATTTTCATCTTTCACACCTTGGAATCAAAACACAAATGCTTGCCAAGAAGTGAAGGAGAGTGACTGTGCACATTTAAATTATTGTCTCTTCCTTTAGTCAAACTGCAAGCTCCTTTACTGCAGACAGACAAAAAGACACAGAGCAGTCCAAAGGACAGAAAGATTTTTTAAAAGTACCTGGGGGTGATTTATATGCTCCAAATATCTGATAAATAGGTGTGGTGGCTGGAGAAGATCTGTCCAGTCTGGAGATAAATGATAATGAGACCTCGGAGTAGAGAGCGTACAGGTGCCTGTGTAAAAATACACATATATGGCTGTGAAAGGAGGCTCCTAGGCTGAAAAAACTTCAAGTGTAACAATGAAATTTGAAGACCACCAAATCAAGGGTTTTAAAAAAATCCAAAATTTTTTGTGGAATAAAATCAGTCTAAATTTTAATACAGTCCGCCACCAATTTCTACTGGAGTTCATCGGAGATTAGCTCGTGCTGCTTTCTAGGGTGGTTTTTTATGATGGGTCAACAGTGGTTGCATCATTTATCACAGTATCAGCGCATTACAGTACCCAGGCTGAGAAGACTAAGAATCTACAACGCCAACATCCTAAATTTCATCACCTTTCTACCCGCAGGAAGCCCAAATGCCAAATGTCAGGCCCATCTCTCTGCAGGCGTATGACCCTGCAGGCTGGCTCTGCCTTTCGCCTCTGCAGTCAGGAAGCCCAACCCCTCTCCCCAGGGTGCCTGGCTTGCACGCAGGACATGGGTACTTTTTGGGAACTCACATCTTGCAGCTGTGTAACCCAAACCACTGATGCAGCAGGCTGTCAGCTCTGACACTCTCAGAGAGGCGTCAGGCATGCAGGCAAGCTGTGCGTTGTAGTTGCGCTGGGCAGGCGTGTCCAGTTCCAGCAAGGCAAGTCGTTCCTCTCCAAGATGTTACCGTAGTGTTCATGAACCAGTAGCTGCTTAATGGTGCTCGCTTGGGCCTCAGGGCCCAGCGGAGTCAGCTGGGCAGCCCCGATGCCCACGCGCCACATGGAGATGTGCTCGGAAGGCAGAGAGAGGGGTCAGGGGGAGCAGAGCCTGTGCTGCCAGTGCCCGGGGAGGGAGGAGAGCAGCGCTGCGGAGGGTGGGACTGCCCTCTCATGCCTTGGGCACAAGGAATGTCGCGTTGGAGGCTGCTAGGAAGCAGTGGCCCGGGCCCAGCCTTCGCCTGAGCAGTCTCCCCATGGAGCTCTGGAGTGCCCAGGCACCGGGCATACTGCAAGGGAATGGGTGGGAATAGCCAGTGGTGCTGGGGACAGGGCACCTGCGAGTGCTGTGGGGATGTCCCTGCTCCTTGGTCCTCCATACTTGGCCTCCATGAAGCAGTGGGCTGCTGTGAGGATCCATGGTGGGCTGATGAGGGGCCCTACGCATTTATGCTCTGTGCCTATTTCCCAGGGATCCTGGATACTGACAATCCAGGGCCAGGCCCCTGGCTGGGCATCTGTGCCACCCACAACGCGTGCCATGCCATCGTGAAAAGCCATGGGCCGGAGCCCGCAGGTCCCTCTGTAACCAGAAACTCATTACTGTCCTGCTCGATGGCTTGCTGCTGTTCAGGCTGAAGGTGTTGCATGCACAGCGGGGACAGGGAACCCCATGGGGCGAGCGTCCGCCTGCCCCTGCTTCTGCTTCAGCCCTGCAGACAAGTCGTGCCAGCAGCCCGGGTGCTGGCAAGGAGCTGTGGCTCCCACAGGGGCTTGGGGAAGCTGTGGTGTGGCCACGGGGGACAAGCGGGCACCCTGCCGTGACCCCCATAAGGGTTGCCCAGACTCCCTCCCAGAGCCTCGGGCCACTCACCCACAGCCGTGCCATGTGCCATGCGCAGGCCAGCACACAGCCAGCAGGACGAGGAGAGGGCGGCAAATCCATCGCTGCCTTCGGCACATGGCAGCTGCAAGAACCGAGGGCTCGTCGCCACCAGTGCAGCAGCCGGCGCAGTACCCGCAGTGCTCGCGTTGCCCGCGGTGCCCTTGGAACGGGGCCGATGTCACAGAGTCGCTGGTTCCGTGTGTTGGGCACAGTGGGCTCCCGGCGCGGAACGAGATGGGACACAACATGGGGGGTTCCAAGCAGGAGGGGAGGCATCCCCAGTCCAGAGTAAATGAATTCCAGAAATATATAATGGTTTAACAGCCTTGAGTACCAGTGCTCAGACTGAGGCTCTCTAGTAAATAATTAATCCCAAAAATGAACCCAGTTTTCAGCTGGAAGTAAAAGGAACCCCAGGAGATTTGAAGCTTGACCTTTCTGCATCTGTTTGTGAGGGGCTGACCCTGGCTAGACGCCGGGTGCCCACCAAAGCTGCTCCATCACTCCCTTCTTCAACAGGACAGGGGAGAGAAAAATATGTCCAAAGGCTCGTGGGTTGAGCTATGGACAGGGAGAGATCATTCAACAATTACCATATTGGGCAAAACAGCCTCCACTTGGTGAAATTTGTTTCATTTATTGCCAATCCAATCAGAGTAGGAGAGGATAAAACCCCCCTGAGTCTTAAAACACCTTCCCCCCACCCCTTCCCTCTCCCCGGGCTCAGCTTCACTCCCGAGGGCAGTAAAGGGCTGCTTTCTCTCACACCCTCTCACTTCTCTCTCTCCGGCTGCTGTTCCCCTGCAGGTTTTTTCCGTCTTACATATGTTATCCCAGAGGCTCTACCACCGTCGCTGATGGGCTCGGCCTTGGCCGGTGGCGGACACAGGGAAAGCTTCCAGCACCTTCTCACAAAAGCCACCCCTATAGCCCCCGCTACCAAAACCTTGCCCCACCAACCCAATGCACCTTTGAAAAGCCACCAGCATCTTATCCCACCTGCTCACACCATTGAGCCCCCTCCCCAGCCCCACATTGCAAGAGGTTGGGAAATGAAGGCTCTTGGTCACCGCAGGTTGATTAAGGCGGCTTAAAGTTCAACCTTGAACTGAAATGGAAAGAAACATTCCAAGAGGATGGATGTTTTATAGATTTAACTGAGTTACCCAAGTGGACTGTCTACTCTGCCTGGTGGCAGAGCTAAGAGAAGAGGTCGATAGGCTCCCTGATGGGAGGCTGAGCAGGAGATAGACTGGTGGAGCCGTGCCCTCACCTCCCAGAAGTCTATGCAGGCACAGCCACCAAAAAAAGGCCCGGGATCAAAGGGAACTAGTATCCTCTTCCCATCAGGATGAAGGAAGGGCCTCAAAGGAAAGCAGCGAGTGGAAACTGGTCCGCAATTGCTGCAGGAGGCAAACCCTTTCCTTGCCCACCACATCTCCCCAGGTGCCTCTGCACAATAGGTATGAGGCTCTAGATGTGGAAGACAAGGCGGTGGATGGTGTATGTGTGGACCCATCCACATCAGAGGAGGCACGATGATCAGAGAGACCTCCTTCTCGTATTACTAACACCTCCACGAGGAGGAAGAGACGTGTAATAGTTGTAAGAGACTCCCATGTGAGGGGAACAGAGGGTCCGATATGCCAGACAGACCCTGCTCTTAGGGAAGTCTGTTGCCTCCTGGGAGCCCAGGTTAGAGACGTTACTAGGAAACTTCCTAGCCTGATCCAACCCTCGGACTACTGTCCCTTACTGCTCTTCCACGTGGGTGCTGATTAAGTTGCAGTAAATAGCCCCAGGGTGATTAAAAAAGAATTCAAGGCTTTGGGACAGTTAGTAAAGGAATCTGGAGTGCAGGTTATTTTTTCCTCGCTCCTTCCAGTGGTGGGCAGGGACATGGAGCAAAACAGGCGGACTCAATCCATTAACACATGGCTCCGTGACTGGTGTCACCACCACAACTTTGGGTTCTTTGATCATGGGATGGCCTACACGGCACCAGGCTTGCTGGCATCAAATGGGAGCCAGCTTCTCAAAGGGGAAAGAGGGTCTTTGCCCAGGAGCTTGCGGGGCTCATTGACAGGGCTTTAAACAAGGGGAACTGGGGTTATGGGGGCTAGCATGAGCCCTCAATCTATTGCACAGTGGTGTGCCAGGCAGTGGAAGCAGGGACAGGCATCCTGGGAAGAATATAGGGATGCTGCCCAGTTGTTTAGGAATGGGGTCAGGAAGACCAAGGCACAGCTGGAACTAAACTTGGCAAGGGATGCGAAGAATAATAAGAAGGGTTTCTACAGGTACGTCAGCCGGAAAAGGATGGTTAAACAAAGCGTACCCCCGTGAGACCGGAACACTAGCAACAGCAGATGCGGTGAAGGCTGAGGTACTCAACAACTTTTTTGCCTCAGTCTTCACTGGCAACTTCTCTCCTCACCCCTCCCGAGTCAATGGATGGCATGAGGGGGACTGGGAGGGTAAAACCCCTCCCCCTGTAAGAGAAGTTCAGGTTTGTGACGACCAGAGGAACCCGAATGCACATAAGTCCATGGGACCTGATGAGATGCATCCCAGAGTCCTAAGATAACTGGTGGATGTAGTTGCCCAGCCACTCTCTGTGATATTTGAAAAGTCATGGCAGTCAGGTGAAGTCCCTGGTGACTGGAAAGAGGGAAACATTGTGCCCCTTTTCAAAAAGGGTAGAAAGGAAGACCCTGGGAACTACCGGCCTGTCAGCCTAACCTCTGTGCCTGGGAAGATCATGGAACAGATACTCCTAGAAGCCTGGAGGCAGATCTTACTAGGAGAAGAGGATGGGAAAAAAGCAGTGAGTTCTTCAGCCTTTTCCAGGTCTTGTGGCTGCATGTCCTGCCCTGCCCCCTGAGCCATGAGACCACATTTTCCTCAGCTGACTCCTTGTGCTTCCAGTAAACTTACAGAAGGCCTTCTGGTTCCTCTCCCTATTCCTTGTGAGTTTCAGCCATAGGTGAGCTTTGGCTTTCCTGCCTCCATCCCTGTACCCCAAGGCCATGTCTCTATCTACATCCTGGACAACCTGTTCCCTCTTCCAGCCTTGTGCAGTGCTTTCTAGTGCTTGAACTCCTGAGCCAGAAGATCCCTGCTCATCCCCACCAGCATTCAGGCTCAAATCCCAGAACATCAGACTGATGTGTTTCTGGGTTTTGATGTTGTCGCAGAAGATCCCGGAGGGCTCTGTGGACCTTGGCTCTCCAGGATCCTGAGAAGCATATGCTGAGCCAGTTGAAATCTGCTCTCCTGTAGTCCAAGGCTGTGAGTCTGCTGTTTCTTTTTTCTCTGCCATGGTCAGTGCAACCACGGCTACCCTCAGCATTGAAATTTTTATCCAGTTCTGCTGTGTTCTCACAAGTAAAAAAGTCCAGGCCTTGTCAGCCATCAAGTGCCTGAGTGAAAACAGAGAGGACTGAGGCAGGGGCAAGGGCCATGTGTCTGCTCTCTCTGAGGACACCTCTGTGGCAGGCAGGAGGGCAGGCCATGCTCATGGGCACCCTGCTCAGCCCTGTCTCCCCTGGAGCAGGCCTGACACCAAGCAGCATGTCACCTCAGAACCAGACCTGGGAGTTCACCTTGGATGGGGTTCCCCTGGAAAGAAGAGCCCACGAGGGAGCTAACAGCCAGACTGTGGGGGTGCTGATCAGGTGCCTGGAGGACAAGATAATGAAGGAACCAAGTGATTTGATAGTGTGGAAGAGTGGAAAGACAGCCAAAGAGCAGTTGTCTAAAATAAGGGGAGACAAATCCCAGGTGGAGAGCCCATGGGAGATGGGAATGCACCAGAAGGAGAAACTCCTTGCTGTCCACTAACACTGAGAACATCTTTCACAGTCACAGGTGGCATTCAGCTTCCCTGCTGCCAGAAACCTACCAGTAGGATCCTAGGATGATACAGTTATTGAGGTTCAGAGTAGACCTTGGGAGGTCTGTAGAAAAACCCTCTGCTCAAAACAGGGTCAGGCCTGATTTCTTAGGGCTTGGTCCATCTGAGTCTTGAAAACCCGTGAGGACAAAGGAATTTGCAATCTTTGAGGGTGATCAATGCTTGTTCCAATGCTTGGTTGGCCTCAGGGTGAAAAAGGTGAGCCCCTCCTCCTTGCTGTGAGGTGTCCTTCAGCCATTTCTGCTCCAGGCTAAACAAGCACAGCTTCATCAGCCTTTCCTCACAGAGGAAGTGATGCAGCCCCCTGACCATCTTCAGGACCCTTCATTAAATCTGGTCCAGCTTGCTGGCCCATTTGCAGTACTGGGGTTGCCAAAACTGGATGCAGTGTTCTGGATGTGGTCTAACAAGTTCCATGTAGAGTCTCATCACGCGATGTCCTGACTGTGCTACTGGTCACACAGCCCAGGGCCCTGCTGGCCTCCCTTACTGCCAGGGCATAAGGCTGCCTCCTGTCCAGCTCCCTCCCCACCAAGAGCTTTCCCTCAGAGCTGCTCCCAGCCAGGCAGCCCCCAGCCTGTGCCATTGCCAGGGTGAGTCCCCAGCAGGGGCAGCCACTGGCACTTGCCCTTGGGGGATTTCCTGAGGTTCCTGTCAACCCATGCTCTCCTCCTCTTTGAGCGCTTCCACTGAGCAGAGGCCAGGGAGACCTTTTTAGCAAAGACTCAGGCAGGGAAGACATTGGGTGCCTCAGCCTCATCTGTGCCTGCTGTTATGAAACCTCCCTCATCATTCAGAAGCAAGTTCCTTGGTCAGCCCTTCACTGCAAACACAGGGACTGAAGCTCTTCATTTTGCTCTTGATGCTGCCTGCAGTGACCATCAGCTCCAGCTGAGCTTTGCCTTTCCTAAACACGTACCCTCATCCTCAGGTCATAAATTTCCCCATTGTAGGCTCTCCTTGCTTCCACATCCTGATCGTTGTGTTGTAGCTCCCATCTGTGACTTGTCCCAGAGTCAGGGCAGTCCCACTGCCCAGAACACACTCCCACATCCCCCCTCATCAGACATAGCACAGGACATGGTGTGTTTGGGGGAGGGAAACGTTCCGAGCCACAACTTCCCATGCCAGACCTCAGTGTCCATCCCCACCAGCCCTCCTGCTTTTGCAGCCCACCAGTGCCCAGCCCCAGCCAAGTCCCCTGCAAGGGTTTGCAGACAGGCACACCCTGGGGTCTGCCAGGGCCTGGGAAAGAAGAGAGGATGGGGCAAGGCTGGCTCTTTCCCCAACAGAGGTACCAAGACCAATAGGAGGAAGGAGATGGCCATGAAGAGCAATCACTCATAAATTGGGATGAGGGGCCAGTGCTGGAAATCACCAAGAGAAGAGGTTGGGGGCCTGTGATAAATTCCATGGGGCACATTCTCAGACTGCCCAGGTCCATCAAGGGCACTGAGCAGCCTCCTCTCTCCTCCACCCTGATGTCTCAGTTCCCAGCCAGGAGACCGGGCTCTATGCCACACACCCACTGGAGCATGTCCTTGCCCTGCATGGTCCCACAGCTCAGCTGACATTGGTGTTGTCCTCTCCTGGGCACTTTCCAGCTCAGCCCAGACTTTCCCAGCTTTCCCCACCTCTCATGCTCTCTCCCCAGCCCAGCCCTGCAGAGCAGCCCAGCCCGGGCTGGCCCCAAGACAGTTCCCACCAAGCAGGAACTGCAGAGCTCTGGGCACTCACCCCACAGCCACAGCCCCTCTGAAGGGCACAGCAGCTGCTGGGGGGCAGAGAGGGATCAGCCTCCCCATCAGCCCCAGGGCTGGAGGCTCATCATGACATGAGGAAATGGAGGTCAGTGAAACTGAAGATCTCCCAGTCTTGGGTCCAGGTCATCGCCACCACAGGCTGCCTCTACCAGCTCCTGTCCCCAGGCCAGCAGAAGAGTCCTGCTCAGGGGGAAGAGCAGCCTGCCCCAAGTGGGTGCCTGTAGAAAGAGCTTTCTCTTTCTCATGGATTCGTCCCTGCAGGCACAGAAATGCTCCCTTCAGCTTCTCTCTGAACATCCCTTTCCCCAGGTGAGCATGTCCTGGTTCTCTTTGTTGCCACCTCACACTCTCAACAGAGCCCTGACCTGGCAGTGCTGCTCTGAGGAGACCAGGTCCTGCTGTTGTCCATGGCCATGGCTCCAGGGAAGAACCAGCCCCAATGTGAAGGTGGCAGAAAGGATCTGTCCACTGAGGCCGCAAGGGGTACCCCTAAGGTACATAAGTGCCTGCTCCTCCATGCGGCAGCTGGGCTGATGGCTCCCTGGCCCCTCCTGTATGGTAGGGCTGCACCTCCAGAACTAGAGGTGATTTAAGAGATGGGAGCAGAGAAAAATAATTTTCTGCTGGATTCTTTATTGTGTTTCCCTACACATGGAGTATGGCTCCATATGTACATAAGTACTTTCAGGTAAAAAAACACTTGTAGGTGGGTAAGAATAATCTTTAAGTAAAAATAATATTAGGGGTATAATAAACAAATAGACAAACATGACTCATATGATCAAAAGAGCATCCGACCTTTTCCTGAGGATGCTGGACAACTTCTTAATGCTGCAGTACTCCATGTTAAAATATTTTCTGCATGGCATCCTTGATCTCCTTGTTCCTCATGCTGTAGATAAGGGGGTTCACTGCTGGAGGCACCACTGAGTACAGCACTGCCAGCACCAGATCCAGGGCTGAGAAGGAGATGGAGGAAGGCTTCAGGTGGGCAAACATAACAGTGCTGAGAAACAGGGAGACCACGGCCAGGTGAGGGAGGCATGTGGAAAAGGCTCTGTGCCGTCCCTGCTGAGAGGGGATCCTCAGCACGGCCCTGAAGATCTGCACGTAGGACAGCATGATGAAAACAAAACAACCAAATAGTAAACAGGCACTGACCACAAGAAGCCCAACCTCCCTGAGGTAGGAGTGTGAGCAGAGCCACTGCCCCAGGGAGATGCTGCAAAAGAACCTTCCTTGGGGGAAAACCCCCGACACAAGCTCTGCTGCCCAGGAGGGTCCCGTAGTGCAGGGGTTGGCAGATGGCAACGTAGCGGTCATAGGCCATGACAGTGAGAAGACAATACTCTCCTGAAATGAAAAAGACAGTCAGAAAGACCTGGGCAGCACATCCCAAGAAAGAGATGGCCCTGGTGTCCCACAGGGAGTTGGCCATGGATTTGGGGACAATAGTGGAGATGGATCCCAGGTCGAGGATGGAGAGGTTGAAGAGGAAGAAGTACATGGGGGTGTGGAGGCGGTGGTCACAGGCTATGGTGGTGATGATGAGGCCGTTGCCCAGGAGGGCAGCCAGGTAGATGCCCATGAAGAGCCAGAAGTGCAAGAACTGCAGCTCCTGCGTGTCTGCAAATGCCAGGAGGAGGAACTGGGTGACGGAGCTGCTGTTGGACATTTGTTTCCTCTGGGCATTTGGACCTTTCCAAGGAGGAAAAGGCAGTGACAAGTTAGGGCAGACGTCTCAAAGCAAAACCTATTCCAGTTCTCATGGGAAACCCCTGAATTGTCTCTCCCCTTTCAGAAAGAACTTTTGCTGCTCACTTTTTTTAACTCTGGTGGTGCTGGCTGAGGATGCCCCAAGGAGCAGGGGGCTCTGCTCTGGGATCTGGAGGAGTCAGTTCTGCCCTACAACAACAGATAAATAGCAAGTGGCAGTGATGTTAAATAAAATTCCACTCATGATATGAAAGAGCTTTTCAGCATTGTCACTCCCAACTCACTGAACCGCAGAGCAGAGCTGTGGGGATTTTGTTTTGTTTCCTTGGTTCTAGTGTCCCCACCACAGCGAGGGGTATTTTTAAGGCAGAGATCGCTGGCATATCTGCTTGTCTCCAAGGGAAACCTTGTGGGTCCTGTGAAGCCAAAGGACTGTCCCTTTGTGCAGAGTAAGGACAGCCAGTCTGTCCATCAGCCCTGGGCTCAGCTGCCCTGTGCTGACACCTCTTTGAGCTGGAGGGCGATTGCACCCAGATGATCCCCTGAGAAGAAACTGGGCAGTGCTGAGAGCAGGTGAGTTCAGTTTCCAAGGGCAGGTCTCCAAACTCCTCCTACTATTTCCTTCTCCCTGAGGAATCTCTCATCCCTCCCTTCCCATCCAGGGACACACAAGAGGGCTCATCACAGCTGCTTGCAGGCAGCCTTCCAGCAGCATTTCCATGGCCTTAGTACTGAGGGGTGGCTGGGTAACACAGAGATGGGATGGGAGAGCTGTGCCCTGCTGGAAGGCAGCCTGCAGCAGAGCGGGACCCCCAGGAAAATAACTGGGTGACCTAGAGATCGTACGTCCTGAATGGAGAGCTGGCTCCCTGAACCCTGCAAACAGCATTGCCCAGAGCTCCTGCCTGAGCTGAGAACAAAGGCAACATGAAGAGGAGGGGAACAATGGAGAAATTCCCCAATCCTCCTGTGAATGGAGGCAGTACAGGGACAAGCAGGTGGGTGCTTGGGAGTTTGCTGTCATCAGGGGTCAAACCACCAAGGAGGTAACTCATGCCCTGGACCACATGGCCTTCAAGGTGAAGGCTCTTCCGGGTGGCAGAAGAGGTCAGGGGCTTGCTCTGGGGACGGCATCTGCAGTGCAGGTGATGGCAGGGAGGTGTCTGAATTCCCCTCCCATGGCATTTCTGGCTACAGCTCCTTCTCCCTTCCATCCCACCTCTCTGCTGCCTGGAGCTGTCCCTGCCAGGAGCTGTTTCCCTGTCCCCAAGACTCCTCCATGTTTGTGCTCACAAAACCCATCCCACCCACTGTGTGCTCAGATCTGCCCTGCAGACCCCTCCTGGAAGCAGGGCACTGCCCAGGGCAATCTCTGTGTCTGCGGGGGCTCAAGAGCAGCTCAGAGAAGTCCTAATGAGAACTGGGGTCTCCATGCCTTCACCATAGTGGAGAAATAAATTCCTATCTCCTACCGTCCACCAGCAACAAAAAGTAGAAAACTCAAAGCACAGCCTCCTCCCCATTCAGGTAAATGCTGCCCTGAGGTCCTTTTCAACAGGACCCTCTGCAAATTCCCTGGGATGATCTGGAGCTGTGAGCAGCTCTGACCTGTGCAGCACCCTCTGGACTGTAGGACCCTGTCCCACCAGGCGTCACACCTTCTACCCAGAGCTTATCCCCAGAGTGCTGTGGGGAGCTCCCCGGGCAGGCTGAGTGCTGACTCTGGCTGGTGGCAGAGTCCCTGCCCCGGTACACAGACCCCTGGGGTGCAGGGACCCTGCTGGGAAGGACAGCCCTGGGCACCCCTGCCTGCACACCCACCTTCATACCCTGCAGCCCTCCCTGGGAGAAGGCAGATGTCATGCCCTGTCCCTCTGATGGTATGGCAGGGAATCCCTGCCCTGGAGCATGTTGTTCTCCACAATAAAGGAAACCTGAGCACCATGCTACCAGATCCTTGCTGCAGCAAGGTGTGAGAGCTCTAGGAGACCCCTGCAGGGCATACGGGTATTGCCCTGAAGCGAGAAACTTACTGTGTTAAGGACGATGAAGATTTCTCCAGCAGTGAGCTCTCAGCATTTGCCCACCCCACACTGCCTGCAATATCTCTCTCACTTCTCTCCTCTCTCCTCTCCCCTCAATGCCTGCAGGCAGTGCCCTCAGCCCTGCTGCACTTTGCAGAGGAGCTGCTCCTGGGCAGAGCTGTCTCTCGGCAGCGCTGCCCACTTGCCATCAGCTCCCTCCATCCCAGGAGCCCAGCCCAGCTCAGCAGCAGAGGACCAGCCCAAGGCACCACTTGCTCTGCCCCCTGTGGGCTCCCTCCAGGTGTCCCTGGGGCTCCAGGGGAACCTGTTGTGAAACAGGCTGAAGTCATCCCTGATGTTCCCTCCCTCATCTGGGGAGAGACACTTCTCTCCTGCAGTGTCATTGCTCCCAACAGAGACTAAATCCAAGATTCACCTTTTCATGTCCCATCATAAGACTGGAAACCAAGGCAGTGACCAGCAGGGATCTCCTTTAGCTCTGTTGAGGGGAGGCATTCAGCTGAGTCAACAAGGCATCTCATTCTGTGTCTGAAGACCTAGGCCTAGAAGGATCCCTGCCACAACCCCCCAGCATGTGGAATTCCTCTTGCTTCAGTTCAGGCGTGCACAAAGCAGGCATTGGCGTGTGAGCTGCTTGTCTCAGCTCCCATGCTTACTAATGGAGATGAAGGCCAGGAGTGAGCTGCTCAGACACAAACTCCTGGTGACACCTGAGGTGCCAGAGGTGACCCGGATGCATGCTGGTACCTGTGAGCTCTAACGGAGCAGTTCTTAGAGACAGGGCAGCATCTGGGGGCATCACCTTGGAGGCGGGTGGGAAATGTCTTTGGCTGGGTGAAATGACAGCAGATGACTGAATTTATGACAACTGAACCTCTAACGGTTCCTTGTGTCCACCATCCCATAGAGGTATCCAGGTGACCGAATGGTGTCATGTGCCATAGGAAGGAGCTTGTCTCTCTCTTCACCACCAGCAGTATTTTCGACATGTCCTGTGGATATAACAGCATTTCTGTCAAGCACATCCCTTCATTGCCCAACCTTAGTCAGGGAAGCTGAATCTTAATTTAATTTCCAAGGAGAGGCTGTTTAGCGCAGTGTGATATGCCAGGGCTCTCCAGCACAACTGCATGCAGCTGACACAAACAGCACAGGTGCATAACAGAATCCCCCTCCACATTCAGTCCAGTTGTGTGACAGGCAGCACCCAGGGCGTCTCAGACAGATCTGGTGCCTTTGGGCCAGTGACAGAATCCCAGCACTGCAGTGGCCTAAGGTGTGTCCTTGCACTATCCAGTAGATTCTGGGCAGTGCATGAATACCAAGGACACCACATCAGGGCCTCCACTCACAGAATCACGGAATAAATGAATAGCAGAGGTTGGAAGAGACCTCCAGACATCACCTAGTCCAACCCTCCTGCTAAAGCAGGTTCACCTAGAGCATGTTGCACAGGACATCATCCAGTTGGGCTTTGAATATCTCCAGAGAAGGAGACTCCACAACACCCCTGGGTAGCCTGTTCCAGTGCTCTGTCACCCTCAAAGTAAAGTTCTTCTGCATATTAAACTGAAACCTCTTCTGTTTCAGTTTGTGCCCATGACCCCTTGTCCTGTCACTGGGCACCACTGCAAAGAGTCTGGCTCCGTCCTCGTGACATCCACCCTTATTATATTTGTAAGTATATATGAGGTCCCCTCTGTCGTCTCTTCTCCAGGCTAAACAAGCCCAGCTCCGTCAGTGTTTCCTCGTAGCGGAGATGGTCCCGTCCCCTCATCATCTTCGTTGCCCTCTGGACTCTCTCCAGGAGTTCCTCATCTTTCTTGAACTGGGGAGCCCATAACTGGACACAGTGCTCCAGGTGGGGTCTCACCAGGGCAGAGTAGAGGGGGAGAAGAACCTCCCTCGACCTGCTGGCCACGCTCCTCTGAATGCACCCCAGGATGCCATTGGCATTCTTGGCAACAAGGGCACACTGCTGGCTCATGGCCACCTTGTCGTCCACCAGGACTCCCAGGTCCCTCTCGGCAGAGCTGCTTTCCAGCAGGTCAGCCCCCAGCCTGTACTGGTGCATGGGGTTCAACCTTCCCAGGTGCAGCACCCGACACTTGGCCTTGTTGAACTTCATCAGGTTCCTCTCCGCCAAACTCTCCAGCCTGTCCAGGTCCCGCTGAATGGCAGTGCAGCCTTCCGGCATATCAGCCATTCCTCCCAGTTTTGTGTCATCAGCAAACTTGCTGAGGGTACACTCTGTCCCCTCGTCCAGGTCATTGATGAATAAGTTGACCAAGACTGGAACAAGTACTGAGCCCTGAGGAACTTCACTAGCTACTGGCCTCCCACTAGACTCTGCCCCGCTGATCAGAATCCTCTGAGCCCTGCCATTCAACCAGTTCCCAATCCACCTCACTGTCCACTCGTCCAGCCCACACTTCCTTAGCTTCCCTATGAGGATTTTATGGGAGACAGTGCCCAAAGCCTTGCTGAAGTCAAGGTAGACAACATCCACTGCTCTCCCCTCATCTACCCAGATGGTCATGCCATCATAGAAGGCTGTCAGATTGTTTAGGCATGATTTCCTCTTGGTGAATCCATGCTGGGTACTCCTGATCACCTTCTTTTCCTCCACTTGCTTGGAGAGGACACCCAGAATGAGCTGTTCCATCACCTTTCCAGGGATAGAGGTGAGACCAACTGGCCTGTAGTTCCCTGGCTCCTCCTTCTTGTCCTTTTTGAAGACTGGAGTGACATTGTCTATCCTCTGGTCATCAGGCACCTCTCCTGTTCTCCAGGACCTTTCAGATGGAGATGATGGAGATTGGCTCAGCAATGTCGTCTGCCAACTCCTTCAGGATTTGCGGGAGCATTCCATTGGGACCCATGGATTTGTGGGTGTCCAGCTTCCTTAAAAGATCCTTAACCTGATCCCCCTCAAGTGAGGGAAGGTCTTCCTTTCTCCAGGCTTGCTCGCTTACCTCCAAGGACTTTGAAGCCTGAGGGCCAGCCTTGGCAGTGAAGACTGAAGCAAAGGCAGCATTCAGTAACTCCATCTTCTCTGTATCCTCCGTCACCAGGGCACCCATTTCGTTCAGCAGCATTTCCCCTGGTCTTCCGTTTGTTGCTGATATACTTGAAGAAGCCCTACTTGTTATCCTTGATATCCTTTACCAGATTTAATTCCAGGTGGACCTTGGTCTTTGTCGTTGATTCCCTGCATGCTCTGGCAACATTCCTGTATGCCTCCCAAGCGGCCTGACTGTCTTTCCACATTTCATAGAGCTTTCTCATTTCTTTGAGTTTTAGTAGAAGCTCCTTGTTCCTCCATGCAGGCCTCTTGCCTCGTTTACTTGATTTCATACTGATAGGGATGCACCGAACCTGAGCACAGAGGAAGAGCTACTTAAATAGCAGCCAGCTCTCTTGGACTGCCCTACCTTCAGGAGCCTTAGCCCATGGAATTCTTCCAAGTAGGTCCTTGAAGAGGCCCAAGTGAGCTCTCCTGAAGTCCAATGTTGCGGTCCTACTTATTGATCTGCTTCCACCACGCAGAATACAGAACTCCACCATCTCGTGGTCACTGCAGCCAAGGCTGCCCCCTACCTTCACATCCTCAACCAGTTCTTCTTTATTTGTTAGCACAAGGTCCAGTAGCGCTCCTCTCCTTGTTGTCTCCTCCACTACCTGGGTCAAAAAGTTATCACTGATGTTCTGCAGGAACCTCCTGGACTGTGCGCACCTTGCTGTGTGGTCCTTCCAGTTGTTATCAGGATAGTTGAAATCTCCCATGAGAACCAGAGCCTGTGGTTGCGAGGCTACTCTTAGCTGTCTGTAGAAGGTCTTGTCTACTTCCTCATCCTGGTTGGATGGTCTATAGTAAACACCCACCACAGTGTCACCCATGCTGGCATGCCCCTTAATTTTTACCCACAAACTTTCAACTTGTTCTTCATCTGCTCCCTGGTAGAGCTCTATACATTCCAGATGTATTCCAAGATATTGATAATGAATCCCAGCAGCCCAAAGCAACCCCCAGTATCCATACAGGCTGGGGGAAGAAAGGATCGAGAGCAGCCCTGCCAAGAGGGACTTGGGCGTGCTGGTGGATGAAAAGCTAGACATGAGCCGGCAATGTGCGCTGGCAGCCCAGAAGGCCAACCGTACTCTGGGCTGCATCAAGAGAAGCGTGGCCAGCAGGTCGAGGGAGGGGATTCTGCCCCTCTGCTCTGCTCTGGTGAGAGCTCACCTAGAGTACTGCGTCCAGCTCTGGAGCCCTCAGCACAAGAAGGACACGGAACTGTTGGAGCCGGTCCAGAGGAGGGCTACAAAAATGATCCGAGGGCTGGAGCACCTCTCCTGTGAGGCCAGGCTGAGAGAGTTGGGGTTGTTCAGCCTGCAGAAGGGAAGGCTTCAGGGAGACCTGATTATGGCCTTTCAGTACCTAAAGGGGGCCTATAGGAAAGATGAGGAAGATCTTTTTAGTAGGGCCAGCTGTGACAGGAGAAGGGGGGATGGTTTTAAACTAAACCAGGGTAGGTTTAGACTGGCTATAAGGAAGAAATTCTTTACAATGAGGGTGGTGAAACCCTGGCAGGGGTTTCCCAGAGAGGTGGTGGAGGCCCCATCCCTGGAAACATTCAAGGCCAGGTTGGACGGGGCTGTGAGCAACCTGATCTTGTTAGCAGTGTCCCTTCTGACTGCAGGGGGTTTGGACTAGATGACCTCTAGAGGTCCCTTCCAACCCAAAACATTCTATGATTCTATGAAAGCAACAAAAAGCAATGGTTTAGACAAGCAACAAAAGATGGTTTAGAAAGGACTCAAGCAGACAAACTGCTTTAAAACTTGGGGAAACCGTGCTGGAGGCAACAATTGATTGATTTAGGGAGACTACCTTCTCCTGTGATAACATCATTTGGTTGGGAAAGTGGAAAAACAACACTTCATGGGTATTGATTATGATTAAAAAGAGCCAGTCAAGGCTGGCTGAGGGCCTTTCCTATCTTCCTGTTGCATGTCCTTTCCCTCCTTTGTCCAATGGAACTGATGACCGTGCACAATCTCATCTCCAAAGTCTTGCTGGCCTTGCTCACATCAGCCAGTGAGGCCATGAGTCCCCACACCTCAGTAGCAGGACAGCCTCGGGGACCGCTCTGGACCTCCTCTTTGTGTCTCTGGCAAGGGCAGGAGGTTTAAGAAAGAGCTGCTGAGGGAAAGGGTAGCTTTACCATTCCCCGGGAGGGAGGCGACATCTTCAGCACAGCCTCGACTCATCTCCCCCTGGGGCTGCCAGGACCCATGGCAGCTGCAAGGCCCTTTCCATCATGCCACGATGGGCTGGGGATATGGGGATGTGCTGGACACGGAGGTGGGCTGGGGACAGGGAGATGGAATGGGGACAGGGAGATGGGGGTCAGAGCCAGCACAGCAGCAGGCTGGGGCATCTCCCTCCCTGCAGGCGTGTGCACCTGGTCCTGGACCTGCGCCCCCATGGGACATCCCCCCCAGCACACACGGACACCCCAGCCATGGGACACAACCCCAGGGGACATGGAGACGGCGCTCAGGGACACCAGGGACACAGACACCACTCATGCAATCATTCCAGCTTTATTTGTGGAGCCAGGGCCGCGATGGTGGGCGGCACAGATGCGTGGTTTCCGGGGCGCCGGGGGACACTGGCTCCACAGGCACCCAGCGCTGGCGTCAGCTCAGCAGCGGCGCCTGCGCGTCCCACGCCGCCGGGGCTCCTCACTGGCCCGGCGGTTTCTAAGAGGCCGGCGTCGCCTCCCCCCATGGCGGCGCTGTGGGCGGCTCTGGTACTGGTGCCGCCGGGTGCTGCGGTGCCGCTGGGTGCTGCGGCGCCGTGGGCTCCTGCTGCGGGAGCTGATGCGCCGGGAACGGGCCATGCTGTCCTGGTAAGTGTCGTAGTCAGCCGCCCTGTCCTGTGGGGGGATCCTGTCTCTGTGGCCCCTGCTGCGCTTTTATAAGGATTGCCGGGCCGATGCCCTCATGACATGGGCGCGTTACGGGGCCCACCTCACCACTGACATCACAATGGCCCCACAGTGTCACCTGGCCGTGCCCTGGCACCATGGCTACTGGCCGGCCCCAGCCCCCAGGAGGAGGGCGGCTGTCCCACGGCAGCACTGGCCCCATGTCACCACCACCATATGCCAGCAGCACAGAGGCAGTGGTGGCTGCAGCTCTCAGAGACAGCCAGGTCCGCAGACACCTAGTGCTGGGCTCGGCTCGAAGATGGCCCGAATTGAGCCCAGCTGGCAGAAAAACGCATAACTCTTCTCCCTCTGTGCCCAGCCTCAGTGACCAAGGCTCAAAGGGCCTCGCAAAGCACATCAGTGGTTTCCCTCTCCTCCTGGGGCAGCGTGTTGAGGCTCCATCTCACGCAAAAGGAGCAGGGCCATCAGCAGAGAGAAGAGGGGAGGGAACATCCTAACACACCAGACACTCATTTCCCAGCATTTCATCCATAAGTGCGGCTGGGATCATTT
Source organism: Gorsachius magnificus (assembly GCA_034008185.1). NCBI lineage: Eukaryota > Metazoa > Chordata > Aves > Pelecaniformes > Ardeidae > Gorsachius > Gorsachius magnificus. The sequence goes on along the minus strand of CM067105.1, from coordinate 1,297,778 downwards.
AAGGATCCCCCAGGGGACACTGCTGTGTTCAGGTCGGGTGGAGGTGCCTAGGGTTGTGTGCAGCCAGTAAATGGTGTGGGGACTATGCCCTGGCCTCATGCAGCCCGGCTGGGAGCGTCACATCCCAGGGCAAAGCCGGTTCCAGCAGAAGGGAACCCAGCGTCCGCTCGCCTCTTGCATGGGAGCCTCCCTGCACCGGCCCCAACCACCGGTGCCGAGCCAGTGCTGGCCCACTCAGGCCTGACCCCCAGCGTTGTCCCGGTGCCAGCCCCATCGGGCCTAAGCCTCCTGCTACCAAGGCCAGTCAGGCACTCCCCCACTGGCTAGGTGTCCATCTCTCTCCAGAGGCAGATCCCCCCCCCCGCCATGGGCCAATCTTCCCCCCTGGGAAAATGCCCCCTTCCCCAGGGGCAGCTCCTACAGTAAAGCTATAATAAATTTGTAATCATGTTGAAGAGCTTATCAAGATATTGATAATGAATCCTGGCAGCCCAAAGCAACAAAAAGCAATGGCCAATGGTTTAGAAAGTACTCAAGGGGACAAACTACTTTAACTGATAAAGGAAAGAGTTCATTTTGCTTTTGCTTAAGTTTCATTAATCATTTTGTGTATATCGTATTAAGATTTTGACTTTTGAATGCAACTAAGATGCAGGTGTGCGGCCAAGGAACTCAGCAGACCATGGTCAACTGCTCACTATGTTCCTTGTATAGCTTCCCTCCATGGTCAGATTAATCACCAGCCGAGTTAATCAGTAAATAAAGATAGATGAAGCCAAGGCTTTAAGATAATCAGAAAAGTTGGTCTTAAACCAAGACGTAGACAGAATAATTAAAGTAGGCCCAGACGCATAGAGGATAGGTGAGAGGTTAAGTTTTTATGCTTTTGCCTTGCATTCACGGTGGTTGCCTAAAACCAACCAAGGATTTGACAGCGTTACAGCCACTTGCCTAGTGCCTTTGCCTCCCTGCAAGCATGGCCTCCAATGAGCTGCTCTAACGAGTCCCTGGGGAGGCTCTGTCAGTAATGGCCCTCACTGGTGCCCGTTAATGCTTCAAGGTACTTTGAGTTTGGCTTCTGACTTGGACTTCCTCAGAGGTTTCTTCCATCTCCTCTCTCTGTATCTGAGCTTCATGGACTAAGCCCCAAAGACACCATGCGCTCCAGAAAATACAAAAAGCCCCAATGATCTCTGTCTCTTCCTTTAATTGCCTTCAAGTCTTCAGGACTTGTGCAGATCCTTGGAGAGGTTTTACAGTGTAGGGAAAGAGGAAGATTTCAAAGTGCACCTCCTCAAAATGATGTTTGATTATAAAGGGTCCATTTTATTACTTTTCCATTTAGAGAAGAGGGGATAGCAGCATTCTGCAAGTGATAATGATCCCTCAGGAGGTCTCCTCAGGAGGTCTGGTATGGTAGGAGAAGCAGTCCCTGGAGGTCTGACATGCTAGGTCAACCTTCCTCCACACCTCCCACACCCCACCATTGCTCTCAACGTCCCTCTGGCACTTCCATCACTCTTCCTGACATCAGACTTCTCCACTGAAGCCTGCAGCTGCAGGTTACAGCTCCTTTGCACCATCTCTCCCTTTCTCTCTGTCGTGGTTTAACCCGGCTGGCAACTCAGCACCACGCAGCCACTCGCTCACTCCTCCCTCTCTCAGTGGGATGGGGGAGAGAATCAGGAAGGATAAAAAAGGTTAGAGCCGTGGGCTGAGATAAAGACAGTTTAATAAGAGAAAATAATAATAATAGTAATAATGAGAATGATAACAAAATATACAGAATATACAAAATGAATGATGCACAACACAATTACTCACCACCCGCCGACCAATGCCCAGCCCGTCCCGAGCAGCGATCACCCCCGCCCCGAGCTGCGATCAGTCCCCAAAGCAGCAATCACTCTCCCTGCAACCGACCGACCCACTAACCCCCCCCCAAGCATGATGTTATATGGTATGGAATAGCTCTTTGGTCAGTTGGGGTCAGCTGTCCTAGCTGTGCTCCCTCCCAGCTTATTATGCACCTGGCTGAGCAGGAGAAGCTCAAAAAGTCCTTGAGTAGTCTGAGCACTACTTGGAAACAACTAAAAACATCTGTGTGTTATCAACATTCTTCTAGCACTGAATCCAAAACACAGCACCATGCTAGCTTCTATGAAGAAAATCAACTCTATCGCAGCCAAAACGAGGACACTCTCCTTTAGAGAACTGAATGCACACAGGCACTGAGGGATGTTTTCCTATGTGCAAGAAAAGAAAAAGCAAAGTGTGACCGAGTTCCATAAACACAACTCACTCTGCAAGCACATGCTCAGTACGGGCTGCCTCTAATGAGGTTCGCTTTCGACAAGGGATAAGCTTAGGAGAGATATTTTAGGTAGGTGGATAAACAAAGATAGATGGAAACACAGTTAAAGAGTTGGCTGCGGAGACAATTAGACTACTGAAGGACAGACAAACTTCTAACTCCCTGATGGCAAAGCAGCAACTGGCTGTAAAAGAGGAGAAACCTGGAGATGAATGGAAAGGGCCTTTCCCTAGGCCATCTTCATGGGAAAAGATGGCATTAGCAACTGTACTGGATTTGTGTGGGCAAGGTTTTGGTAGTGGGGTGCTACAGGGCTGGCTGCTGTTAGAAGCTTCCCCTATGTCCGACGGAGAAGGCGCCAGACCGCTCCAAGATGGCGCTGCCGCTGGCCATGTCCGAGACAATCAGCAGTAGTGGTACTGCCTCTGTGATAACACCTCATGTGGCGTTTCTGAGATGGTCACCATGGAAATTCCTATCTGGGCCAGCAATTGCGTTTAACTGGTCTATCCTCCTCAAGGCAGGCTCAGACTGGACTGGCTGAGGAGCAACCTCAAAGCAAAGGGCCTGGGCATTACAAGGGATGCCACAGCAGCCAGTGGGCTGCTGAACGTGAATGTAGCCATGTGCATATTGGGCTGCACTGGGAGGAGCGTGGCCACCAGGCAAGGGGAGTTGTTGTCCGCCTTGACTCAGCACTGGTGTTGCCACATCTGGAATAGTGTGTCCCAGTGTGAGGCTCCTCAGTCTGGAGGAATGGTAAGAAACTGGACATGATGCAGAAAAAGTCTGTCAAGATGAGGTTGGGGGCTATGTGTGTGGAAGCTGAGAGATTTGGGCTTCTTAGACCTTGTGAATTGGAAGATCTGGGGAGTGCAGTATCATGTAGGCCATCATAGCTTGGAAGTTGCTTTCGGAGCTGGTGGCACCTGGGAAAGAGAAAGGAAAACCAGCAGAAACTGCAGTTTTGGAGGTCCAGACTGGGCATTAGGAAGAAAGAAATGTCACTTTCCTTTTGGAAAAAAGAAGTCACAAATCCCACTAAAGACTGAAAAAAAAGTGAAAAGTGTGTTGACACTTTTCTCTCCTTTGGATCTTTGTCCTCAATTCTTCTTACTTTCATTTTTACTGAAATTAACTGACACGTGACAGGCCTATGGGCATGAAAACAAGATGATTTTGTGTCTTCCACAGAGCCCCATGTCCCAAAAACCTTCCCTGAGCAGGACACCTCAGTCTTTGCACAGAGCGAGTCACACTGAGGAGTTGACCTCTCCTCACTACTTTAGATGTTGGTTTCGATGGTCTCCAACAGCACAGGATTCATGTCCCATGAATATCTGCTCTGCTCCAGTTAGAAACAGGGCCCAGCTCCACAGGATCATAAGAGAACAGAGGTTGAAGGGGCATCAGGAAGTCTGCAGCCCAACATGACAGAAGCAGGGTTAGATCAAATTGTTCAAGGCTTGATTCAGTCTGAGCTTGAACATCCCCAAGGACAGGATTGCACAACCTCTCCGTGTGATCCGTTCCAGTAGTTGGCTGAGCCCATGGGGAAAAAATGTTTTTCTTATGTCCTGGGTGGACCTCTCCTCTTTACCTTTCACCTGTTGTCTTTTGTCCTCCCACCGTGCGCCATGGTGAAGAGGCTGGCTCTGTATTCCCCATATGCCTCTCACAGGTACTGGCAGACTGGGATGAGGTCCCCCTCAGCCTTCCCTTCTCAAGGCTGGACAAGCCCAGCTCCCTTAGCCTCTCCCCACTGGCAAAGTGTTCCAGTCTCTGGCTGTCCTGAGGGCCCGTCACTAAACCCACAGCAGTTTGCCAGTGTCTCTCCTGAATTGGGGATGTGAAATCTGGATGCAGTATTCCAGAGAATCCTTTCCATCAATCATAGACTCATAGAATCATTTAGTTGGATCTTTAAGATCATTGAACCCAATCGTACCTGTCCATCACTAAACCCTGTCCCTAAGCACCTCGTCTACCCGTCCTTTAAATACTTCTATGGATGGGGTCTTGACCACTTCCCTGGGTAACTCGTTCCCATGCCTGATAACCCTTTCAGTGAAGAATTTTTTCCTAATATCCAATCTAAATCTCCCCTGATGTAACTTGATGCCACTTCCTAGTGCTTACTGCTGGGAGAAGAGACCAACACCAACCTCACTACAAACTCCTTTCAGGTAGTTGTAGAGGGTGATAAGTTTACCCCTCAGCCTTTTTTTGTCCAGGGTAAGCAACCCCAATTCCTTCGGCCGATCCTCATAAGACTTCTGCCTCAAACCCCTCACCAGCTTCATTGCCTTGATTTCTTTTTTGTATTTCTGGTTGTGCAGCCCAGAATGCTGGTGGCCTCCCTTGCTGCCAGGGCACATGGCTGCCTCCTGTCCAGATCCCTGACCATCCAGACCTTTCCCACAGAGCTTCTCCCAGCCAGGAAGACCCCAGCCTGTGCCATTGCCAGGGTGAGTCCCCTGCAGGGGCAGAAACTGGCATTTGTCTTTCTGGAATGTCCTGATGTTCCTGCCATTACGTGCTCTCCTCCTCCTTGAACCCCTTCATTGAGCACAGAGGCTGGGGAGATTTTTTCAGTAAAGACTCAGGCAAACCTTCACAGATACGTGGGAGGGATGTCCTTTACATGTTCTGAGTCAAGTGAGGAACCTCATATTGGGTGTGTAGTCATGGTGCTGAAAGGAGACTCAGCTCCCTCCATGCTTGCTACAAACATACAGGAGGTCGGATTCCTCTGGACACAGTTCAGCTGTGCAAATATAGGCACCTGCATGTGAGCTCCTTGTCTCAGCTCCCATCTTCACCAATGGAGAGGAATGCTAGGAGTGAGATGCAAATGTCTGGTGACATCTGAGGTGACAGAGGAGGTCAAAGACACGTGCTGTAGACTGGAATGGAGCAGTTAATAGACACAGGGCAGCACCTGGGAGCATCCTCTTGGAGGCTGTTGAGAATTCCCTTTTGCCAAATGAAATGGCAGTTAATGTCCAAATGAAGGGCAGCTAAACTCATGATGGTCAGGGCAGCTTATAGAGTTATTCACCTGAACAGTTGCAGTCAGGTGCCACAAGGAGAGCTCAGTCTCTTCTCCTTCCACTGGATTTACTAGGTCTCCACTGACCATGTTGCCAGTTGCCTCGTGTTCATCACAGAATTCAGGGTATCTGCTCCATTTCCTGTTCACACCCAGGCCCACAGAGCTACATGAGATGCCAGGACTTGCAGGAAGAGCAGAGGACCTCCAGCAAGGCAATGCCCATTCAGTGTGGCTGTGTGACAGAGATGCCAGACAGCATCACAGGGAGTGCGATTGGCTACCTGTGTGCCATTGATTGTTGCCATCAGTCGGAGGCATCAGTCATCAGGTGCCATCAGAGGGGCAAGGTCTGTCCCTCCTCTACCCAACAGCTGCAGGCGTTGTGTGAACACGAAGCACGTCACACTGGGGTCTTTACACCCATGGTGATACAGCCAAGGAACAGACCAATCATTTTCACCATCTTCCTGGAGACAACTTGTCTTCAAGTACAGCATCCTTCAAGTGCAGCAATGTTCCTTAGAAAAACTCAGTTGAGACTGGAAAGGGAAAGCAATGGGAACCAAGATGAGATGTTGCTACATCAGGAACAGCTAAAGAAGAAACAGAGAATGTGGGGCCACTGCTGAATTTAGAAAGAGTAGGTGTAGATAGATGTCCTGATTTCATCTGGGTTAGAGTTAATTTTCTTCCTAGTAGCTGGCACAGTGCTGTGTTTTGGATTTAGGTTGAGAAGAATGTTGATAACTCACTGAAGTTTTAGGTTTTGCTATGTAGTGCTTAGACTAATCAAGGATTTTTTTCAGCTTCCCCTGCTCTGCCAGGGGCACAAGAAGCTGGGAGGGGGCACAGATGAGACAGCTGACCCCAACTGGCCCAAGGACTATTCCAGATAATAAGACATCATGCTCAGTATATAAGCTGTGGGAAGAAATAAGGGAGGGACATTGTGGTGGTTTGACCCTGGCTGGATGCCAGGGGCCCACCAAAGCTTCTCTATCACTCTCTTCTAACTGGAAAGAGGAGAGAAAAGTAAATCAAAGGGCTCGTGGGTCGAGATAAAGGCAGTTTAATAAAGAAGAAAAAAAAGCAAAAGCAAAGCCCATGCGCGGTAGCGAAAGGAAAGAAAACAAGATCTTATTCTCTACTTCCCATTAGCAGGCGATGTCCAGCCACTTCCCGGGAAGTAGGGCTTCAGTACACATAGTTGTTCCTCCCGAAGACAAAACATCGCAAAAGACGAATGTCCCCCCTCCTCTTCCTTTTCCCTTTAGTTTTTATATCTAAGCTGACGTTGCATGGTATGGAATATCCCTTTGATTGGTTTGGGTCAGGTGTCTTGGCTACATCCCCTCCCAAGATCTTGCCCCCTTCCAGCCCACTGGGGTGAGGGGGAGGGGAATATTGGAGGCACAGCCTTGATGCTGTTCAAGCACTGCTCAGCAGTAGCCAAAACATTGGTGTGTTATCAACCTCTTTCTACATACCAATAGAAAGCACACCCCTATGCTGCTCGACCCAATACAGACATTCGGAGTGATGGCATTTGTCTTCCCACATAACCGTTACACGTGATGGAGCCCTGCTTTCCTAGGGATGACTGAGCACCTGGCTGCCGATGGCAAGTGGTGAATGAATTCCTTTCTTGTCGTTGCTTGAGCACGTGGCCCTTGCTTTACTTATTAAAGTGTCTTTATCTCAATCCACATGTTTTCTCGCTTTTACTCTTCCGATTCTCCTACCCGTCACACTGGAAGGGAGTGAGCAAGTGGCTCTGTGGTGCTTACTTGTTGGCTGGCATTAAATCACAACATGGGTGTTGTTCCTGGCATCACACATAGAAATGTCAGGTTTCTGTGAGGTGCCCACATCTGATTTTGCCTTGCACACTCCATATACACACAGGGATGCTCAGAGACTCAAGTCTTTCCCTTGCACACGCAGAGGCAGCGCACTGCAGCAGTCAAGGTGTCTTTCTGGCCTCCTGCTGGCATTCCCAGAGGCTGGCAGGCACCTCAGCCCTGCGGTGTATAGCCCTGCTCTTCACTCGTCTGCAATGCCTCAAGGTATGAAGAATGAACATGGGGACTTTGGTTCAAGGAAGCACATCCCAGTGCTGCATTCAGGTGGTCTCCCAGGGGTCATTACTCTCAAAGTGAAGTGACCTCAAGCCACACTCTGTCCCACGGGCCTTCATGGTACCTCTAGGAATAGCTGATGGCAGTTGTGCTCACTTGGGTTCACCACCTGCACACAATGTGTATGCTTATATCTCACCTGTACAATGCAAACAAGGCCTTCTGACCTAGTCATGTTGTGTCCCTCCATGGAGGGAAGGACAACCTCTCTGAGCTGCGGTGAAAGGCTGGTGCTGGGAATGGTGGTTCTTATTGGGTGCTCTGTGATGATTGCCTTTGGGCATCTTCTGTGGGGTGTCCAGTGAACACAGGCAGAGTCATGACCCTGCTCTTCTGCTCCTTCACGCCTCTCCCAGCAGACCTGGTTGTGTGAGTACACTGCTGTGTGCCCCTACCCTCCACACTGTCACACTTTAGCTGTACATTGGTGTTTCCCTTTTCCCAGTACTTCTGAGCTCAGATGTCCCAGCCCCTTCCCAGCTCTCCCCACTCCTCTGCCCTCTCCCCAGCTGAGCAGAGCATCCCAGTCTGGTCTGGCCCCACAGCAAGGAGGAAATGAAGGTAAGTGGCAGTGTCTCTTCTGCCATCATGTCCTGGAGATCCCACCCCAGGAGCCTGCAGCACTCCGTGCCAGCCTCATTCCCCAGGAAACACAGAGTCCTTGCCCCAGGCATCCTCTGGCAGCTCCTGCTGCCCCAGCCACAGGGCAGCCGCCCTTGAGCTGGCACCCACAGCCAGGTGTTTCTCTTTCCATGTCTCACTTGCTCACACACAGTTCCCTGCCTTCTTCCAGATAATCCCATCTCCCCACAGAGCCTTTCCCCAAGCTCAGCACATCTATCCTGGCCCAGCCGTACATTCCTGCACCCTGTCCTCGGGCTCCCCACAGACCCTGAAGCTGGCACTGCTGTTCTGTACAGAAAGTGGGCTGTGGTCCCCAGGGCCATGGGGTGCTGGTCAGGCTGGGAGAAGAGCCAACTGATGGTGGTCATTATACCTGACCGCCTCCCACCCAAGCTCTTACGCAGCCATGGAGGGTGCTCAGAGGTACCCTGCCTTGTTTCAATGCTGTGAGATGTGTTTGGGTGCTGCACTGGATCCAGGCTATGAAGGTTCTTTGAGGGTAAAATGAATCCAAGTGCAAGGTCCTGCACCTGGGTTGGGGTAACCCATGGTCTCAATACAGGCTGGGGGATGAAAGGATGGAGAGCAGCCCTGCCAAGAGGGACTGGGGGGTACTGGTGGATGAAAAGCTGGACATGAGCCGGCAATGTGCGCTGGCAGCCCAGAAGGCCAACCCTACCCTGGGCTGCATCAAGAGAAGCATGGCCAGCAGGTCGAGGGAGGGGATTCTGCCACTCTACTCTGCTCTGGTGAGACCTCACCTGGAGCCCTGCGTCCAGCTCTGGAGTCCTCAGCACAAGAAGGACATGGAACTGTTGGAGCGGGGCCAGAGGAGAGCTACTAAAATGATCTGAGGGCTGGAGCCCCTCTGCTATGAGGCCAGGCTGGGAGAGTTGGGGGTGTTCAGCCTGGAGAAGAGAAGGCTGCGGGCAGAGCTGGTTGTGGCTGTTCAGTGCTTAAAGGGGGCCCATAGGAAAGATGGGGACAATCTTTTTAGCAAGGCCTGCTGTGAGAGCACAAGGGATAATTGTTTTGAACTGAAGGAGGGTAGATTTAGACTGGATATAAAGAAGAAATTTTTTACAGTGAGGGTGGTGAAAGACTGGAGCGGGTTGCTCTAGAGAGGTGGCGGAGACACCATCCCTGGAAACATTCAAGACCAGGTTGGATGGGGCTGTGAGCAGCCTGATTGGGTTCAAGGTGTCCCTGCTCCTGCAGGGGGGTTGGACTGGGTGACCTCTATAGTCCCTTCCTACCGAAAGCATTCTATGATTCCATGGTTTATTTAGCGACCTGTTCTAAAAGGATTAACATGGTAGGCTGCTAATCATGGGAGTAAAAGAGAAGAACTTGTCTTTGGGCAAATGAAAAAGAAAGCAAAGGCTGTGGTCAGGGATGTTTGGGGATACCTGAGAAGCAGCCCTGCACCTGATGTAAGTGACTTCTGGGGTCAGCTTATCAACATCTCTCTGATACTGTGGGATGTCAAAACGTAGGAAAATATTCTGGATAAATCATGCTCAGCAGGCTGACTGTGCTCCAGTTCATACAGCCCAGGATGCTGTTGGCCTTCTTTCCTGATTGCTCATTTTTTGCCTAATTGAACCCAAGGACCACCCCCATCTTTCCTGCAGAGCTGCTGTCCACCTAGGCAGTCCCTGGCCTATGCAGTTACATGGGCTTAGTTCAACTCAAGAACACAAAGTGTTTGCTGTCCTGATGTGCCTATTGGACCATTACTCCAGCTTGTCTGTGTCCTTTGGGATAGCAGCCTGCCCTCCAGTGTAGTGTCTGCTCTCCTCAATGTGGCGTCATCTACAAATGCTCTGAAAAAACACTCTCTCATCTCCTCTGGGACATTATAAAGAAGTTTAACAGGGCAGGTGACAGGACAGAGCCCTGCAGGACCCTGCAAGCTAGATGCCTCCAAGCAGAGTGCCACTTGTTGATCACATGCCTCTGAGCCAAACCTTCCATCCGGTTATTTACCCATCTACTTATCCACACACACAGACCATTATAATCTAATCTGGGCACAAGGACATTCCAGGAGGGGATGATGCTGACAAGTCTTCACTGAATTCCATTTTAAAAGTCAACCACTGCTCTCCCTGTGTCCAGAAATCCTGTCCTTTCATCACAGAAAGCAACTGATAATGCACTGTTGGCACTGATGGTTCAGTTGTTGCTAAGTAGTGTTGCTTAGACTGCTCACAGACTTTTTCATCTTCCCCAGCACAGCCAGGACAGCTGACCCAAACTGGCCAAAGGGGTATTCATAGCATATGATGTCATGCTCAGTATATAAAATTGCCAGAATTGGTGATGGAGTGATTGCTCCTCAGGGGTGGGATGGGCATTGGTCAGCAGTTGGTGAGCAATTGCACTGAGCATCACTTGTTTTGAACATTCTATTCTTATTCTTATTCTTAACCTTATTCTTATTCTTATTTCTATTCCTATTATTACTATTACTACTACTATTGTTGTTGTTGCTGTTATCAGTATTAATATTAATAATAATATTAATATCAATATTATGTTATTATCTTTTTTTAATCTGTTTTTATCTCAACTCACACATTTTACTTTTTTTTTCTGATTCTCTCCCCTATCCCATTGTGCAGAGGGAGAGTGAGCGAGCGGCTGGGTGGTCTTCAGCTGCCTGCCGAGTTAAACCACAACACCCAAAAATGTTGGGATCAATGCAGAAATGGCTATTCAAAATCAAGGATTTTACTTACTTTGCCTCTTTGTTTGGACACCTTTTCACTTTGACTGCACTCCTGAGATTTCTCTTATGAGCCTTGTCAGAACTGAAGACTAAAGGAGAACTATGCCCAGCCTTGGCTCCTTAGGGTGTTTTGTGTGGGAATGAGCCCTCTGGTGCCCAGCTCCGGAACTGCAGAGCCTGAAACACTGAACAAGCCTCCAGAGAAGTGAAAGCAGCAAACCTCCAGGTTTCTGGGGGTGTTAGCAGGCCCTGCTGAAGTCCATCACTGAGGGAACCAGGAGCAGACAAGGTTCCTGTCCCTGGGGTCTGATGAAGCAGGAAGCCAGAGACACTTGGTACAAGAGGACATTTAAATGTGGAGGTCACTGTGAAAGCCCTTGACGTGCTTCATCAAGCAGAATGGCAAAGCCTGGACCCCATCCCCTGGAGAGGGAGATCTGTTCCCTTATGGGATGTGCTGAGCAATTCTTGGGGGAAATGTGATGTGGGAGTGTGTGATGCCAGGCTCAGTCAGTGGTAGGACACCTCCCAGGCTCTATGGAAGGTGGGTGAGGAGGCAATGAGGCGCTGGAGCTGTGAGGACTTCATGTCCTCTAGTGGGTCTCAGTGGAAGAGACAGAAGCCATAGCTGCGAGGACAAGGGTCTCAGTTCTGTTGGGTGCCAAACCCCTACCAACGCCCTTGGCCATCCCCACCACAGCTACACTGTCCTGTGCCTGTGCCTGTTCCTGCTTCTTTGCAGAGCTGATGCCAACCTAGGCAGTCCCTGGCCCATGCAGTTGTATGGGCTTAGTCCACCTCGAGGGCACAACTTATTGGCTATTCTGATGTACATATTGGCCCATTACCCCCAGCCTTTGGGATGGCCACCCTGCCCTGCACTGTAGTGTCTGCTCTCCTCAACATTGTGTCATCCACAAATGCTCTGATAAAGCCCTCTCTCATCTCCTCTGAGTCTTTAAATACACATTATAGGGTGCAGGTTGCAGTCTATGGAGAGTATTGCAGTATATGGCAACCCCACCACCTACAGGCTTCCAGGCAGATACCCCGTCTTGACCATGTCCCTACAAGGCCCACTGTTCATCTGGTTATTTACCCATCTACTTATATACCCAGGCAGACCATAATGTCCTCAGTTGGGTGCAGGAATATTGCAGAGGGGTGATGTATAAAACTTCACTGACTTCCAGGTTAAAAGAAAACTGCTAGTCTGCCTGTGCCCAGCAATCCTGTCCTTTCATCTCAGAAAACAAAGAGGATGGCAAGAGACAAATGACCCTGGGTAAATCCAGTCCCCTTCTCTTTCAGACACCCAGAAATGGGATCCGAGTAGACAGGCGCTGGGCCACAGCCTTCTACTCCTCTGCACAGCCTTTGGGCATTTCTGAAAGGTGCGTGCAACCTGCTGGTGCATTTCCCCCTTGTCAGGGAGTCCCCACAGATTCCACGACCTTTCAAAGGTGATGGAGAGTGGCTTCGCTGTGACACTGGCCTGCTCACTCAGCTCCTTGGGTGCTTCCCCTCCTCTCCCAGAGACTGGTAAGACTGCATTTGCTCAAGTGATCCCTGACTTGATCCCCATCCACCACTGGTTGATCTCCTCCATAGTCCTGCCCTGAGTCACAGCGGCCTGGGAGAACTTTCTGGGAGAGACTGAGGCAAAGAGGACACAGAGAAGCCAGTCTATCTACCAGCTCTTTAATTCAGCAGTGGCCGGTTGTTTCTCCCTTAACTGCTCCTGAGAGCAACACTCAGGTCCCTTAGTTGCCTTTCAAGGGAGGCTGCTTGAAGAGCAGCTACTGAGCTCTGCAACCTGTCACGCTGTTCCTCAGGAAGGCTCCAGCTCTTCCCACCTGTGCCCCTGGCTGAGGGCATTGCTGCACATTTGGGCTGAAGCCCTGCAGCTGTGGAACCAGGCCAGCTCTGACTTGCCATAAGGAACCTGGTACCGAGCATCCATGACCCCGTCTGTGCAAAGGCTTTGGTTCAGAGCAGAGACATGGCATGGAAAAGAGAGAGCTGCATGTCTTTCTCTAGACCCAGGTGTAAAGACCCTGGGTGAGATGCCTAAATTAACTCAACGTAACTTAGATCTTTCCTTGTCACCTTCCTTCAGTCCAGTTTAATGATGGGACAAAAAAAAGTTATTTTCATTTACAATTATTTTTCTAATAAGAATAATGACACTGCAGTAAAGAAGTGTCCCTCCCCAGATGAGGGAGGGAACATCAGGGATGACTTCAGCCTGTTTCACAGCAGGTTCCCCTGGAGCCCCAGGGACACCTGGAGGGAGCCCAGAAGGGGCAGAGCAAGTGCTGCCTTGGGCTGGTCCTCTGCTGCTGGGCTGGGCTGGGCTCCTGGGATGGAGGGAGCTGATGGCAAGGGGGCAGCGCTGCCGAGAGACAGCTCTTCCCAAGAGCAGCTCCTCTGCAAAGCGCAGCAGGGCTGAGGGCACTGCCTGCAGGCACCGGGGGGAGAGGAGAGAGGGAGAGAGAGGTTCAAGGCAGTGTGGGGTGGGTGAATGCTGAGAGCTCACTGCTGGAGAAATCTACACTGTGCTTAACATGGTAAGTCTCTGGCTGCAGGGCAATGCACATGAGTGTCCTGGAGGGATCTCCTAGACAGGGCGCATCTTGCTGCAGCTAGGGTCTGGCAGGATGGCACTCAAGGTTTTTTTACTGTGGAGAAGGAAAGGCTCCAAAATGGGGATAATCTGCCACACTTTCAGAGGACAGGGCATGAAAGCTGCTTTCTCCTGGGGAGGGCTGCAGGGTGTGAAGTCATTTGTGCAGCAGGGGTGCCCAGGGCTGTCCTTCAGAGCAGGGTCCTGGTGCTGCAGGGGTTGAGTGATGGGGCAGGGATGCTGCTGCCTGCCAGGGTCAGCACTCATTCTGCCCAGCGAGCTCCCCATGGTGCTGTGGGGAGAAGCTGTGGGCAGAAGGAGCGACCACCTGTAGGGCAGGGCAGGGTCCTCCTGCTGCCAAGAGTGTGCTCTGTGAGTCAGGGCTCCTCACAGCTCCAGATCACCCCCAGGGCATTTCCGAGGGCATTTTTCAAGGGGAAGGGTTACTTGAAAGTGAAAGAGCTTGAGCTTTGAGTTTTCTACTCTTGGTTGGCTGGGTGATGAATGACAAACTGAAATTTATCTTTCAGATTTGCATGGGGATCTGAGATGCTTCAGCTCTTCTGCTGACAGGTGTAAAAGTTTCGGAGAAGCATCGTAAACCTCAGCTTTCCTCTGCTTCAGCTTAGAGAGCTCCAGCATCACCTCTGTACTCGCTCTGGGACCTTGCATCGCTTTGCAGAGAATCTCATTGATGCTTCTTGTTCCCTTCCCCTCCTGTCTATGCTTCCCTTGTTCTTCCCCTCAGCTTGCTCAGGGGTGGGGGTTCAGCTGCCGCTCAGATACTGACCCTGTGGGTCCTGTCATCCAGATCTGCATTCCCTTTTCTCCACTCTTCCCTGTTTCTCTTGGGGGATAATATATGAGCGTGAACATGCTCCAGGTCAAGGAGGTGCAAGCACAAATCAACCCATGGAAAAGGCTGATGGACAGACCAACAGACCATATCCCCTCTCTGGGCACTAAGCTGTAGCCAATCCTTTTGCCTCTCCCCAGGAACACTCTAAGTGCAGTAAAAATGCTGAGTAATTTTGTTCTGAAAGAACATTCCTGTCATCTGCCCTAACCTGTGAGTAGGAAAGCTTAATCCTCACCCAGATTCACTGTAGGATAGGGCTGTCCCCTCTGGAGCCCACAGCAGAGACCCTGCTCCTCAGTGCACACTCAACAAGTAAAGGAGCTCTAGAAAAGGATTTAAATGAAAGTAGTCCCAAAGACTAAGGCGATTTTAGCATTTCTGTGAGAAAGATTCAGTTTTATTTGAAAATGTTTATTGTAAGCTGTCAGTGATCTCTCTTCCTTGGACAGGTCCCCATGCCCAGAGGAAGATAATGTCCAACAGCACCTCCATCACTCAGTTACTTCTCCTGGCATTCTCAGACACACGGGAGCTGCAGCTCTTGCACTTCTGGCTCTTCCTGGGCATCTACCTGGCTGCTCTCCTGGGCAACAGCCTCATCATCACCGCTGTAGCATGCGACCACCACCTCCACACCCCCATGTACTTCTTCCTCCTCAACCTCTCCCTCCTTGACCTGGGCTCCATCTCAACCACTCTCCCCAAATCCATGGCCAACAACCTGTTTGATACTAGGGCCATCTCCTGCTCTGGATGCGCTGCTCAAGTCTTTTGGTTTCTTTTTTTATCTGTAGCAGGGTATTGTCTCCTCACCATAATGGCCTATGACCGCTACGTTGCCATCTGCAAACCCCTGCACTACGGGACCCTCCTGGGCAGCAGAGCTTGTGCCCACATGGCAGCAGCTGCCTGGGGCAGTGGCTTTCTTTATGCTGTGCTGCACGCAGCCAATACATTTTCTGTTCCCCTCTGCCAAGGCAATGCTGTAGACCAGTTCTTCTGTGAAATCCCCCAGATCCTCAAACTCTCCTGCTCATATGCCTACCTCAGGGAGTTTTGCCTTCTTGTGGTAAGTGCTTGTTTAGCACTGGGATGTTTTGTTTTCATTGTGCTGTCCTATGTACAGATCTTCAGGGCCATGCTGAGGATTCCCTCTCAGCAGGGATGGCACAAAGCCTTTTCCATGTTCCTGCCTCACCTGGCCATGGTCTCCCTGTTTGTCAGCACTGCCATGTTAGCCTACCTGAAGCCCCCTTCCATCTCCTTCTCAGCCCTGGACCTGGTGGTGGCAGTGCTGTACTCAGTGATGCCTCCAGCACTGAACCCCCTCATCTACAGCATGAGGAACAAGGAGCTTATGGAAACTGATCCAATGGGTGCTGTTTCATCATGCTGTAACAGCTTTCTTACAGACATAAATTCAATCCAATGAGAGTAGGTAACAAATCTTGATATGATGAATAGTTCAGTTGTGATAATTGATTAGATGTGATAGCTTCTGATGAGTTTAAGTCACATCCCAGAATTTTAGTAAAATTACACATACTGATATTTGAGTGATTGCTTATATCTACAGGGATATTGCCTACAGCTATAAAATCACAGCGTGTTCTCATACAAACACACCCATCTCCAATATACAGAAGCACAGAGGTTTTTTCAGGATAGCAACCACTTTGTTCAGTGTCAAGACAAACCTCTTGGGCTTTAAAGGCATTGCTTGCACAAATCAATCCTTGTTCTTCTTGCACAACACATCTATCAGCACCAACAGTTTGCCATTTGTTTCCCATACTCTGTGTTCAGTTGGACGGAGTACCGTTCCATTCTGATTTAACCCCAGTTCAATGATTAGCTGTATGGTATTGTCATGCCCTGTCCCGAGCAATGCAAGTGGGGACAGTAATTATCTCCTCCCTTATAACAACTCGCTTCACTGATGATTGCCAGGCGATTTAGATGGAGGACCCAAAGCTTGCTGGCTGCACTGCCTCAAAGGTCAGGCAAGTCTAGCTCATAGTGGCATTTCTGTACTTTGTTGCATTCAACAATATTCGTAACAGCGGATGTTCTTGACTCAACAATATTCTAACAGCGCATCATGCACTTTGGTAACATATGTGTAGTGTAGTGGGGAAACGCTCATGTAGTGATGTGGGGAAAGGTACAGAGAGACCACGGGCACGAAGAGTAAGGAGGATCCTCCCAGTGACTCACAAGGTTCGGAGTAGTCCCCCTTGCTTTCTAAACTCCTTCTCAGAGAGGAGTCTAGGTATGGCTAGGTCCTCTCCTAGACTCAGACTTGGTCAGTGGTTTATGTCTAAGGAGCACAAGGAGAGGGGAGAAGGTACAGGGCAAGCAATAACGAGGGGTGATACGACATGTTTGGAATTCCAGGTGCGAGTAGCATAGCATGGGGGGGTCTCAAACCAGCTGAGGGGAGCTCCAGCAGGGCATGGGAGGTAGGGGAGCTCCGAAGGGCCGGCATTTCAGCCTCTCATTTCTACCCTCATTGGTGCATAGTCACAGCGCGTGTAGCCTAACGATAAGTGCTGTGCTGGTCTAGTTGCAAAGCCATGCCCTACGTGCACTACAAATAAGAGAGGAGGGTGCTTAATAGAGTGACAGAGGGAAGAGGGAACTTCCAGTGGTTCAGCAAAATGTTCTCAGTACTGAAAATCTTTAGTATGAGTTGTTATGATATAGTTAGGTATGCGTGACTCTATTTCCTCCCTGGTAGTTAATTGCATCATAGAATCATAGAATGTTTTGGGTTGGAAGGGACACTTAGAGGTAATCTAGTCCAACCCCCCTGCAGTCAGAAGGGACACTGCTAACTAGATCACGTTGCTCACAGCCCCATCCAACCTGGCCTTGAATGTTCCCAGGGATAGGGCCTCCACCACCTCTCTGGGAAACCCGTTCCAGTGTTTCACCACCCTCACTGTAAAAAATTTCCTCCTTATATCCAGTCTAAATCTACGCTGTTTTAGTTTAAAACCATCACCCCTTGTCCTGTCACAGCTGGCCCTACTAAAAAGATTATCCCCATCTTTCCTATAGGCCCCCTTTAGGTACTGAAAGGCCGTAATCAGCTCTGCCCGCAGCCTTCTCTTCTCCAGGCTGAACAAGCCCAACTCTCTCAGCCTGGCCTCATAGGAGAGGTGCTCCAGCCCTCGGATCATTTTTGTAGCTCTCCTCTGGACTGGCTCCAACAGGTCCATGTCCTTCTTGTGCTGAGGGCTCCAGAGCTGGACGCAGTACTCTAGGTGAGGTCTCACCAGAGCAGAGCAGAGGGGCAGAATCCCCTCCCTCGACCTGCTGGCCACGCTTCTCTTGATGCAGCCCAGAGTACGGTTGGCCTTCTGGGCCGCCAGCGCACATTGTCGGCTCAAGTCCAGCTTTTCATCCACCAGCACGCCCAAGTCCCTCTCGATCCTTTCTTCCCCCAGCCTGTACTGATATTGGGGGTTACCACGACCCAGGTGCATGACCTTGCACTTGGCCTTGTTGAACGTCATGAGGTTCACACAGGCCCACCTCTCCAGCCTGTCCAGGTCTCTCTGGATGACATCACATCCTTCTGGTGTGTCAACCGCACCACTCAGCTTGGTGTCATCCGCAAACTTGCTGAGGGTGCACTCGATCTCTCTGTCTAAGTCATTGATGAATATATTAAACAGCACCGGTCCCAGTACGGACCCCTGAGGGACACCACTCATCACCAGTCTCCATCCGGACATCGAGCCATTGACCACCACCCTCTGGATGCGACCATTCAGTCAGTTCCTTATCCACCGAACAGTCCACCCATCAAATCCATAGCTCTCCAATGTAGAGAGAAGGATGTTGTGGGGGACCATGTTAAAGGCTTTGCAGAAGTCCAGATAGATCACGTCCATTGGTTTTCCCTTGTCCACTGTTGTTAACACACCATCATAGAAAGCCACTAGGTTCGTCAGGCAGGACTTGCCCTTGGTGAAGCCATGCTGGCTATCTCGAATTATCTCCTTGGCCTCCATGTGCCTTAGCATAGCTTCTAGGAGGATCTGTTCCATGATCTTCCCAGGCACAGAGGTGAGGCTGACAGGCCGGTAGTTCCCAGGGTCTTCCTTTCTACCCTTTTTGAAAATAGGCACAATGTTTCCCTTCTTCCAGTTCACCAGGGACTTCACCTGACTTCCATGACTTTTGAAATATCATGGAGAGTGGCTTAGTGACTACATCGGCCAATTCCCTCAGGACTCTGGGATGCATCTCATCAGATCCCATGGACTTATGTGCGTTCAGGTTCCTCAGGTGGTCACGAACCTCAGCTTCTTCTACAGTGGGAGGGGTTTTGCCCTCCCGGTCCCCCTCATGCCATCCCATCAACTCGGGAGGGGTGAGGAGAGAGGTTACCAGTGAAGACTGAGGCAAAAAAGTTGTTGAGTACCTCAGCCTTCTCCTCATCTGCTGTTACCAGCTTGCCAGTCTCACTCATCATCGGGGGTACACTTTCTTTAACCATCCTTTTCTGGCTGATATACCTGTAGATGCCCTTCTTATTATTCTTTGCATCCCTTGCCAAGTTTAGCTCCAGCTGCGCCTTGGCCTTCCTGACCCCATTCCTACACAACAGGGCACATCCCCATACTCTTCCCATGATGCCTGTCCCTGCTTCTACTGCCTGTGCAGTTCCCTCTTCCTCCTTAGTTTGACCAGCATCTCTTGTCTCAGCCATGCCGGTCTCTTCCCTTCTTTGCCTGATTTCTTACACCTGGGGATGGAGAGCTCTTGCGCTCTGTGGTCACATCCTTGATCTGCCAGCTCTGTTCTGTTCCCCTGTCTCTGAGGACCGTTTCCCAGGGAGTCCTTCTGACTATCTCCTTGAGGAGCTGGAAGTTTGCTTTTCTAAAATTCAGGGTCCTGACTCTTTGTTCTTCCCATTTCCCTCTGGAGCATGAGCTCTACTAGCACATGATCACTGCAGCCCAGGCTGCCTCCGATCTTGACATTTCCGATGATCTCGCTTGCATTGGTGACCACCAGGTCCAGTATCGCATCCCCTCGGGTAGGGGTGTCTATTACCTGGCTTAAGAAGTTGTCCTCGATGCATTCGAGAAACCTGCTGGATTGTCTACAGCTTGCTGTGTTGGTTTTCCAGCAGATGTCAGGGTGGTTGAAGTCCCCCAGTAGGACAAGACCCTGAGAGCACGAAGCCTCCTGGAGTTGATGAATGCTTCGTCAGTCGGCTCCTCTTGATCTGGCGGCCTGTAGTAGACAACAACCACCAGGTTCCCTTTGTTGCCTCTCTCTCTGATTCTTACCCATAAGCTTTCGACCTGCTCATGGCTATTCTTCAGGGACACCTCTTCACACTGTAATGATTTCTTGATATAAAGGGCAGCGCCTCCACCCCTCCTTCCTCGCCTGTCCCTTCTGAACAGCCTGTAGCCATCAAGAGCTACATTCCAGTTGTGCGATTCATCCCACCAAGTTTTCGTAATGGCTATCACGTCGTAGCTTTCTAGCAGCACCATAGCTTCCAACTCCTCCTGTTTGTTTCCCATGCTGCGTGCGTTTGTACAGAGGCATTTCATATGAGCTGTCGGCCTCGTCACCTTCATAGCAGAACACCCCTCGTTTCCCTTGAGGTGTTTCATGGGCATTTCCTTGTTGGCTCGTACAACCTCAGGAGCCTCCGGCTCACCTCTGCCACACTCCAACTTTGCTGCAGTGTCCCTGGGATGCCACTGGGCAATGGATTGAGGGGTCATGCAAGCCCCCCCATCCCTCTAACCATTGCATATCATACCCTAGCCTGTTGCTGGCAAGCCTGATAGGTTCCCCCTCCCCCTTCACATCTAGTTTAAAGCCCTGTCAATGAGCCCCGCAAGCTCCTGGGCAAAGACCCTCTTTCCCCTTTGAGAAGTCTGGCTCCCATTTGATACCAGCAAGCCTGGTGCCGTGTAGGCCATCCAATGATCAAAGAACCCAATATTGTGGCGCTGATACCAGTTGTGGAGGCACATGTTCATGGATTGAGTCCGCCTGTTTTGCTCCATGTCCCTGCCCACCACTGGAAGGAGCGAGGAAAAAATAACCTGCACTCCAGATTCCTTTACTAACTGTCCCAAAGCCTTGAATTCTTTTTTAATCACCCTGGGGCTATTTACTGCAACTTAATCAGCACCCACGTGGAAGAGCAGTAAGGGACAGTAGTCCGAGGGTTGGATCAGGCTAGGAAGTTTCCTAGTGACGTCTCTAACCTGGGCTCCCAGGAGGCAACAGACTTCCCTAAGAGCAGGGTCTGCCCGGCATATCAGACCCTCTGTTCCCCTCACATGGGAGTCTCCTACAATTATTACACGTCTCTTCCTCCTCGTGGAGGTGGTAGTAATACGAGAAGGAGGTCTCTCTGATCATCGTGCCTCCTCTGATGTGGATGGGTCAACACATACACCATCCACCGCCTTGTCTTCCACATCTAGAGCCTCATACCTATTGTGCAGAGGCACCTGGGGAGATGTGGTGGGCAAGGAAAGGGTTTGCCTCCTGCGCCAATTGCGGACCAGTTTCCACTCGCTGCTTTCCTTTGAGGCCCTTCCTTCATCCTGATGGGAAGAGGATACTAGTTCCCTTTGATCCCGGGCCTTTTTTTGGTGGCTGTGCCTGCATAGACTTCTGGGAGGTGAGGGCACGGCTCCACCAGTCTATCTCCTGCTCAGCCTCCCATCAGGGAGCCTATCGACCTCTTCTCTTAGCTCTGCCACCAGGCAGAGTAGACAGTCCACTTGGGTAACTCAGTTAAATCTATAAAACATCCATCCTCTTGGAATGTTTCTTTCCATTTCAGTTCAAGGTTGAACTTTAAGCCGCCT